>OZ024914.1:51578052-52093052 GCA_964017125.1 Flabesymbios commensalis
AAACGCGATTGTCTGCTCGAAATAGACGGTAACCGTGCTGCAGGGCCGGCATTCTCAAATTGACTGACATAGAATCTTAAGCATGTGATTGGTCGAGATGTCCATCTCGACCAATCGGATGCTCAGGTACATCCTCTTCAGCACTCTTGTAAACTCTCCATCGGAGTCGCACAAAAAAAACACACGAAATTCTAGCACTAATTTATTCCGCAGGCGAACGGGAATTCATTGGCGGTGTTTTTTATTAGGCCAGTAACTCAGCCGTAGATATCCTGCTCGCTTTGATCTGCCGGGATCGATTAATCACATCTCATGGACGTCATTTACCTGGATCCACTCCGATAGGTTTAACCCTCTGGGCGCTGAGTCATTTATATTTTGTTCCGCTTGAAGTGAAAATTCGCCTGTTTTGATTTGAGGTCAATATTTTTTCGCCTTTTGATTAACCGTTTGAGTGTGTTTTGGATATAGTTTTTTAATTGTACCCTTAAACCGTTGAATTTAATAATTTAAAAAATAATTTCCACCCACCTGAAGTTGCGTCTCGCTAGCGCGACCCACAACTTCAAGTGGATGAAAACTACTCGTGTTTGTTTAATTTGAGTCCAAACATTTACTAATATTAATGTTTAAACACACATTTTGTTCCCAATAATAACGATTTGAACGGCTGATAAAATTAACTAAAAACGACCATATCAGCGCTTAGCAGTGAAAGGGTTCACCAATTTCCAGCTTCAAAGGTGAAAATATACTAATAATAAAAATATTCAAATATCCAATTGCAAGATGTTTCTGATATTAAATTAAGCTTCACAATTGATGAATGACGTAAAAACCACTCTGTTTCTACTGAAATTGTTAAATACACTCATTTGTATATAGCAATGAAAAATGCTGAAGACGCCTCTCAGCAAAATATTTCAATGCGGAGCCAGCGATGTCAAATGAGTTCAAGAAATGCTTTTTTAAAATGCGACTATTTTTTTGTCACGTTTTTCAGTATTTGCCATGTTATGTTCACCACGCAAACGTGTTGGAAGTGCAGAACATGTACATGTATGTTTTAAGGTTGTTTTCACATGTTTTTTTCTCGCTGATGCCTTATACTCGATTGGTCAGCCATATGTAACACTTCCCATGTCGTCCTCTCCGAGGCCGTGGATGGATGTATTTGCTTTTCCCGAAAAATCCAGCATGGCGGTGACTGACAGCGATCCCGACCCCAAGGTCCGAAAAATGTCCATAACTTTTTAATGACCTCTGAGTGAGCATGCGGGTATGGAACTGAAATGTTACTGATTCTAAAAAAAACTATTTTTGACCTGATTACTCCCCGATATTTTCCGATATATACAGTCCAAAGAAATGTCCCACGAATTTGTACGCGGTCAATCTGTGGCTGAAACCTGTTTCAGCCACTGCGGCTAATGTGACACCCCCTAATAACCAGAATATGTGTCACTCCTTTGAGGGGGACATACCATACTACTACCCAGCAATCACAAAACATTTGTATAACATGTGTACAATGTCGGACCAACGTCGAAGACGTTGGTCCGACGTTGTATAAATATTATGCAAATGTTTTGTGTTTGCTGGGCAATTGTCGATGGATAGACATATTATACACATCCATAAATACTAAAAATTTCTGCAGTTGCCAAGCAACACAACTGGCAGAGGATTCAACCTTTTCCATGTTAGACTGAGAAATAAATAAATAAAATGTCGAGCCTTTTCAGTTGGCTGCGACAAATATAGCACGTCATGTACAATAATTGAAACAAGTCTAATTTTTCCACACAAACGTCCTTCTTCTTCATTTAAAGCTGGGGTTTTGCTCCAGTGAACGCCAAAGAGTGCGACAGCATTCTGGTCATCATTGACTTTAATATGCGTAATATCTGTCAAAATGTGCCAGATAACTAGGCCATTATACTATAAAACAAAACGTGAGAGTTTGGGTGGGGATATGCACTGAATTAGGTCAAACTCATCAAAATAAAACTGACCGACTATCGGCCATTATTAGCTTTAATATCACTGATATCTGACAAACCGTGACGCGTGACGCAGATTAAAATCTCTGACCAAGTATAGTGATCTACCCTTGACTTTAACATGACGCTATCATCTAGTCACCGTCGGTCATTTAGCTGGTATATAAATAGGTTTATAATAGAATGCATGGGCTGGAATCTCAATAAACCGATTCTGCTTGTGATCAAAAATGATTATGTACATTAAAAAGGTTGTGTTTTTAATTTATGAAAATAAAACCCTGTGAGATAAATCAACCATTAAACACATTAGGCCCATATGTAACGGATTAGTAGCAACCGTTTCGAAGCTGTCGCTTAACAATGTTTAAATGAATGCTAGATGATACACTTTGTCTTCAAGAGACTCTGTTTATAGATCGTCGGGCATGGAGCTGTGTAAACCCAAAATGCAGTATATGCTTACTTCACAAGGTACGCGGATACCACCTTTTGGCATTTAAGAACAGTATCCCGGTAAGCACATAACATTTGTATAAGATTTATACAGTGTTGGACCAACATCGAAGTCGTTGTGCCGGCGTTGTATAAATGTTATACAAATGTTAGATAGAATAGCCCTACGTCACTAAACTTATACATCTCTTAATGACCTATCATTTGACCGAGCTCAATAGCGCGACATATCACAAGTACCAATATCACAGTTCATGACTAATTACATTTATTATTCGGACATTATGCTCAACCACCGAAGAGTCAAGACGAAAAAGATAATACAGATTTTCTCCTACACACATCTGCAATTTTAAAATAAGTAATATGCCTAAATGATAAGGTTCTTTCGTGTGCCTTCTTTTGATTATTTTCCTGATAATTTTATGCTGCGTTTATTTTGGCATATGCATTCTTTGGAGCGATACATTCTATTTTTGATTACATGCTCAAAGCGTAAGATTTTATCTCAACTTATCTTTTTTATATTTATAAGATAAAAGACTCCACGACAATCGAATAAATATACTGACAGCGTTGCGTCAAAATGAAAATATTTATCAGCACTATATTTTGTATTTTCTTCCAGAATACGACTCTTGTGCACACGTCACCAGGAAATAACATTTCCATCATGTGATCGTGTCTGAAGAATGCGCATCGATATGGAATTGATTTTAAGACCAGACCAGCTGTTTGACATCGGATAGAGACACTTCTCGACTTACTAAATCAATCTCAAACCCTTTGCCTGCTAAGGTAAAGGGTTCAAGTATCTCATTCAATTTCCCCCCACTTGAAGTTGTGTCTCGCTACCGCGATCCACAACCTCAAGTGGGGGGAAATTAAGTTGAGACAAAACATTAGCAAATCTTGATGTTTAACCCTTTGAGTGCGGGCGACGCTTTTGAGCGCATTCATACTGTTTTTCCACAACTAAAATTTGACAGAAATTGAACAAATATGCATGTATAAATCTTGAGTAAAGCCCCCATTGTAAAATTCAGCAGGTTTAATTTTTAAGTGAGGAGGTATTTTTCTTTCATTTGAAGTTGGCAATTGCGTGAGCAATGCCAACTTCAAATGAAAGGAAAATGTTAGGTAGTAATGAAGCACTTAAAGAGTTAAACAATAATTCCATTCCCGATAGCTGTGATTTGATCGGCCAATAAAACGGATTAAAAACTATAGTCGTGCTTAGCAGTGCTGGAACCGACGTTAGACGTTAGAATGTGACGTCTAAAGACGATCACCGCACTGAAAGAATTAAAAATATTTAATAGCAGTAGACCCATAACATAGGTATTCGAATGAAGCGGAAACAGCCAACTAAGACATTTATGATGAAAAATTTAACGAAGAAAAATTTGAAAATAACCTTTGGTCTCCATGGTTTATACACTAATATTTCATCGTTGTGAGGGTAACCCTTTAACCGCCAAATTATTTAATTGGAATTTTCACTCACTTGAAGTTGTGTCTCTCTGACGCGATCCACAAGTTCAACTTAGTGAAAAATATTCAGATTTGACAAAATGAAGGTCAACGATTTTAAAATCTTGCTGATCGATGTCGAATTTTACCTTTGACATGTTTTAGAGCTGGTATTAATGTGCTGATAAAAAAAAAAAATCTATATATATATATATATAATCGGGACCGGGGGTTAAAGGGTTAAGGCGTATTACTTCAAGTCACGATCAGTGCTAACTCCCGTGTAAATACACCGGCCTCGTTATTTACACAGCTTATGTTTACAAAGCGATGGTATCATATTGCAAAACCTGGTATCTCCACCGATGCCTGAGGATAATGAGTTCAAAATCTGCGTAGAGCACACTTGAAGGGAAACGATCAGCAAATAAGTATTTGAATCGAATTGTCAAGTCAGTGTCCAACCCTTACAGCGCGGGGACCGACTTTAGTCGTCGGAATCTGACGTCAGTAGACGTCAGATTTTGACGACTAAAGTCGATCTCCGCACTGTAAGAGTAAACATATTTCTCATGGCTGTAGACCCATAACATAGATATTCAAATGAATTAATAGCATTGTTTGATTTTTTTAAGCAAGCTGTTACATAAGCTATTGACAGTGCACGTGGTAATGGACCATTCGATTTATATGAAAAATGTGAATTAAAATACCTATTGAATTATAGGGGAATGAATAAATTTAAAATGTCGCTAAATTATCCGTTACCATCTCTGCATGGCACAGGGTTCCCACAGGTCCCAGAAAACCTTTAAAACCTGGAAAATTATGGCTGTCCTGGAATGTCATGGAAAATTCCTGGAAAAACAATTTTTTTTCAGATTGTTCTAGAACAAAGGAATTCTGAATAAAATGTCCTAGAAACGTCCTGAAATGTCATTGGTCCATGGAATGTGGTTTTCTATGGCAGTCTTCCAGTCACCAGTTTGCTATTTTTCTTCATGTTATATGCATTGTACAGGTCTTTGAAAAACTGGAATTATGAAAGGGGCCATATGAATAAATGAAATTATAAGATGTTACTTATTAAGAAATCTTTGATGAAAGAGATGGCCCATCAGAAATCACCAGTTCAGTACATATTTTTGTCTTGGAGGACCACCATTCAATTACCAAGGGGCGGCAGAGGCTGGAGTATTTTTAAAATAAATATTTTCAGACCAAATTTTCGTGATAAAGTGTATAAATAATTGTTTGAAGGACATGTTGTAAGTAAATATTTATTGGTCCTTAAAAAAATGTTGAGCTTCGCTTCACTTGGCATAATGTGGCGACCCTTTCAATTTGTGGAGACTCGCTTCGCTTGGCTTCTTAACCATCAATATTAAGGCTAGTTTGTGATCAAAGTTTGTGGACAGGATTTTTTTTTAAAGTGAAATAAATATTTTGCTTGGGTGTAAAAAAAAAGTTCTGCAGATAGGCAGTGAAATTAATAATGTGTTCAGTTAAAATGCAGCCACCCCCCCCCCCCCAGTGATTGAATGGTGGCTCCCTTACTAGCTAGCATATTTGACTGAAAATAGTGGCATTTAAGTCCTTGAAAACATACAATAGTCCTTGAAAAGTGGTTCAGCATGTCACATGACGAGATCGGCCAACTCACCGCCGTCATTCAGTTGTTATTTAAATTAGGGTGTAGAATACCAGACTTGCCGTTATTGGCCGTTTATTGTGTCAACCCTGATGGTCAATAACTGGCGATAATGTATTTTGATATCACAAAGATTGATTGACTACAAGTATATTATTCAGATATACTGTAATAAAACAATCGATTGTTATAACAAAGCTTTAAGGCCCCAGCGATAGAATATCATGAATACCCATGTGTGCTAATATTTGACTAATGATGGAGATGATGTCACACATGTGGATATTGCCGTGCAAAGCTAAAAGGCAGTATCTGCTTACTTTACAAGTAAGCAGATACTACCTTTTGGCTTTGCAGAGCAGAGTAAGAGCCTGTGAATAAAAGTTGCTTGAATCGGTGGACTTGTACTTACAACAACATATATTCAATGAAGTAAGGTCAACGAGTTCATTATTATGTCAAAATCAGCTATTACTAGACCTACTTATTTTAATCAAATAAATTGGTGAATAAAAGCTTGATAGCTCAGCAAAAGTAAGGAGGTTATATGTACTCGAATTTATTAAAAGAGATTTGCCTACTATACCCAGATAGATATTAAAGCTGTTGGTGTCACTGAATGTCAGGTCTCTGTGTTATTATTCAGAACGAGCCCACGCAGCCAGCATCAAAAACAAATCTACAATCGGTATCTAGTGTCTTAGCCTTTACAAACTTACAAACCATGGAGAGATCAAAGGTTTTTTCAATTTAAAATCTTCGTGAATTTCTTAGTTAGCTCTTTCTGCTTCATTTGAATACCTATGTTATCAGTGGTTATTTCACTTTATACGTCAGAATCTAACATCAATAGAAATCAGATTCTGAAGTCTAAAGTCGGTCCTTACGTGTGATCCGATTTGTTGAGTGTAAAACGTGCAGACGTTGAGCGATGGTGAAGCTCTTTGAAATGATACAAATATACATGTACATCGCTTTGCGTCTCCAATTATTTTATCCGACTGACTTGGCTCAAGTCCATGAGTTAAAAATACAGACACGAATGTTGATCGGCTCCACATCATTATAAGGTCATTACCTTTGCACAGGATAGTTATCAGGCGACTTAAGCAGTTCTCCTGAAATGTATATCTTTCTTTTGGACTTCGTGGGTCACATCAACTGTTGTCCAAGATATGTGCACCACAAGAATAAAAAAACATGTAAACTATATGTAGAGAACACATGACTTGAAGACATATCATATTATGTAGCACCTAAAATATTATTAACATTTTCTTCTTGTATGAAGGTGTCTTCCTTGAGATTGTATTTTGAATGTCTTCCGAAGGAATAACTGATTTTAAATGGAAGAAAAGATTATGAGGATACGTTTGAAAAGTGCTATTTTTCACCCGACTAGCGCTGATGAACTAACCCCTGGGCTAACCCTTAACCCTTAAAGCGCTGAATTATTTTTGTAAAATCCATGGAGACCAAAGGGTTTTTTCATTTTGAAATCATCATAAATATCTTTTTAGCTCTATCTGATTCATTTGAATACCTATGTTATGGGTCTACGGCCATTATAAAGTTTTTTAATCTTACAGTGCGGGGAGCGACTTTTAAGCCGATCCCCGCGCTGTAAGGGTTAACGCGCTGAATTTTTTATGCAAACCTTGGAGGCTAAATGTGTTTTTTTCAATTTGAAATCATCACAACTGTCTGAGTTAGCTCATTCCGCTTCATTTAAATACCTATGTTTTATGGGGATATGGCCATTATACATATTTTTACTCTTACAGTGCGGGAAACGACTTTAGACGTCAGAATCTGACGTCTACAGACGTCAGATTCTGACGACTAAAGTCGATCCCCGCGCTGTAAGGGTTGTGTTTCGCTACCGCGACCCACAACTGCAAGTGGTTGATAAATAGTCATAATTGTTTAATTTGAGACCTAACATTTGCAAATCCTAATGTTTAAACGATCTTTTCGTTCCCACTACAGGTGATTTGATCGGCTCATAAAATGGATTAAAAACGACTACATTATAGTCGTGCTTAGCAGTGCAAGGGTTAATATACAGCTCGTGAGATGTCACAATACGTAATAATACATAACAGTTCAATACATGAATATTATACGCTGTATGGTGCAATATGTGATATATGTGTACAATTTTAACCTCTGATTTTTTATATAAATTATGGGGATCAAATGGTTTTGTCCTATTCGAAATCATCATTAAATGTCCTAGTTAGCTCTTTCTGATTCATTTGAATACCTATGTTATGGGTCTATACGGCCATTAGTATATTTTCACACTTACAGTGCGGGGGTCAACTTTAGTCGTCAGAATCTGACGTCTACAGACGTCAGATTCTGACGACTAAAGTCGATCCCCGCGCTGTAAGGGTTAAGGTAAACACTGGTCAAGGCTCGTTCACACTATATATACATGTATATGCGCGGCATGACGCGGTGCGGTGCGACGCTGTGCGGCGCGGGGAAAAAAGTCGAGACACTGATATAAGTAAGGCGTGTTCACATCATGCGCGTCGCGGTGCGAGATCACTTAATGTGTCCAGAAAACGCTGCAATTCTGCAGACATGTTGTCCTGAAATCCCCGCCCCCTGTGTAAAATGACGCTTGTAGTATGAACAGAAAATATCTCGCCGCGCAGCACCAGGCCGCACCGCGCCGCGCCACTCATAGTATGAATGAGCCTTAATCCACTGCTTTACAGAGATGTTATTTTTCTTGGAAAGCGGAGACATTTTAAAATGCAAGAGCAGACGGATCTACAGTTTTAGCTCTGTTATAGGCCTAACAAATTGACACATTTTGTTGATATCAATTTAACGGATACACACGTTTTAAACCTGAACATAAACGTTCAGCTTAATCACATGATGAAATTCCGAAAGTCTGTTATTCGAAACAATCATATATATATATAGGGGCCTACTCTCGATGCTGACAAGCATACGATTTAGAACAAATAAAATATTCCTGAAAAATTATATATTTAAATTGGCACTATTTATTTCATTCCGCCCTTGTGACTGGAATACAAATATAAACACCAGGATGTATAGTTGTAGTATAATATTAAAAGTGGCCTTTGAATTTGTAAAATGCTATCATTCCCTGTACAAAGCACCGTCATTTTATAATTTCATAAAACTATAATCATGTTCATAGAAGCGAACATGATGATTTGATCAAGAGAATAATGCTCTGTTAAAATGATGCATTTATTATTTTGTATTTGTTTCATCACCTCAATAAATAGAGAATGTTTGGTTTTGCATCACGATGTTTATACTAAACAGTGTAATGCATGACCTTCTGCACAGCATTAGATCTGGTCCGTGTTCTCGTACAAGTTACGATATGAAATGAAATGAATCGGGCTTTAGGCCACCTTTGTGCACATATAGGCTGAACTGGGCCAGGAGAACCTCCTGAGGATGATGAGATGATGAGATGACACTGTCCTCCAGACACAGAATTCGAAATTCGAGCCCTGGCGGTCTGAGGCCGAGCACGCTACCTCTCGGTCACGGAGGCTCCCCACAATACTGACTTTCACACGTGGATGGGGAAGAAACATTTTTGTTCCTTCAAACCGCCGAGTCTGGGAATTGTCTATTGTCTATTGCCGAGTCCGGGAACCGAACCCCGAACTCTGGCGTGAAAGGCAGCGGTGCTAACCACTACCCTAGGGCCCCCGCCCACAAGTTACGATATATCGTGGGCTTCGGATTGGTCGAGATGGCCATCTCGACCAATCCGAAGCCTACGATATATTGTAATTTGTACGAGAATACGGGCTGGACCACATCATCCCATGGACGTTACGTCCCGGACGTTACGTAACGGACGTTACATAATGGACGTTACGTAATGGCACTGCATGTCTGCGCCGGTCATGACAACACCTATTAGTGCAGAACCACGGGGCTGCTATGCTGTAGCTCAAATACAAAAGGAGATAACCGTTTACTTTTCAAGTACACAGTTGCTACCTTTAGGTTTTCCACGGCAACAACACTCTGTTTTTGGCACCAGGTGTCTCTCGCCGACCTGCTCGCGTGCTGATGATATTTCGGTGAGATCAAGGAATATGGAATCCTTGGTGAGATCGACAAAGCAAATCTTGACCATGCTTTTGTATTCAAGAGAGCACTGATACACACCCTTCATTGTTAGTGTTGTTAGCACACAATAAACTGGCGAACGAATTTAAACTGAGCCAGCGTTTGAGTCGCCGATGTCGGGACAACGTTAGAATTGATGACCCACGGTTCATGCGGATCGAGGCGTTCAAGTTCAGTAAAGCAGTGGCAGTTACCTGATTGATTCTGGCCCCTGAGTGGTCAAGTTATGTAAAAATAACAGTGGCTTAAATTCTCCTTCCGGGTGACACCTTACCCCCAGCAACGCCTGGCCCAATAGTCACAATATTCAATCTTGTAGCAAGCTGCCATGTCTACGAAGACCCAGAGGGGACATAGGAAGAAAAAAAATAATGGCAATATCCCGTACGTACGCGATAATGATCCCGTACGTACGCAATCATTATCCCGTACGTACGCAATAATGATCCCGTACGTACGTAATCATTATCTCGTACGTACGCAATGTATCCCGTACGTACGCAATCATTATCCCGTACGTACGCAATAATGATCCCGTACGTACGCAATCATTGTCACGTACGTACGCAATAATGATCCCGTACGTACGCAATCATTACCCCGTACGTACGCAATCATTATCCCGTACGTACGCAATCATTATCCCGTACGTACGCAATCATGATCCCGTACGTACGTAATCATTATCTCGTACGTACGCAATGTATCCCGTACGTACGCAATCATTATCCCGTACGTACGCAATAATGATCCCGTACGTACGCAATCATTATCTCGTACGTACGCAATCATTATTCCGTACGTATACGCAATGATAAAATACGGCCGGGCGACTCTACGTTTCCCGCACCACCCCCCCCCCCCCCCAAACCAATCTGCTGACACCGGCCGATGAAATAGTTTCAGATTACCCCTCTGTTCAGGTTACCCCCTTGGGTAATCTGAAACTAGTTTCAAGTTACCCCCTCTAGTTCAAATTACCCCCTCAATTTTACCGGCTAACTTTCAATGATAACAATAAATTATATTTCATATTTTCATCACATGGCATTGGGACATTTATTAGAGACACTTTAATCTTTATAAGTATAACTCTTTGATCTCGCGGGCAACTAACGAAAAAATATATGATAACAAAGAGCATAAAACCCTTTAATCTTTATGTCAACTAACGAGAAAAATTGTTAGCGCGAGGTCTGGAAACACTTTAATCTTCATATAACCCTTTGACTCCTATGGAAACTAACGTGAAAAATTGTTTGTGCGAAGTTTTGAAACACCACCTTGCCCCATCAGGTCTGACAGTCAGACCACCGGTAGCAGACAACTGGATAGATGAAGATGTGAAACACTTGAATCTCCGTGTAAAAAAATGATTTCTATGGCAACTAGCTTAAAAAACTTATTAGCACGATGTCTGGAAACCAGTATGTTGTGACTTGAAATTTGTGCTGCAAGATATGTGACAGACAGTATCTGTTAGCATAGGCCTAATACATGTATTCAACTTCTGTAGCGCACTTCTGTATAGGATAAAGCCCGAGGCCTTTTTCACAGCTAATAATGTAGAGCTCGGAGGATTTTAACTGACTTATAACACATCTGACCATAATGAGGATCCCTCATAACTCGGCCACACCTGACCTATTATAATACCATATGTCTACCATGATAATTGGTCTGTACTTGGTAAACAATATCTCTCCATTCCCGGCTTAGAATGTAGTGGTCGGACAAAGAAAATAATGGAGTGGTGTGTTTTAATTATGGCAAGCCGTGTGTGACATAAATCGAGTACCCGATGATGAAACTCTGGCCATGAACCCAGCTCACCACATTAAACGTTTACGATACCAAATTACACTCGATCTACTTTAAGTAGTATGTCTACGATTGACCATATATATACATCTATATGCCTGAACTATATGTCTGTTCGGGCGTTATACCATGCTCATCAAGTGACCACGATATTATTTATACTGTTTTCAAACATCCCAATAAATCTAAGTAATTTCCATACTTGATTTTAAAACATTCGACATCATGGAATATAACAAAGATTTAACATGTTTAATGGACTTATGTAAAATTGCATACATAAATTTACACTACAGCTTGATCGCCTGGTATCAAAGGGTTCTTAGTTATTATAAGCATTATCGGGCTATGCTATGTACTTCGAGCAGATGCAGGTGCGACACCAGGTGCGACAAAGCACAAAACATTACGCTGTGGAGCAAAAATAGAGCTTCGAAAATGTGATATGGCTTCTTCACACCCATCTCTGTGATGAGGGCGGGGGCCTTAGGGTAGTGGTTAGCACCGCTGCCTTTCACGCCAGAGTTCGGGGTTCGGTTCCCGGTCTCGGCGGTTTCAAAGAAACAAAAATGTTTCTTCCCCATCCACGTGTGAAAGTCAGTATTGTGGGGAGCCTCTGTGACCGAGAGGTAGCGTGCTCGGCCTTAGACCGCCAGGGCTCGAATTTCGAATCCTGTGGCTGGAGGACAGTGTCATCTCATTCATCTCACCATCCTCAGGAGGTTCTCCTGGTCCAGTTTAGCCTATAGGTGCACACAGGTGGCCTATAGCCCGATTCATTTCATTTTCTCTGTGATGAAACATAATGAAAGCGAGCAAGAAATTAATTTAGCAAAAAGTGATAAGTTTTCTTCACACCGTTCTCTGTGAATAAGCTTTAAGTGTTGTATTGCATTATCCTTTTCGGACCTACAGTCACAAGGACAGGAAAGTATGTAAATAAATATTACTGGGAATACACTTCACAGCAAATAAACTGCTGCAGTTACTTATTCAGCCAATGATTTGCAAATGTTTGGTCAACGTATGAGTAATTCGGCAACCACCAAACAATTTGAAACAAACGCTCGTGTTTTCACGTGGACGTTGAGAGAAACTACGAGATGTTTTAGCCAATCACGTTATTTATGCAGTGATTGACAAGTGATTGGACGGGGCAATTGGGAAACTACCAATCAAATCCTATAGTTGATAATTCTGACGTCACAGTAGATTAATATTCATGAACCTCCTCCCTAGAGCGTAACAGGGGCATCAGATGGCCCGATATATCTTCCCTACTATGAGTTAATATTGGGCCAACGTTGCCAACATTTGAAAAAATATCGAGCCAGTCAGCGTTGTACCACAGTTAGTCCCAGAGCTAGGGGGGTTTTATTTGTGTTGAAAGGTCCATACGATCCAAGAGTTCCACCTATAGTGAAATTTTCTCAGGAATCCGAATCTGCGCGTCTTACAAAAATCATCCTGTCCAAAAGTACCGTAAAAACCCTTTAAGCACTAGTACCGTCAAAATCGCAAACCGCAATTTGAAATATTGCGTATGAAGTGATTGTTTGCTAAAATTGTGGTAATTTTCTATTTAAATATTTTTTTAATTATTTATTATCCTCACATATGACACAGGCTTTCACATGGATGTAAAATATTTTGTGTCTCATCAGTGACAAATACACAATATAGCTTTAAGTTGATATTATAATCGTAATTCTACTCATTTTTCATACTTTTTCACTAAATAAACAAAATACTTTTCTCTCAGCCGATTTTTGTATAGTATGAAGGTTTAGTTTTGATTCAAACATGTTCTAGAACTATTGTTGACTTAAAATTAACCCATTTGGAATAAAAATAATGAGTTATGTGAACATATTACTCGCTTTTTTCGTTAGACGTAAAATTAGCTCGCTTTTCTTCAGGCTCGGGAAAATTGACCATATCTCACATTTTTGCCCACTGAGTAGTCAAATTTTAAGCTATATCAATATATTTGATATCAATAGAAAGCTACTGGCACAGGCCGTCATATGGATGTAAAATATTTTGTATCTGATCATTAACAAATGCACAAGAAAGCTTTAAGTTGGTATTTTAACCCTTAATTTGACCTTTTTTTCATACTTTTTCAGTAAATAGTCAAAATACTTTTTTCTCAGTTTTTGTATATAATATATATTTAGTTTTGATTCAAACATGTTCTAGAACTATTGTTGACTTAAAATAAACCCATTTGGAATAAAAATAGTGAGTTATGTAAACATTACATGCTTTTTTGTTTACACGTAAAATTTGCGGGCTTTTCTATGGGCTCAGGAAAATTGTATGTATCTCACAGTTTTGCCCAATGAGTAGTCAAATTTTGAGCTATATCAATATATTTGATATCAATAGAAAGCTACTGGCACAGGCCACGGATGTAAAATATGTTGTGACTAATCTTTGACAAATGCACAAGAGAGCTTGAAGTTGGTAATTTAACACTTAATTTTACCTATTTTTCATACTTTTTCGGTACATAGTCAAAATACTTTTCTCTCAACTGGTTTTTGTGTATAATAATTATTTAGTTTTGATACAAACATATTCTAGAATTATTGTTGACTTAAAAAAAACCCATTTGGAATAAAAAATGATGAGCTATTTGAACATATTACACACTTTTTTGGGTTGGATGTAAAATTTGGGCACTTTTCTCCCCCCCCCCCCCCCGGGGAAATTGACAGTGTTTCACATTTTTTCCCAATGAGTACTGGTTACCCAAATTTAACAAAATGTACAAACATCTTTAATATCAGGTAAAAGTAACTATCAAGGGCTTTAACGTGGATACATAATATTTTATTTATGTTAAATACGAAATGTACAACAATTAAGCGCTGACTTTGTATTTTATCCTTCCATTTGAACAATTTCCAACGTTTTCTTGGTCAATACCAGCAAGACTTCTCGCTCATGTTAACTTTATATGGTATAAATGTTTATTATTACTTTTACATTCTCTGGAGCCACTTTTCAAAAGTTATCTTGACGACTGAAGAAGTGATCACAGCCATTTTTAAAGTTATCTCAGCCACTACAAAAGTTATTTTAGCCACTGAAGAAGTGATCATAGCAACTTTAAACGTTATCTCAGCCACTACAAAAGTGATCTTGGCCCATGCAGAAGTGATTGCAACCACCTTAAAAGTTACCTCAACCACTACAAAAGCTATCTTGGCCACTGAAGAAGTAAATACAGCGACTTTCACAGTTTTTTCATCCACTACAAATGTGATCTTAGCCACTGATGAAGTGATCACAGCAATTTAAAAAGTTATCTCGCCAATGCAAAAGTTATTTGGCAAGTGAAGATGTGGTCACAGCCACGTTAGAAGTTATCTCAGCCACTACAAAGGTGATCTTGGTCACTAACAAACTGGTGTCAGCCAATTTAAAGGTTATCTAAGCCACTACAAAGTGATCTGGGCCACTGAAGAAGTGATCACAGCCACTTTTAAAAATATCTAAGCGACTACAAAAGTGATCTTGACCTGTGAAGAAGTGATTATAATAACTTTGAAAGTTATCTCTGCCTCTATAAAAATGATCTTGGCCACTGACGAAGTGCTCACAGCGACTTTAAAAGTGATCTCAGCCACTACAACAGTGATCTTGGCCATTAAAAAAGTTATCTCAGCCACTACAAAAGTGATCTTGACCACTAACAATCTTATGTCAGCCCGTAAAAGTGATCTTGGCCACAAAAAAACTGATCTTGGCCACTGAAGAAGTGGTTACAATAACTTTGAAAGTTATCTCTGCCACTATAAAAATGATTTTGGCCACTGAAGAAGTGATCTCAGTCACAGTAAAAGTTATCTCAGCCACTACAAAAGTGATCTTGGCCACTGAAGAAGTTTAAACGTTATCTCAGCCACTACAAAAGTGATCTTGGCTCCTGAAGAAGTGATCACAGCCACTTTAAAGGTTATCTCAGCCATTGCAAAGTTGCTGTGATCACTTCTTTAGTGGACAAGATCAGTTTGTTTGTGACCAAGATCAGCTTTGTGGTGGATGGGATGATTTTTAAAGTGGCTGTGATGGCTTCTTAAGTGGTCAAGATCACTTTTGTAGTGGCCTAGATCATTTTTTTAGGGACTGACATAAGATTATTAGTGGCCAATATCACTTTTGTATCGGCTGAGA
This sequence comes from Flabesymbios commensalis, assembly GCA_964017125.1. Taxonomy (NCBI): domain Eukaryota; kingdom Metazoa; phylum Annelida; class Polychaeta; order Terebellida; family Flabelligeridae; genus Flabesymbios; species Flabesymbios commensalis. Next base: position 51,593,788 of record OZ024914.1, read on the forward strand.
TGACTTTTAAAGTGAATGTGATCACTTCTACGGTGGACAAGATCAATCTTTTTGTGGCCAAGATCACTTTTACGGGCTGACATAAGATTGTTAGTGGTCAAGATCACTTTTGTAGTGGCTGAGATAACTTTTTGCTGTTGCTGTGATCATTTCATCAGTGACCAAGATCACTTTTGTAGGGGCTGAGATAACTTTTAAAGTCGCTGTGTTCACTTCTTCAGTGGCCAAGATAATTTTTGTAGTGGTTGAGGTAACTTTTAAAGTGGTTATGATCACTTCTTCAGTGGCCAAGATCACTTTTGTAGTGACTGAGATAACTTTTAATGTCGCTGTGATAACTTCTTCAGTGGCCAAGATCACATTTGTAGTGGCTGAGATGACGTTTAAATTTGTGATGATCACTTCTTCAGTGGCTAAGAGTGGCTGAGATAACTTTAAAAATGGCTGTGATCACTTCTTCAGTCGTCAAGATAACTTTTGAAAAATGGCTCCAGAGAATGTCAAAGTAATAGCAAACATTTATACCATATAAAGTTAACATGAGCGAGAAGGCTTGCTGGTATTCACTAAGAAAACGTTGGAAATTGTTCAAATGGAGGGATAAAATACAAAGTTAGCGCCTAATTGTTGTACATTTCGTATTTAACAGAAATAAAATGTTATGTATCCACGTTAAAGCCCTTGATAGTTACTTTTGACTGATATCAAAGATATTGGTACATTTTTTTTTGGGGGGGGGGGGGGGGTGGGGGGGTACCGGGTACTCATTGGACAAAAATGTGAAACACTGTCAATTTCCCTGGGCTGGAAGAAAAGTGCCCAAATTTTATATTCAACCCAAAAAGTGTGTAATATGTTCGAATAGCTCATTACTTTTTATATTCCAAATGTGTTTATTTTAAGTCAACAATAATTCTAGAACATGTTTGAATCAAAACTAAATATTTATTATACACAAAAATCAGTTGAGAGAAAAGTATATTGACTATGTACTGAAAAAGTATGAAAAATAGGTAAAATTAAGGGTTAAAGTACCAACTTCAAGCTCTCTTGTGCATTTGTCAAAGATTAGACACAAAATATTATACATCCGTGGCCTGTGCCAGTAGCTTTCTATTGATATCAAATATATTGATATAGCTCAAAATTTGAATACTCATTGGGCAAAACTGTGAGATACATACACTTTTCCTGAGCCCAAAGAAAAACGCGCAAATTTTATGTCAACCAAAAAGGTATATAATATGTTCACATAACTCACTATTTTTATTCCAAATGGGTTTATTTCAAGTCAACAATAGTTCTAGAACATGTTTGAATCAAAACTAAATATATATTATATACAAAAACTGAGAAAAAAGTATTTTGACTTTTTGCTGAAAAAGTATGAAAAAAGGTCAAATTAAGGGTTAAAATACAAACTTAAAGCTTTCTTGTGCATTTGTTAATAATCAGACACAACATATTTTACATCCATCTGCAGGCATGTGCCAGTAGCTTTCTATTGATATCAAACATATTGATATAGCTCAAAATTTGACTACTCAGTGGGCAAAAAAGTGAGATATGGTCAATTTCCCCGAGCCTGAAGAAAAGCGAGCTAATTTTACGTCTAACGAAAAAAGCGAGTAATATGCTCACATAACTCATTATTTTTATTCCAAATGGGTTAATTTTAAGTCAACAATAGTTCCAGAACATGTTTGAATCAAAACTAAATATTTATACTATACAAAAATCGGCTGAGAGAAAAGTATTTTGTCTATTTAGTGAAAAAGTATGAAAAATGAGTAGAATTACGTGTTAAAATACCAACTTAAAGCTATATTGTGTATTAGTCATTGATGAGACACAAAATATTTTACATCCATGTGAAAGCCTGTTTCATATGTGAGGATAATAAATAATTTAAAAAATATTTAAATAGAAAATTACCACAATTTTAGCAAACAATCGCTTCATACGCAATAATTCAAATTGCGGTTTGCGATTTTGACGGTACTAGTGTTTAAAGGGTTTTTACGGTCCTTTTGGACAGGATGATTTTTGTAAGACGCGCAGATTCGGAATCCTGAGAAAATTTCACTATAGGTGGAACTCTTGGATCGTATGGACCTTTCAACACAAATAAACCCCCCCCCAGCTCTGGGACTAAGTGTATTGCTTGTTGAAACTGGCCTATATATCAGAGAAGAGTCACCAGTTTATAATATCCATCTTCCTGGCAGCCAGGCTCGCTGCTCTCGAGGTCGCAGACCGAGCCTTGCTGAATCAGTGTTATCATCCACCTATTGGGGTAGGGAGGAAGATTTCGATATTGAATATTCATTAATTTTTCAACTAAATGCCAACCTAATGTTGGTCCACTGTCTGCGACATTGGCTCAACATTAAACCAACCCTGCCGCATGTAACGTCTCGTGTCTGGTGAGATGTGGTAAGAGCTGTCTGTGATACTTCCTGTGACCAGACATGTGCTGCTTAATGCAGGGCCGGCGTCGTAGACAGTGGCCCTGCATTAAAGCAGCACTCATGCCAGAGGTCAAACTTGGGTCAAACAGAAAAAATCTTTCTTGAAAGTCCCCACTCCAATAGATGGTTCTAACACTGATTCAGCAAGGCCTCGGTCTACGACCTCGGGAGAAGCGAGCCTTGTGTGGGAAGATGATAATATCATCATATGGACCCAATTATGATTGAACTCCGGACTCTAACAAATTAGACGCGTCATTCAGTCACGTTACCTACTGAGGAAATGTGGGGTGGGCGTGGTTTGGAGTAGAAACGAATACCAGTGTAAAGTCTGAAAAAATACCCGCCCCCAGATTATACCCGGGTAGATTGTGAGCGCCCCAGAATCTACGCCGGGATAGATCCTGAACTATACCCCCGGGGTAGATTATAGTGGCTCCCAGAATCTACCCCTCCCTCCCAGGATCTACCCCCTTTTATTGTGATCATGTGAAGTGTATTCGGCTCCCATAATCTACCCCTGCCTCCCAGAATATACCCCCTTTTTCAACAATTATATGCGACCCTCCCAGAATATACCCCTCTCTCCCAGAATATACCCCCTTTCCAACAAATGTATGTGCGACCCTACCCTCCCGAAATCCCCCCCCCCCCTTCCTAGAACATATCCCCTTTTCAACAACTATAATATTATGCGACCCTCCCAGAATCTACCCCTTCCTCCCAGAATCTACCCCCCTTTTCAATCAATTTATGTGTGCGACAACAACTATATGCGACCCTCCCACCCCTCCCCCCAGAATATACCCGTTTTTCAACAACTGTATGCGACCTTCCCAGAATCTACCCCTCCCTCCCAGAATATAGGCCTACCCCCCTTTTCAACAAATGTCTATGTGCGACCCTCCCAGAATCTACCCCTCCCTCCAAGAATATACCCCCCTTTTCAACAACTATATGCGACCCTCCCAGAATCTACCCCTCCTTTCCAGAATATATCCCCTTTTCAACAAATGTATGTGCGACCCTCGCAGAATCTACCCCTCCCTCCCAGAATATACCCCCTTTTCAACAACTATAATATTATGCGACCCTCCCAGGATCTACTCCTTCTTCCCAGAATCCACCCACCTTTTCAACCAATTTATGTGTGCGACCCTCCCTGTCTGTGACGTCCACTGCCCCTGTCTGTTACGTCGTAGCTTATACCCATTGTCTCTGCAGGTTGGTTTAGATACCCCTCTCCATAATAATGGTAAAAATGACGTTTACACAACGTTGTATAAATGCTGCAGGGCTAAACGGCGTCTAGACATTAGACGAACAATTACGCCTTCATTTGAACTACTACAAGCAACAACAAATGATATTGAACTAGAAAACAAAACCCAGTAAATAAGAGTTGTTGACCCAATATTGTGTACAGTGGACCAACATTCAAACAATATTGTTTCAATTTATGTTGTTTGCTGGGAAAAAACAGGAGATATCATGTATAATAATAATTATGTCATGACCCAACAAACACGAGACGTTGAGCCAATACAGCATTACCTAATGTTGGCCCATGGCTTAGTACACTGCCCCAACATTAAAACAACATTAGCTCAACATTTCGTGTTTGCTGGGGATCACCTTGTAAAAGTATTGTAGACATATCTTTGTTATTTTAAATAATTGGACATTTTTAATTAATTTTAATTAGTTAGTAATTATTCCTTTATATAAATTTATTGCCCTGCCGAAATCTCGGCTACACGTAGCCCAGACACCTTCTCAGCTGCACGTAGCCGAGACACATACGCGTAGCCGAGATCTCGGCTACGTGTAGCCGAGATACCTTATGCGTAGCCAAATCAAGGATATTAAACTAATTATGATTTTAGGCCTATAACATAAACTGATAAATGCGTACGTATCATATAATGATTGCGTACGTACGGGATAATGATTGCGTACGTACGGGATAATGATTGCGTACGTACGGGATAATGATTGCGTACGTACGGGATAATGATTGCGTACGTACGGGATAATGATTGCGTACGTACGGGATAATGATTGCGTACGTACGGGATAATGATTGCGTACGTACGGGATAATGATTGCGTACGTACAAGATCATGATTGCGTACGTACGGGATCATTATTGCGTACGTACGGGATACATTGCGTACGTACGAGATCATGATAGCGTACGTACGGGATCATTATTGCGTACGTACGGGATCATTATCGCGTACGTACGGGATAATGATTGCGTACGTACGGGATCATTATTGCGTACGTACGGGATACATTGCGTACGTACGAGATCATGATAGCGTACGTACGGGATCATTATTGCGTACGTACGGGATCATTATCGCGTACGTACGGGATAATGATTGCGTACGTACGGAATCATTATCGCGTACGTACGGGATATTGCCATTATATTTTTTTCTTCCTATGTCCCCTCTGGGTCTTCGTACATGTCTAATGAAGTGGAAAAATAATACATAACGTCACAATGTGACTATAGGCCTACTAATCTTCTTATATTGAGTATTTTTCAACCACTTGAGGTTGTGGATCGCGGTGAACTAGATATGAGCTTCACTCCATTTTTTATCTTCGGAATATTTTTTGTTATAAGTGATTAATTCCGTTTTATTCAGTACAGTACATACATGTATAGACCCTTTCCTCGTTGAGTTATCTTATTTAAAATTTTCACCCACTCGAAGTTGTGTCTCGCTACCGCGACCCACAACTTCAAGTGGGTGACAATTACTCATATGTGTTTAATATGCGACCAAACATTTGCAAATCTTGATGTTTAAACACTCGCCCCATTTCCAACAACAGTGATTTGACTGGCTAATAAAACAGATTAAAATCGACTATCGTGCTCACCACGAAAGGGTTTAGGGGCTATGTGCCCTTGCGATATCAATCCCCTTGCAAAAGTGCTGTATGTGCCACGCTAATAAGTGACTGTCACATACAACACTTGTTTACGTGGGGACGACATGTTGAAATAAGTACACAAGAAATAAATGAGTGTACATACCTACACGAGAGTGTAGTTATTTATACCGGGGACGAGTGATTTTTACAGTATTTACCTTTGCCTTTACTCACTAAAAATATAGGCAATAATAAAGGAGTGTGTTTGATGATTTTTTCGTGCGGGATTTCACGCTCGCATTCGTGTGTTTTGCACTAATTAGTGAGTTTTATTTATCATATTCATTATGGAATCCCTTGGATATGCTGTGACAGTACTTTTCTGTAGTATCCATAAAAAAAACTTTTTTATAGCTCTTAGTCAGCTTTTTCCGCTTCATTTGAATACCTATGCTATGGTTGTACGACCATTAAAAGTTGTTTTAATTCCATCAGTGCGGGGATCGTCTTTAGACGTCAGAATCTGACGTCTTCAGACGTCAGATTATGACGTCTAAAGACGGTCCCCGAGCTGAAAGGGCTAATGCATAAAGAATCGTTCTTTAGAAAGACCACCTTGTTTTAATAGTCATCTATTATTCCACCTCCAAAAAAATGAGCAATTGCAAAATAATAATAAAAAAGACATGCAGGAATAAATGGGTGCGCACAATCTCTGCTAATGAGGCACATATCGAAAAACCATTTACACCTGTATGTGCGCTATATTTTATGTGCAGATTGGCAATAAAAAGGCTCGTATAAAAACGAACGGTAATGAGAAAGCGCTTACAGTAACCCACCTTAATTAGCAAATCGATTACAGATGCTGCTCTGCGAAGACAAAAGGTAGTATCTGATTACTTGTAAAGAAAACAGATAACATGGAAAGGCTTAAATAGTGAAATAAAAAACATAATGGCAAGGGGAACACGCAATAATACCAATACGGATAGCTTTATGACCAACAATTAAAACTGTCAGGTACACTTTCTGATTATTATGTAACTTATCATAAAAAAGTGATGTACTGCTGGACCAGTATCGGAGACGGAGGACAAGCATTCCACCAACCTTGGTTCATTGTATAGTGTTTGCTGGGAAATTGGCTGAATGGTAGGTCAGTGGCTGCGATGTTGACCGCTGATTCCTCTCATTGCAGACTGTTTGACAATGTAACAGTGATACTGACATGAATGCATAGCATTTAAAACGTTGACACAATCTTTGTTTGAATGGGCCATCGCATAAGTTCACATACTTAAGAAATACGTAGAGCATTTCTTATAGGTGGCTGGTAGTCTGCACCTCAATATTTTTCACTAATTTAAAAAATCCTTACATTTTTTGTGTTTTTTAAAGTTCGCAAAGTGAGATCAGTATTATTTTTACTATAAAATATTTTAAATGATACATTGTGTTTTTCGGAGCAGGTGTCAATTGTTTTTTTTTTTTTGGGGGGGGGGGGGTGACGTCATATACTTTAATGTCACGACCGTGAGTCAACATTAATAAAACATCCACGGGTATACAATATAAAATGATATTTCTATAACCATGATAACCAATTAAATGGACAAATCAGACAGCAAACCAATATAGACCTGTCAACCAAAACAGATCAAGCCAGCAACAGAGCAATAACCAACGAAATAAACAACCAAACATACGTCATGTGCATCAAAACAAATAAGTTTATATTCATTCAGATTCACCTGCAAACAAAATAGAGCTAACAAACCAGTACCCCGCGGATCTGTCGTTCAAAGCCAAAAGGCAGTATCTGCTTAGTAAGCAGATACTGCCTTTTGGCTTTGCCTCACAGATAACGCATTGTATTCAGCCCAAAGAGCGCTATTTAAAGCGGTATTTCGGAGATTTTTTTTTAACTTTGAAAATCAGTTTCTAGAAGTGAAAAATGCATTAACCCTGTAAAGCTGACACACAATATATGACCTAATTTGGCAAATGCGAATAATTTTTAGGCACTTGAAGCTGCGGATTGCGGTAGCGAGCCACAGCTTCAAGTGACTAAAAATTTAAATTGAATAGTTCAGAGAGCATAGTACTGAAAGAGTGCACTGTTTTTTTTTATTTTTGCTACATTTCGTTGAAATGTGTTTGTTCTTTGGCATATCAAAAGGATCAACAAATCAGCCAATATAATAATAATAATAATAATAATATGAGGTCGCTCCAAACTGTTTTTCCCGTAGCAGAGACATATAGAACTCTCTATATCTACTTGTTCAAAAGTTGGTCAAGTTGAAGCGATAATTGAAAAATAGGTCAATAAAAAGGTGATATGCAAACGGAGTAGTTCTTTGTAGTGCACAGTACAATAGACAGTGAACTCCATACATTTAAACAGTTTGGAGCACTACATTATGCACAACCACAATGACAAATATCCGACCCAGCCGGGATTCGAACCCAGTACCTCTGAGTTTTGAGCCACAGCCTGACCTACTGAGCCGTCGGGGCCGTCCTACTCAGTCGCAAAAGCAAAATATTTTTAATCAGATGTAGACGCTAAACTAATGCATTAGTTCAGCGTCTAGTGTTTGCTGAGAAGACAACCGCCAGCCCCATCACAAGGCACGAATTCATCGTGGGATCGGCGGTGAGCCAAAGTTGACAATTCTGAATCACAATTGAACCGGCTTGTGTCTTTTTATCCTGGGAAACCACGCTAGAGCTGGCGGTTCAACCTGCCAGTCAGCTGCTGATTCTTGGTCCGTGATTGCCCGGACGAGCCCCCAACTTGCCGTGGGTCAGGCCAGCTAATTTCTAGCAGGGTTTACCTTTCAGTCCGTCTTGGTCAGGCGAACTGATATCCGTAATTCCCAGGCGATCCAGCCGTAACGATACGTTGGCTCAGTGGCCGGCCAGCGTCACGCAACGCTGGGCCACAGTTGAGCCAGCATGTGGAGACGTGCGCAATTCAAAATTCAAAGTGCGGCATTTGCGGACGACTTCGAGGAGGCGGCGGCCACAGACCCCACTGAAGAAATGGGCATTTGCGCTGGATACAGAGCCACGGGTAACGACCCCTGATTACAAGTCGCAGGGGAATGGAGAAGTCACCTCCTGTTTACAAGTCGCAGGGGCATTTAGAATGCACACCCTGATTACAAGTCGCAGGGACATGTAGAAGGCACCCCTGATTACAAATCGCAGGGGCACGTAGAAGCCCCCCCTGATTGCAAGTCGCAGGGGCACGTAGAAGGCACCCCCTGATTACAAGTCGCAGGGGTATGTAGAAGGCACCCCTGATTACAAGTCGCAGGGGCATGTAAAAGGCACCCCCTGATTACAAGTCGCAGGCGCACGTAGAAGCCACCCTATGATTACAAGTCGCAGGGTCACGTAGAAGGCATCCCCAATCACGACATTACTCACCACCTGCCCACGTCATCGCCCGAATCCCTTGGATGTCTGATGACCACAAAGTGGCCGGCGCCAGTTAAGAGAAAGACGTGCATTGATGGGCCACCTTTGATTCCGCCTGTACATGGCAGCTCATTTGCCACTGGATTTATGCGGGCAGCTTCCTGCAACCCGCGCGTGGACGCTGCCAGAATAGCAGTGTCCACGCACGGATTGCAGGAAGGACAAATAAATCCCGCAAATGAGCTGCGATGCACAGATGGAATGTCCAGTGCTGCGAAACAAAACTGCTATTTCAATACGAGAGGAATACAGTTGACCTTTCATTGGTCTTTCATCTTTGAAGTTGGAGCCACATTTCTAAAGGGGCAGACCTCAAAGCAATATGGATAGGGCCAATCAACTCAAGACATCCTTTGATGGATCTGATGCCGAACACCAGCAACGTGTTCTTCCATTGAAGTCACTGGGTTTAGCAGCTTTAAAAAGGAAACACAGAACAGGTTAAGCCGAGCTGCGTGATTAGAATCCATATGTGACTCCAGGACGATTTTTTTCACCTGTTCTGTTGAATTTTTTTCTTTATTTTTTACTGAGGAAACTGAGGTTGTGGTAATGCACCTTCATTAACCCTTACAGTGGGGGTATCGATATTAGACGTCAGAATATGACGTCGGTAGACGTCGGATTCTGATAAAGTCGATCCTCGGACTATAAGAGTACAAAATATTTATAATTGGCCGTAGACCCATAACATACTAGGTATTCGAATGAATCGGAAAGAGCTTATTAAGACATTTATGATGATTTCAAATTTAAGAAAACTTCCGACATATAAGACAACCTAAAACACTGGGTAATCACGAAGATCCAGAGAAATTTTACATAATTATATTTCACCCTTAATATTGACCCCTTCACGCTTTAAATTTAAAAACCCTTTGGTCTCCATGAGTTATACAAAATTATTTCAATGATTTAAGGGTTAAAGAGCTCATGAATTAAATCATAGCTTATATGTTTTTATTAGGGTTATCCATAAAAAGCATATGATAACTATCAATTAGAAATATGTGATAGGTCAGTGAGATTCCTCTATATACTTGATTTAATTAGTATAGGTAATTCCTTTTAAAGCAATGCCTCATGAAATAATTAGTATGAAATATTTTCAGATTCTGTACATTACTATTATTATTTTTATTGGCATCATTAATTGTATAATGCGTCGTATATTTGATTACTTAAAGCCATTCAGAGGCACATAGCAATCATATAAAAAAATTAACCATGTATGATTTATTATTATAATTAGAAAAAAAAGTTTGAAAGCTGGTAAAAAAACTGCTTAAAGTTTAAAGTTGAAAAAAGTAATAAAACATAGAATTTCAGAGTGAAAACCAATGACTAGAAGTTTATTTCATGTAGTTTAGGAGACATACGGTATATAAATAAGTTTTAAAAATTAGTTTGTCTTTGGATAGAAATATTACTTATGAATTTCAGTTTTTAAGCTTACCAGTGACAACTTATTGCATTGTTTTAGAGCAGCTGATGATAGTGTACGATCTCCATATGCACACAGTGGGGCGGGGGCCCTAGGGTAGTGGTTAGCACCGCTGCCTTTCACGCCAGAGTCCGGGGTTCGGTTCCCGGTCTCGGCGGTTTGAAAGAAATAAAATTGTTTCTTCCCCATCCACGTGTGAAAGTTAGTATTGTGGGGAGCCTCCGTGACCGAGAGGTAGCGTGCTCGGCCTCAGACCGCCAGGGCTCGAATTTCGATACCTCTGTGTCTGGAGGACAGTGTCATCTCAATCATCTCACCATCCTCAGGAGGTTCTCCTGGCCCAGTTTAGCCTATATGTGCACAAAGGTGGCCTAAAGCCCGATTCATTTCATTTTTTTTATGCACACAGTGAAGCTGTCTGAAGAAAGGACATCTCGAGGTGGTTTTTGAACAGTCAATAGCTCTGATAAGTAACTTGGAGCGAGACCTGTCACAATACTCTATAAGCAATCAGTAAAAGTTTAAAAGTAATGCGCTGCTTTATCCGTCACCAATGTAATTGTGCCAAGACGGGGGTGATGTGATCATACTTCAAAGCACCAGTAACTAAATGTGCAGCGCCATTATGTACCTTCTGTAGTTTGTTGAGTAGGTGTTCTGGAATACCATATGAAAGTGGATTTCCATTACCCATGCGTAATGTAACATATGCATGGATTGTACAGTTTATGTGCTATTCATGTTTAGCAGAAGCCGCATTTGCTATTTTTTGAAAATATAGAGGTGGCACACTTCACACAGTTTCTGTGCTTGTTTTTCCATTGTTAAACACTCATCTAAATAAACACCAATGTTTCTAGCTGTACTTGAGAGATCAATTACTGTGTCACCAATCTGAATATGTTACAGTGAAACGTGTTTTTTTTATTTGCCAGAACAAAATATTAAAGCCTCGATCTAAGTTTGATTTTATTTTAAGCATCCATTAGCGGATTTCCGAAATGCACCGTTCTATGCTTATGGTGGTTTTCTCAGTGTCTTCCTTGTAGAGAGGACTGAAGGTTAGCTATACCTGAGTCACATCAGCATATAAAAAAGAAAGGGCCTTGCGCAGACCCTTGTGGAACACCAATGGTAAACTTGACAAAGAAGATACACTGTCATTGATCTCTAAGCTTTGCCATCTGCCTGACAAGTGGGATATAAATCACTGTATGGTAGTGCTCTGGACATCAATTCGTTGTTCTAGACGAGTTGTCATGGTGTTATGGCCAATTGTGTCAAAGACTGAAGGATATCAAGAAGCACCACTATAACAGCAGAACGCCCGTCTACAGCACCTAATAAGTCATTAATACTCTCACAAGAGCTGACACAGTGCTTATTGCGAGGTCGATAAGCCGAATGCATTGATTCCAGAACAAGTTGTCTGTGAATCGTTTTGCTACCACCTGTTCAATTAAGTTTGCTATGGAAGACAAATTTGAAACAGGTCTGTAAATTTTCTAATAATTATGTAAAACAGCCCAACCAGAAGCTAATACGCTCCTCAAAAGCGTTGCTCAATTATGTAGTAATACACAATACAAAGTGAAGTGGAACAAAAAGTAACATGAAGTCTGCATAAATATAATACAGATGAAAATGGTATATAATTTGTGAGAAGTCGTCACAGGAGTTGTGCAATAATACGTACAAGTTATAACAGTGAAGTTGTGCATAATCAAATGATTAACAGCATATCGGCATGCCAATTATATGATAACGATGTTTGACAGTAAAAAGTAGTTATTTTAAAGTAAAATAGCACAACAGTATGAAAAGTAGTTGTTTTAAAGTAAGATAGCATAACTTGTGTTGTGGTCTAGAGCTGTCCAACTCAAGACAGAGCGACACTTCAAAGTGGGCAACATGGGCCTAATAATAAAACGTGCATTTATAATCGCCCCCTCAACGACCCAATTAAACCAGTGGCCTTCAACATTCTTGGCCACGAGCTGTGGTGCTGTGCAAATCCAAAAAGGCAGTAACTGCTTACTTTTTAAGTAAGCAGTTACTGCCTTTTGGCTTTGCACATCAGTGCAGTGTCCTTCTGGATCCAGTGCGTGGTGTCAGGACACCCGTGGGGCAGCCAGTTAAGGGGCCGGGTGACCTTGACTCTTTCCGCTAGCACAGGAGGTCACCAGGAAATGATCTCTCCAGCAAGTATAAACTATTTCTAGGCATCTTCCTCCTTCACCCGTCCTCCCATTTCATCAACATCCAGTGCAAAATAAAGTGCTTCCGAAATCTAAGGGAAGTTGTCGAGCTTGGGGGGGAATGCTCACAGAACTATCTACTCATCTTGTGAGAATAACAAAATTGTATGATTCGTTTGTCGTAATTTTTATGTTTTTCTTACTGATCCTCATTAAATGAGGAATGGTTAAAATACGCTTTACGGATTTTGTATGTCATGATGATCCCGATAACCCTTGAAACAGTACATTAAAAAAAATCGCCCATTTGCAGTTGTGTCTCGCTACCACAGCCTAATCAAGTGGGTGAAAATTACTCATTGTTTGTTTCATTTCAGACCAAATATTTCCAAATCTTGAATCTTGTTTAAATACCCATTAATATTTTATTTTCCAATATAAAACAGATTAGAAACGACTATAATCGGGCTTAGCGCTTCAAGGGTTAAATTCAAATGCATCCCGTCGAACCTTGCTAATTGAGCGGAACTGGAATCATCTTGGTTCCTATTACTCGGATAATTGAGGTTCTTTTGAGCTTAATTACAACTGAGGGTGTAAACCGTTGTTTAACCCTTTAACCACCGGTCCCGATTATTTTTTTCCCTTTTTTTATTACCACGTTAAATATCAGCTTTTAACGTGTTAAACATAAAACGTGATATCAATCACCAAGATTTCAAAATCGTTGACCTCCATTCTGTCAAATCTGAACAATTTTCACTCACTTGAAGTTGTGAATCGCGTCAGCGAGACACAACTTCAAGTGAGTGAAAATGACAATTATTTGGCAGTTAAAGGGTGAATGAAATTTGTGATGTATTTCTAATATGTTAGTCCACTTTCTACGACGTTGGACCAATATTGAACCAGCATTGATGAAAGTGTCGTGTTTGCTAGGCTGTCACAGAGACGTTGGGTCAGCGCTAGTTCATTGTTGGGCCAACATCCCAGACGTGAGGCCAGTATTAAAACAACGTTTGGCGGGAGCCCCCCACCTGATGTATAGCTGAATCTTCTCATCTCGATATCAACTACAGACATTGGCGGAACGTTGAACCAATTCAGTGCAGGCGTCACAGATGTTGGTACACCGTCAGCTCAACGTTAGACAGGGGAGTCGGCTTCCGATTATAGTCGTTCATAGCGATTAAAGGGTTAATATGAAACCTTCAGAATTTAAAAATGTGTATACGTTCCGTCGTTTCAGGATAAAATAATGCTCGACTCAGATGTAAAGCTGGATTCATATTATTATGGGCGACAGAGAACGATTGGTTAACAATAATCAGCGGATAATATTGACGGACCATTAATCTGGGATCTGGTAAAATGGACTAAATGAATTATTATTATTTTTTTATAATAACCGTATGCACTATGTTATATAGCCTAGTGATATACAGCTTTACAATGTGTCAAATTTTTAAAACACATCAATGGTACATTCACCATATATTATTATCACCTTGTATGGGAAACATAATGGTGTTTGTTTTCTGGCTGTATGTATTGTCTGTATACATGTACCACACAAACCAACCCCGCATTATCAAATGTCAATATAAACTATATTTGTAATTGTCTGTCTGGAAGATGACACTAAAATGTAATCCCATGATGGTTACCAGACGCAAGAATAAGCTCATATCTAGGTAAATGTCATGTCATGCTAATTGTACTTGATGTGAAATGATTTCATCACTCCACATTCGATTCATTGATTGATTGCTTGCTTGCCTGCTTGTTTGCTTGATTGCTTGTATCAAGGAGGTTGAAAAGAGTTCAACCTCCTTGCTTGTATGCTTGTATGTGTGTTTGTTTGATTGCTTGCTGATTGCATGCGTGGTTACTTGCTTGCTCCCTTGATTGATTGATTGAATGATTGATTGATTGATTGATAGATTGATTGATTGATTGATTGATTGATTGATTATTTGATTAATTGATTGATTGATTGATGGATTAATTGATTGATTGATTGATTGATTGATTGATTGATTGATTGATTGATTGATTGATTGATTGATTGATTGATTGATTGATTGATTGATTGATTGATTGATTGATTGATTGCTCGCTTGATTGATTGATTGATTGATTGATCGATTGATTGACTGATTGATTGATTGATTGATTGATTGATTGATTGATTGATTGATTGATCGATTGATTGATTGATTGATTGATTGATTGATTGATTGATTGATTGATTGATTGATTGATCAATCGAATGATCAATCGAATGATTGATTGATTGATTGATTGATTGATTGATTGATTGATTGATTGATTGATTGATTGATTGATTGATTGATTGATTGATTGATTGATTGATTGATTGATTGATTGATTGATTGATTGATTGATTGATTGATCGAATAATCGAATGATTGATTGATCGATCGATTGATTAATTGATTAATTAATTGATAAATTGATTGATTGATTGATTGATTGATTGATTGATTGATTGATTGATTGATTGATTGATTGATTGATTGATTCATTCATTCATTCATTCATTCATTCATCACCATCAATTTAATAGCGAATCATTAATCAAAGGTATGTCGAGAGAGCATATTTTAAATGACAGCATTGAATTTACAAACGGAGGTGCTATGCCCACATTGGGATTCCTGGAGTGCTACCGAAAAGAGGAAGTCCTGGACAATCACTGCGATAGAAACCTGGGGGGACGGACTGGATCTAATCCGGGGTGATGTGTATTGTCGGGAGTATTGTATAGATAGGGGTGATGGCGGTCCAGGGACTGCCCCGGCGGACCGCATTCGCGGGGTACACATATACGTCGGATCAGCGTCCCGCCTGCGTCGCAGACGCCGAGCCGACGATGGCCGGTGAATCTCCGGATCCGTATGATCGTCGATTGATAGACCTGTGAGCGTCATCTATTGATCAGGCGAGCGTGGCTTTGGATTGGTTTTGATTTAGCGGGCTATTCTGGATCGCGGGCCCTCATTTCTGACCCCTTCCGTACTCCTGTTTTCTCCGGGATCCGCCGGCTCCCTATCCGCCGCGGGTCCCGCTCGTTAGCGCTAATACCCTGCCCTCCTCCTCTCAGATCCATACACGGCACGGGATCCCGTCCTGCATGTGTCCCCGCGCACAGAAGTTGATTTCCCCCTTTCTAATCCCACCTTTGCGTCCGCAGTCCGTTCATCTCGCTCCCTCGGCCCCATCCGAGGGGAGGGGGGGGGGGGAGTAGGTCCCTTTTCCTGGCAGAAATAACAGGCCGATGTTGATTTAATGTTGGGCCAGCGTCTACGACGCTGGCCCAGCATTAAAACAACATCGGCACAACGACTGGCTTCGCTCAATGCCCACAATGACGACAGACCATCGACAGGGAAAATGATGGATTTGTAGATTACCGTCCAATGAGTTTGCCCGTCAGGCTAACGGCGATCAATTCTGACCGCCGGTCAGCGGCAGGCTGGACAATGTCCTGCTGTAAAAAGACAGCCGTCCGCTTCAATTGGTTCAATGTCGGGCTAGTGTCTGCGACGCCGGAGCAACATTAGGCTAGCATCGTACCGTATAAAATAATACAACTTACCAAAAGGATAACCATCTCTTCAATGATTTGCGAACATTCGCGAATTTTGCCCAATATCACGCCAAAGTTACCAGAAAAAAATATCGTCGCATAAAAGCGTTGGGTGCGGATGGGACTAGGGCCAGCTGGTGCATGTCGGAGCAATGTTGGCCCGATGCCGAGCATTAGACATCAGACCAGTGGTGGCCCATCTTTCTACGACCTCCCTTTGCACTCACTCAACAAGCACACGATTTTGACCCAATGTTGGCCCAGCGTCGCAGACTCTGGGTCAGCATTATAAGAACATTGGGTGAATGTCTTGAATTTGTTGGGACCGTGCCTAACCCTCCCATTGTAAGCCCCGGGGGCTTCCCATTTCCCCCGTTTCCTGTGCACTCTTTCCCGGCCCTCCGCGCCTGGCCCTATTCGGGATGTGGGCGGGTTTGTGGGCCGCGTACTGGGCCAAATTCCCCTGGCTGTAGTAAAACGCGCGGGCAAAGCCAAAATGCAGTATTTGCTTACTTTACAAGTAAGATGATATACTGCCTTTTGGCTTTGCAGATCAGTTATACGCGCGGGATCACAGCGGAATTGGCTACTGTAAGTTTGACCGAAAACACACCGAAACTCTGAACAACAATATTTAGAATTGTGTTAACCATACACGATTAGAAAGCTTATTTTTAACAAAGAAAAAGTTTTGTTTTTCTTAACAGCATAATCTAATCATGATATTAACGAATTTGCACTGCTAGAAGAAACGGTGGGAGCAACCCCTTTATTTTAGCAATGAATGGCGTGGCAACAGGAGCCACAAGAATCAATGGCAGATCCAGATTTAACTGAGCAGGACAGAAAATTAGGCGGATTCCACTGCTGCAGTACAGACAATCTCCGTCAATATTAAGGTCGACATCCAATTTAAATACGACGGATGTTCAGTATATCGTTCCCTAGCCGCCAGAGTGTCTTATTATGTGGCACTCATGAGAGTGGCACATAAGATGACACTCTAGCTGCTAGCAGTCGGATTTTTTACACCTCATTTCATTTTATAATCAACCACAATAAGGACGTTCCCAGCTTTCATTTGGTATATTACACTTTGAGTATTTTATATTCAACCACAATAAAGAAGTTCTCAACTTTCATTTGGTATATTACACTTTGAGTATTTGATATGCTTTCATTTGATATAATACACGTTGAGTATTTTAAAATCAACCACAATAAGGGCGTTCTCGCCTTTCATTTGATATATCACACTGTGAGTATTTTAAAATCTACCACAATAAGGAAGTTATCTGCTTTCATTAGGTATATTACACTTCGAGTATTTTATAATCAACCACAATAAGGACGCCCTCAGATTTCACTTGGTATATTAAACTTTTAGTATTTTATAATCAACCACAATAAAGACGTTCTAAATTTTCATTTGGTATATTACACTTTGATTATTTTATAATCAACCACAATAACGCCGCTCTAAGATTTCATTTGGTATGTTACACTTTGAGTATTTTATAATCAACCACAATAAGGACGTTCTAAGTTTTTATTTGGTATATTACACTTTGCGTATTTTATATTCAACCACAATAAAGATGTTCCCAGCTTTCATTTGCTATATTACACTTTGAGTATTTTAAAATCTACCACAATGAGGAAGTTATCTGCTTTCATTTGATATAATACACGTTGAGTATTTTAAAATCAACCACAATAAGGGCGTTCTCAGCTTTCAATTGGTATATTAGAGCCTACACTTTGAGTATTTTATAATCAACCACAATAAGGACGTTCTAAGTTTTTCGTTTGGTATAATCCACTTTGAGAATTTTTTTATAATCTTCACAATAGGGAAGTTCTCAGCTTTCATGTGATATATTACACTTTGAGTATTTTATAATCAACCACAATAAGGACGTTTTTAGCTTTCATTTGGTGTAATCCACTTTAAGTATTTTTCTACAATCAACCACAATAAGAGCGTTCCCAGCTTTCATTTGGTATAATCCAATTTGAGTATTTTAAAATCTACCACAATAAGGAAGTTATCTGCTTTCATTTGCTATATTATACTTTGAGTATTTTACAATTAACCACAATAAGGAAGTTCCCAGCTTTCATTTGGAATATTACACTTTGAGTATTTTATAATCAACCACAATGAGGACGTTCCCAGCTTTCATTTGGTATATTACACTTTGAGTATTTTATAATTACCCTAATAAGGACGCCCTCAGATTTCACTTGGTATATTACACTTTGCGTAGTTTACAATCAACCACAATAAGGACGTTATCTGCTTTCATTTGATATAGTACACTTTGAGTTTTTTATAATAAACCACAATAAAGAAGTTTTCGGATGAATAAAGTCGATCCCCGCACTGTAAGGGTTAAGCCTAAAACACATAGGACGCGAGCGGCACGCGAGCGACAAGCGTCACGCGTCACGCGTCATACGCGTAAGCAATCACTTTAGTTCATTTCACATTGCATAAATACATAGCTCGCGAGCGTCACGCGAGCGTCACGCGAGCGTCACGCGGCACGCGGCACGCGAGCGTCACCGATCACTTCTGGAGCGACATTTAACGCGTGACGCGAGCTTTACGCGAGGTGAATCCACAGTATGACGTCAACATATGATGATTTATTAGGGAATCCCCATACATCAACGTGGTGATACAGCAAGTGTACGTATGTGACGTGTTTTTAGGCGAGCAAGCTTTCCTTCAATTAAGTCTATAGTTATGATGCTGAAATCTAAACAAAAACATAAAAGAGGCCCCTCGATATGGATTTGTTAATTACACAGGTCCAGGAAAGACCATGCCTTTTAATACGACCCTGAGCATCATTTCTATGCAGATGCTGATAAGATGTGTAACATTTGGGAGGAGATAACCACGATCCTGAATACTGGTAAGCTGATATTCTTACTGAAATCAAAAAGTGAATGTGATTAAATATATTTCCCATATGGTTTTCATTAATCAAAAACAGTCCCAATTGATCAAAAGATACAGTTTTGTAATTATAACAAGAATGCTTGAATTAAAATATTAAATTTAGAAATGTCCAAGGGACCAATATATCTTCACTATAATCATTGTCAAATTACCACAAAAGCAACAATTATGAAATTAATAACTAGCGTTATTTGGGAAATCAGTATTTTGTGTGTTTTTAATGTATAAAACGAAGAGGACATGTGGTATAGGCCTAGTTGAGTCAGCCCAGAAAATCATGGGCGTGTGTGTGATTGGACATGGTCATAAAATGCCGCCGACAATGCGCAGCAACTGTATGTGCATGTATGTTTGACGAACAATTTAACCATTTAAGCCCTCACGATGCATTAAAGCATCATTCTAAATCCCTGAAAACACACTTATTTTCCTACAACCAAGGGTTTCAGAATGAAAATTTCCATGAAACTGGCATACCAATACATCACAATTTTCTTTAATTTTTAAACCACATCAAATAATCTCCATCCACTACAACGCGGCTTTTAGTGGATGAAGATGACAATGTATAGTCAGGCTCGAAAGGGTTACATATTGTGATCCATGCTAGTACTCCGAGTTTGGCAAGTGGATACTTATTCAAGGCTACAATTAATTATTTCCCACATGCGCACTATAGCCTTTGAGAGTTAAATTCTGAGTAATTGTATATAACTGGAACTATATAATAGTTTGTTTGTATGATATTTGACGCGTGGGAGGGGGGGGGGGCATAAAAACAGTTTTTATCCTAAAAGAACCGAATATCAAATAAACAGGGTTACTAATATGGCCAATGGGCCTACACATAGATAATAATTATGAACATCATCCCACTTAAAGGAACAGTATAGCAATTTTTAAAGTCTTTTGCTATGTACCCTTTCTATTGCTTATATTTATTGACATTGTTCTACCGTCCTTTCACGTTGGTGTGTTGCCAAGATATAGCACCAGCATCGCTATTAAAGTACGTTAGCGGCAAATATCCTTTGATGTTGATTGCTCAGATCTACTATTTTACGCTTGACGCTCGCGAGCTAACGCGTCCTATGTGTTTTGATCTGTCGCGCGTCGCTCGCGCAGCTATCGCGTGCCGCGTGTCGCTCGCGTGACGCTCGCGTCCTATGTGTTTTCCGCTTTAGGATCAATTTATGAGGTTTAGAGGGCTGGGCGTCATGCGCCAACACCATTAGACGAGATATCTTGTTTAGGAGAAACTCGTTTAGGAGGAAATTGAAGACTTAAATAATAATTCTTGTTGTTCTGCATTTTCTTTCCTGATTCCCCAGTGTTCAGGTGTTCGGGCATGTCCAAATGACGGCCGGAATATATTAACGTACTGTGAAACTGCATGGTCATAGTTTCTGATTGTTGTACCTCTGAGCTCGGACCTTTGAGGATGTATACGCTGCACTCGCACCGTACCGAAGCGCATCTCATCGTTTCGTGTGGTATCATATCGTATCGTATCGTTGTAACGACTTCTGCTCAGTTTCAAGTAGTGTCATACAGACATCACATTTTAGAAATAAGAGTTTTTCAAACGTTATATTTGTTCATAAATGTATGTCAGCACTTACATATTGCTCCTGTAAAATAAATACCCTAAATGACACTCTGGAAAGTGACACATAGGATAATTTAATTCATAGGGAACTATTATATTATCATGATTATGGAGGACATTTATCTAATTTAGAAACCTCTATGTCTGTCACGCCAAACAAATCCTGTCACTTAATAATCATGATAATACAAAGGAAATAGTAACTCTATTTTAACTCTCTAGTGCTAATTATGGTCTCACCATCCTAAGTAAGCCGAAAGCCAAGATGGAATCATCACTCAAAATATTTTTAATGTGGCTGTTCCAACAACTGGTGAATTAAAAAAATACAAAGCGGTTATAATTTTTAAATCTTAGGGGGGGGGGGGGCGTAGCTCACAGTCTGTCTGGATAGCAAACCCATATCGAATCTGTTTTTGAAAAATCACAATTCAGGCCTTATAGTCATGATCATGATATGTAGCACTGCAAAGTTGGGAGGGTGAAAAGAAGTAAAATCGGCCCGTGGAATTGAGGCAGCCTATTTGTATTTCAATGGGACTATCATTTGGTGTGGTAAGAGCAAATATACACAAAATGTTATCTTCCATAAACCACTGATTAAAAATGCGAATAGGTTTATTTTTGTAACTTATGTGTATTTTTCATTCATTTAAAGCTGGAATCTGCGTCATGAGAGACACAACACTTGTTTTTCTTAATAATATAACCGGTCATTTCTCTCGCATGCTCGCGTTTCAAATGTGCTGCAATTCCGCTACATATTCAGACAGTATTTGCATGTCTCAACTGTTATATTCTCAACTATCATTGGGCGTTCGGCCGGCGCTGAAACAATGTTGGGATAGCGTCGGGGTGTCCTTTGCTAGACGGGACAGCTGAGGGATTTCAAAAAGTCTCTGTGAAGAAAAACAGTCGCCTTGGAACTCAACATAAAAAGAAGCGGCGGTGCCCCCTTCTGGATCAGGCACCCTGAATGGATCTTCAGCCGGGTGGGATTCCAAGCAAATATGAGACATTTGCCCGATGTTGGTTACACGTTGGGCCAGCGTCTCCGACGCTGGCCCAACGTGTAACCAACATCGGGTGAATGTACGTTGGTGGCAGGCTCTCAGGCGGTGTGGTTAGCTGCCGGTAGTAGGCGCTAGCAGTCAGGTCTACGTCTGTGGAGATCGGCTGCTGTGCATGTGTTGCCCTGGTCTCAGTGACTGCCGAGGATTGCATCGGTGCCAGAGCCTGCCTGCAGTGTGGACCGGCTGTAGCCGTGGAAGATCACTAGATTCAGGGCTGTCACCGTTAAAAGGGAGTGTGTGTGTGTGTGCTCGAGAGCGGCCACCGCGCGGGTTATCAACAGGCAGCGAGGATACTAGATGGTGGTCAAGCCGGGCCTATCTGACCACGACCCGCCACTAAGTGCCGAGCTGCTGAGGCAGAAGGGATGCGCGGATACTGCAGCGCGGCGGCATCCTGGAAGCTAGCACACGGCCGGGATACACTTGCCGGGATTGAGTGGTTGGCTGCGGGCGGTTAGGAGTGAGTAGCCAGGTGTGTGAGACGGCGAGCAGTACTACCTGCCCATCTCTCTCTCCTCTCTCCCTCAGGATTTGTCCACATCTCAGGATCTGAGTCCGCCTTCACTCGGGCTGCTAGGTGTCGTGGCGGGGCACATGCCTAGCCTGTTATATAGTAACCTGTGCGCCGGCGCTGGTTGTGGCAGGCCTAGAGGTGCCCGACCACAACACAACAGCAGGGGAACAACAACAGCACGGAACTGCTGCCATCTGGTTGGCCAACCAGCAGCCAACAACAGCTGATGACGTGTTCTGGGGATGCCCTCGCCAGGTGGGAGGGGCCACCGCAGGCCCGCTAGCCATCTGGGTGAACCCTGAACCCGCGAAAACTCTACCCCACCACCACAGGCACCCCAGTAAGGATCCTGGGTTGGAGCATACACCCCCCCCCTCCAGATGAGGGACTGGGGTAGTCATTCACACGTGCGTCCCCCTTAACAGTGTAAGGGACGCAGGATCTCACAAACACAAGTCCAGTCCTGGACCCTCAGTGTGTCATTCCGAAGTTTGAGTGTCCACCCAGGGCAAGTGAAGCCAGAGAGGACCCGGGACTACTTGACAGCCACCTGGTGACCTGGGCGGCACCCTCCCCTCTGTATTAGTGTGGTGTTGTTGTGTGGTGGTCTCACATTGTTTTGTTGGCGGTGGCCGCCTTTACATTCGGTCTCAGTGCCCGCTGTTTACTTCTTCTGCTTGAGTTGATTAATAATACGGGCCATTGTCGTCGCCGTTCAGCGTGCATGAATCGCCAGATATACTAGCATTTCTACATGACGGCGTGCACACATGCGTGCACCGATGAGTAGGATGGTCGTACACCAGGCGTATAGATAACTGGCTCTATTTGAACACCAGGTGAAGGTGTATGTTTACATTAATAGGCCACTTAAAAGTGAGTCCGCCTACCAACATACCCACGCATAGAATAGAGTATAAAGTACCCCGTGACTACAGTCATCAGAACGCGTATACTGTCAACCCACAGGTGGTGACCGAGGTGTGCACAACACAACCACGCTCTCATTTGTGTCTCAAACCAAGGAATAAACGAAAGGGCGGCAACTCCAAACGGTCCACCTGTTAGTGACGGATTCTCCGATCCAGATAGCCTTCTGGGACCCGCTTGGCACGGGACTTCCGTTCCTGAGCGTTCCGGATCTACCTGTACAGCATGGCACGTCCGTGTCGAACCCAGTGTGCCAAGGTGTTCCTGATATTCTTCAACTTCATCTTTTTGGTGAGTTCCCACGCGCTGCCCCTGACCCGATGCTGGCTCAATGCTGGCCCGTCGTCGCAGACGACGGGCCAACATTAAGACAGCATTGGGGCAACATTTATTTTGGGTGGTTTATATTATGTTTGCCTCTGCCATTCGTGTATACAGTACAGGTGTTTTGCCGTGGCCAAAAGCCAAGAGGCAAAAGCCAAAGGATATAAGCGAGGATGCATGACCTGTCAGCTGTTGTTGACCTTTAGCGCTCCAAGACCGACAAATACGCCGCAAAAGATCAAGTTAGAGATAAGAAAGGAATCATATCGGAAACATGCCTTGTCTACACTGCATGTCAATTAAGAATAGGCCTAACCACTTAAATGTTTGAATTCACCATTTCAAATCGACATTTCAAACTGAGAAAATGGTATATATTATGGCCTATAAATCTAAGCAGGGTTGGTCTTGGCGAGTCTGGTCCCAATATACTGAAATAGTTTGTTTTGTACATGATACATGAGGAATTTAAATAGCACGCAGCCGTACAGGATCACAGAGCTGTTCCTCAACCCGAAATCGCCACTAAACATGCTGCAAGTGGCGTGTACGGGTTGGATGTACAGGCGATTAAACATGGTAAATATATAACATTCACCAGCCACGTAATTTTTCACAGAATACCGCAGCCGTGTCTGCAAAGGTCAAGCCAACCCATCAGTAAACACAAAACATTTGTATAACATTTGTGCAATGACGACCCAACGTCGAAGGCGTTGGGCCGGCGTGGTACAAATGTTATGCAAATGTTTTGTGTTCGCTTGGAAGTGCTCGTGCTGAAGCGAACAGAAGTGCCGGCGATGTGCAACGTCCGATATCGTGGGGCGTCGCGCGGGGAAGGCACATTTTGTTTTACGTCCCAAGTTGCGTTCAGTATACGAGCAAAAAAAATAGAATCAGATTTTATTTCCCTTGCTACGAGGAAAAAAGTTCTGGTACGAGGGACACAAATAGGCCAATTGTGGAAAAAAGTTTTGGTTAACATGGTCATCAGTGTACAGTAGAAGTTTAAGTAGAGTTTAAAAATAGGGAATGTATATATGAGATCAAAGTACCAAACATTTAGACAGTTTGGAAGATCGTGATAATCTGATTATGGGCTTAACATCAATTTGTCTAGAGTCGGTCTATGTTAGGAAGCGAAAAATTAGTCATTCTTGGCCTGATTAGTCTCAGTGCCTCGGGACATAGACATATATATTGTATACATGTGTACTCTGTCAACAGAGAAAACTGTCATACGCGAACTATGCACGTATACAAGTACTCTTTCATCGCCGCCAGTTGAAAGCCTTTATGTATATGTGCCAAAACTGTCACAGTTTTATTGTCGGCGATGTTATTTTGTCACTTTGCCAAATAAATTGCGACGCTGTCACCGACGCTGCCACCAACTTTGGTGGATTTTTAATACAGTTACATCGATCTGGATATTTTTTTAAAATTGTCATCCACGTCGAATCGTGAATCGCGATTTTACTTGGATGAAAAATCCCTTTAATTGCTCTTATACTCACCTATAGCATTTTAACACGGTGTATCAGCTTCATAAGCCATAATTATGTGTATCAAACGTATGCCTACTATAATCATAATAATAGTATCGTACAGAACGCATGTCTGTATCATGTGTATGTCCTATTATGCACATGAGAATGACATTAACATGATTAAGTAGACCATAGTATCGGTATTTCGTCATGGCATTACCTGATTACAACACGTTCTACGACAAGCTGATCGTATCTGGCCTTATTCTGCTCTGCAAAGGCAAAATACAGTATCTGTATAGAGTAAGCAGATACTACATTTTGTCTTTCACCGCAGTGTAGTATAATTATTATAATATTTTGTACGACGTGCACACAGTCTCTGACCGTGCTTTGTTTTGCACGGCCCCAGCGCGCAAACGGTCACGTAAACATGGTAAAGTGAATCATGTGAGAGTGTGTTCCGTCAATCGAAGCTTAAAGGGAATGATCGAAGGTTGCGACTTCGATCCCACCCCCTTTCACCCTCATACATTTCTATCCGGTAATCTGATATCTGACGGATTACATGGGAAATACCGGCGTCAGTATACGTGTACCGTACTTAAGTAGGCATAATAGGCCCATACAAAGCTATGATCCTGACAGCCGTTTGCCCAGCAAACACGAGACGCTGAGCCAATGTTGATTTAATGTTGGCCCAGAGTCGGAGACGATAGGCCAACATTAAACCAACATTGGTTCAGCGTCTCGTGTTCGCTGGGTGAGTCACAAGGTTGAATTATGTTTTGACTGTTTTTTGAAGGTCACCGTTTTTATGGTGTTGAACGGATCGGTGTTGCCGCTAATTCGATTTTTTAATATTCTCCTGATAAACTGTTCAAGATATCTTGCTGCATGTTAAGATATGCCGTCTCTAGGGATTAAAGTGTAGTATATAGTACCTGCCGCTTTGTAATCTCAACGTATATGCTATGGTTATCATGTATTCATGTTTATGACATCATAAGCCTATTGTCTGTCATGATAGTATATTAAGTACAAAACACACTAACACAAAGCAGGATCGAATAAGAACGCGACGAGCGAAAACGGGCGCGACGCGCGAAAAAAATCTAACGTGGTGTTTTCGCGTTGCCTTTCAGCGTTTCAATTTTCTGCGTTGCCTTTCGCAAGAACAGACAGTATCTTCTTACTTTACAGGTAAGCAAATACTGCCTTTTGGCTTTGCAGAGCAGGATAGCACTCAATGCATCAAATAACTGACCATGCTGTATAACATGATATAATGTGAACGAATTTTTTAGGCAAATTCTATCCACATGAAATTGTAGATCTACAACAAGATTCAGAACTCAATTGACTAAAAATATCAGATCTACAATGCACCCACCATGCACTTTATTTAAGGTTAAAGAACCAAAAAACACACCGTGTGCGACCCTTTTTGCGAATAATGATTTTGTAAGTACGAGGGCACGAAGGTCAGCGACAATGAGCCCTCGACGTGTGGGTTCTATCTGCACGTATCACATCAGTGATCCATATACGGTTAGAGAAAACTCACTGAGGCGTGACTCGTTTATTGACCTCGTGAAGGACGATCATCATCGTATCATGTGTCAGGAGTGTATTTATGGCGATCACATCAGCCATCGAGTGTCCAGAGTATCATGAGTATACAGGGTACTTGTGAAACATAAATATTATACATGCATGTGCTTTAACCTTTTCACTACCATATGTGACGGAAATTTCCGTCGTCATTCGTCAATGAACGTAACCATAAAATGACACAAATTTTCGTCAAATATATACTACATTTATGTATTTTTCGTCATTTGAAGCTGGAAATTGCGTTAGCAATTCCAGCTTCAAATGACGAAAAATAGAACTCCTACACCAGTATATCTGGATCATGGCATGCACCCCGGCCTGGAAGTCAAAGGGTTAAAATGCCACGCGTTCACCTGTTCACCATGCTCACCTGTTAATTCTTAAAACACTAAAATATGTGTGTATGTTTTTTTAAATTTAAAATCACCAATGAATGTCTGAGCTCTTTCTGCTTCATTGGAATACCTATGTTATTGGTCTACGACCAGTATGATTATTTTTTATTTTTTCAGTGCGGGGATCTACTTTAGACGTCAGAATGGACGTCAGAATCTGGGTCTAAAGTCAGTCCCCACACTGAAAAGGTTAATTCGCATGCCTGTTCTGTTGGTTATAGTAAACTTTCAAAACTATTTTTCAAGAAAAACGTTCCACAGTCTCCGTACTGGTTCCACCGTACATGTCACGTTCGAACGTCACAGGTACGACGGTCTTACCAAGTCAGTCGTTGCCATTATCATGCTGATTATCAGATTATAAGAGTCACATGTGACTGTTCAGTGCACGCGTTCCCTGGGTCAGTATTGTCAAAAGCTAATTTAGAACGCGCGTAGACTCCCGCCATGTCTTGTTTGGCCTGACCGGTCCGAGTGGTAATCCATACATTTTTGACGTCGAATGTCGGAGTAAATTCCATTAATATAGGGCTGCAATTTCGCTCTGGATCGACGTCTATAAATACGCAAACACGAGGGGAAATGCTCTTGTCTCTTGTGTGTATAATTTTTAGAAGAGGTTCACAAAACTATATCCTGAACAAATATATACATGTTACCTGGTTACCATGCTTATACGATGTAGGCACACTTCGATATATTATACATATTGACTGAGTAGACTGCATCTAGACTGAATGATATATAACATTATTTTAATTGTATGTAGCATGACGTGCATGATTATGAACATGCACGAATTACGATATTTAAAATTAATAGATATAATTTTACATATAACATGTATAAGGCCTATATATAACAGCGGTTGAATGATATAAAATTATGGACATGTACGAATTACGATTAACTCTCTCTATCTTTACTGTATATAATATATGTAGGCCTATTACTATATTATAATATAATATATAATCATGATAATGCGGGATGCAATGTGTGAATCGACATTCGCATGCAGCAGCGTACACGTGTACAATCAATGTATGGCATCCTAGATTCCAATTAAGGCACTTATACCTCTTTATTGGCGTGGCGCACGGTATCGCGTACTCAATATCATTTCCAGCGTTAAAAAATAATAGACATATCGATTTCCCAGCGGCGGCTTTGGTATATTACATATAGCCTGCGTAAATGACTGGTCAATTCGCAATCCCACTGCGCGCTGGGTGCGGCTGAAATGTAACTTTCATCCGCGTCAAGCCCTGGATCGCTGCAGCGATCCAGTGCTTGACGCGGATGAAAATTACTGCAGTGGGTTCGATCCAGGTGAGATAGTAAGGGAGTGGTGTACGAATGAAAATAAACAAATACAAGTGCAACGTTTTATGCTGTCTAATGAATTTATGCGTCTATAGCTCGTAGAGGGTTGACCCATTGCTTGCTGAATAAAGATTATTTTTGTGTTAATTATAGTTATTCAGGAATTAAGGTTATTTCAGTGCGTTGGTAAAAATTCGCGGGTTCTAGTAATTTTATTTTCACAGAAATCGTTAAAGCATGTGCATGTGTTTTTGACCAGAAAGTAATTTATTTTTGATAAAATCCTTGCATTAAAATTAAGAAGCCGACCCTGAACGTGGCAACAGCACGCAAAGGGTTAATGCCCAGGTGTCGTAATAAAATCAGGGACGTCAGACTGTACCGATCCATGCGAGCGGATCGTTTGACGGGGTCCGAGGTGAAGAGTCCGTCTGAATGATCCGCGACGGGGAACGCCGCGCATCACGCACGCCGGCGGGCAGCGCGGTACTGAGGGAGTACGCGCGCGTTCCGCGTGTACTTCGCGACGTGCGTTCTACGTGTATAACTCGTCGATATCTAAACGATATGCCAGCGCTAGTTCAATGTTGTGCCAACGCCGTAGACGTCTACGACGTTGGCCCAACATTGAACCACTACACGACGCTGGTCCAGCATTGAAGCAATCACATCAGCGCTGGAATCCATCAAGGCCTCTGTGTTCAGCATAAGCGATCGGCTTCACCTCCTCAACATGCGGGCTCGAACCCGTATTTGCATATAATAAAGTGCTGTGCAATATATAGCGTCACCTTTGCGTTATACGGTGCTAAGTGACACTTTATCTAGTGGCACTTACCACCTGTTGACATGGTTGATGACACATGCGATTTACCATTGGAGCCTCTGCCTTGAGCGGACAGCGTATCACAAAATAACAGTCAAAATGTTGTAAACATGGTAAATGAAACTGTGTTTGCTACTGGACGATGTATTACCTAAAATATTGCCATTCATTCTCTCGGCTGCATTAAACAAATATGAACCTGTTGACATGGTTGCTGACACATGCGATTTACCATTGGAGCCTCTGCCTTGAGCTGACAGCGTATCACAAAATAACAGTCAAAATGTTGTAAATGAAACTGTGTTTGCTACTGCCATTCATTCTCTCGGCTGCATCAAACGAATATGAACCACTTGAAGTTGTGGGTCGCGGTAGCGACACGCAACTTCAAGTGGGTCCAAATTTAAATACGATCCTTTAGCGTGATGGCTACGGTTACGGACAGCCGAAGTGGACGAAGCAGCGCGTTAATGCCATCAAATACCATATAGGCTCTTTGGTGGCATCTTGTCATTGGCATGTGTACATGGTGTAGTCGTAACTAGAGTGAGAACGAATACGTCTGAAGACTGCATGATGGGTGGTGGGGGCAGGTGTTCAAGCGTGGTGTGTGGTATGTGGACGTGCAAAGCCAAAAGGCAGTATCTGCCTACTTTACAATCTAACAGATATTGCCTTCTGGTTTTGCTGAGCAGCGCAGGACACGGTCAGCCGCTCATTTTGTTGCGCGCATGCCTTTAGTTCTGCATGGACAACTGCCAATCGTTTATTACGAATAAATAATCAGTGGCCAAGGCCATAATGTGGAAACATAAACAATGTCAGGTGTACATGGTGTGGATATATGATAATGCGGTGAGTTGTTAGTGCATTTCATCAACTAGCTCTTGCGCCCCATCTTCCCTATAGCAAGGTTTGGCTCATCGAGGCCGCAGGCTGCGGCCTCGAGGAGCCAAACCTTGCTGTAGGGAAGATGGGGCGACCATGCTTTGGAAGAAAGGCTTCTTAAACATGTTGAATAATTCTGGTTTTTTATGTATATGCCCCTATCTGCCTATGCCATAGAAAAAGAGTTATAACATGCACATATGAAATCTTCATCTATATTATCACATGACATAATCAAAATCTGCAACAGTTTATTTTTTTCAGCAAAACCTATTATTTCGTCATTGCAGATGAGCATGATAAGCTGCCGTAGGCATGGTAGAGGTACAGTATTAAGTTATACTAACTTGTATAATTCAGATTATTATTTTGCGTTATTTTATTAAGACATGACTGCAGGTTATTTGCTACACACATACTAATTTATCAAGCAGGATTTTATAACCATCAATTCGATGAACACGCTGATGAAAATATTCTGTCAAAACAATTTATTAGACTTCGCTATGTATGAATTTCAGCGTTTTTTTTACGACTGGAAGCCAATATTAAGGTGATCACTTAATCGAGAAAATGGCCATGTCTCATCCATGCATGCAGTGCTAAAAGGCAGTATCTGCGTACTTGAAAAGTAAACAGTTACTGCATTTGGCTTTGCATGGCAGTATGCTGCCATGTAACGCCGAAAGGCAGTATATCCTTACTTGAAAAGTAAAATGTTACTGCGTTTTGGCTTCGCACAGAAAAGGCAGTATCTGCTTACTTGAAAAGTAAACAGTTATTGCATTTTGGTTTTGCACGGCAGAATAACCAGTGACAACACGCACTGTTTGCCAAGCGCTGTTCACCGTCATTGATGCACCTGTTAAATCATTAATGCAACAAACGTCGATTGACCTGAAGTGATTAGGTTGACCTCCGTTACATCATAGATGGATAATACTGCCATTTTGCTTTGCACGGCAGAATACAAGTGCGCGATTTGGGATAAAAGATGCAGGGGATTATATTATTCAAACATAGTAGCACATTTGTATACTGCCATTGGTCAATTTGAGCTCACAGTCACTTTAAGCATCTGCAATAATCGTTCATCTTTCGGGGTTCGAACCTGAGACGATACATTCTGAGGTTTTTTCTTTGCAGGCGGATATTGTACTATATAATTTCCCCAAAATCCGTTACTGCATCTCCCCTTGCATCTGCACCCTTTTTAAATGCAAGGGGACGACATACTGTGAGCTATGATAAATAACATTGGCTTTGACACCCATGGGCCGCGTCCGCCATCTGACTGCAAGATTTACAATACATCGTCCCCTTGGATATGAAATGGTGTATCTGCCACTTCAGTGGCAGATACACCCTTTCATATCCAAGGTGACGATACATGGAAAAAGGGTGCAATATCAGACAGCCCTGGTACTTAAAACGTGGCACGTGTTGCAGACACGGCCGTTTCCCATGTTTACTGTTTGTATAAAAGCATCCTACTTACATGCAGCACGGATCGTCAAAGCTAAAAAACAGTATCTGCGTATTCGTAAAATGAGGAGGTACCTCTTTTTGGCTTTGCACGACAGAGCACGGATCGACCCCAGCAAACATGATGCACTGTAACAATTATGTTTTACCGTTGGCCCAACGTCTTCGACGCTGGCCCAGCATTAAAATACGCTATTCATGCATGATTCACGACAACGTCCGCCGGCGTCGGGATGATCCGTGTATCGCTGTGTGTGCAGGCGCGCCGCGTGCGTGACGCGTGAACCAGACGGACACCTGTTCTTATCCATTTTACTCCCGAAATATATACACCGTCGCTTAATTGAAAGCGGCAGTTATATGTGGTGGAGGCAAGGGCGGCAAGAGATGAGGCCTTGAGGAGAATTATTATGCTTCTCTGCAAAGACAACCAGCAGTAACTGCATGCTTGAGAAGAAAGCAGTTACCATCCTTTGCCTCTGCAAATCAGTATTATGAGTACGGATAAGCATGATAAGCGACACTATTAGATAATACGTTTACATCCAATGGCGTATAATATATCCCAGCAAACAAAAAACCTTTGTATGACATTTATACAATGTTGGACCAACGTCGAAGACGTTGTGCCGACGTTGTATAAATGTTATACAAATATTTTGTGTTTGCTGGGATAGGCCTATTATATACATGAAAATTGTTTTATATACATTTCTTGGATTCACAACCATTTATTTGAAACCCAAAGCGCGCGCTCCAATGCTCATGATGCATAATAAATACTCCTCAGATTTTTTTTCGATCATTTCACGTTTATGTAGACCTCATTTTTTCGAAAAGCCTAATAAAATATATGTCTATATACCATGCATAAAATTGTCAATTTATGCATGTTTATATTTTTAATAAACGTGATAAAAAACGGACGAAAGTTCCATCACACTGTCGTTTCTATTATTTGTTCTAACGTGATTCCACCACCGTGACGCTGGACACTTTAGTTTGCCGAGTGTCGGCTCGGTGCTGTTTCAACGTCTTGAGACATTAGTCCAACATTAAAACAGCGGCATATCCACGTCTTTTATACAGCATGTATATTCTTCCTTGGTGTAAAAACGACACGCGAGGAGTTCCACGAATATAGTCGCTGGACCGATGCCGTGACAATGCAGGTGACATCGGCCTGACATTGAGCCGGCGTCTGCGGTGTGTCCTCCCGAGAGATGCGGACCCCGGGGGGCGGGGGGAGAGGCTGTGAATGATAACCAGGTCCCTTGGGTATTACATCCAAGAAACACGAGACATTGAACCAATGTTGGGTTGATAGCGGGCCGACGTCGTAGACGGCGGGCCAACATCAACCCGACATTGGTTTAATGTCTCGTGTATTTGCTGGCAGCTCTGAACATCCCCAC
Organism: Flabesymbios commensalis; assembly: GCA_964017125.1. Taxonomy (NCBI): domain Eukaryota; kingdom Metazoa; phylum Annelida; class Polychaeta; order Terebellida; family Flabelligeridae; genus Flabesymbios; species Flabesymbios commensalis. The sequence continues at coordinate 51,626,761 of OZ024914.1, forward strand.
TGAACTAGACACAACAGACGGCGATGGTATAATGTTGGCCCACGTTGGCCAACAATAATCCAACACTGAGCCAATTTACCTTGTTTCCCGGTACAGACGTGTTCCTATAAATGACCCATTTTCTAAATAACAGGATAAGAGGCGCGATGATGATGGCATTGCTAAAAGGAGCATCGTCTTGGGTTGGGTTCACGTTAGATAAACATCAGGGTTCAATTTGTTTTGAAAATGTTGTGTAGCGATTTGCAAGAAGCTTCCACGTTTCTTAGGTTTTCCCTATCACTGAAGATGAAATATTTTGCTAATCAATTTCAAGTTTGATTGCAATTGGCGAAAATTGTGTAGCTTTTTACTACGCGATAGTGAACAAATAGAACACTGAACACACTGCATGATGCGCACGAAAATGTAAAAAAAATAGATTTTTCAGTCTCACCCTAGTGATGCTTCCATTTGTTCCACTAGAATTTGCTTATGTTTTTGGTCTTACATATAAAACCACCAAGAGTGTATTGATTAAATGAGATACAGTCACAGACATTGCATTGCTTATTTTGTGATTGGTCAGAACTTTGGTTCGTCCATTTCTTGTATTCATTTGTTGCACGTCGTGTCAAACATATAAAGGCCTACACGTACACGGCGTATGTTAACAGGGTTAATATTTCAGCTAACGACCATTCCCAATGAACCAGATTTGTCAAAGTCTACGAATTTACAATATTTCCATTTCGTGGATTTCACATCTGCGCGGAATTAACGAAAAACGAAGTTAAAAATCTTGACGCATAGTCATTTTTTCTAGCTTGTGGGGGTGTCTATACGTTATACTATATTCGGGTCTATAATGGCGCAGGCATTAGCCGGCAGTCCAGCGGAAATGGCCACCCTTCACAGGACAGGGTGCTTCAGCACCGGGAGCACCTCTTAAGTTCCAGAAATCACACCTATTACAACAAATATGGCTTGTTTTTGCTCTTTGGATAATCTTCAACATTGAACAAAATAATTTTGAACTATCGTCAATGTGTTATGTAACATAGTATCTAGTGTCGGAAAATGTACTGTTTTTTTTCTAGGATTCCTATTTTTAGAATGACCTTTGGACTCTCGTAAATACATGTATATTACCTCACAGGCCCACTTTTCTCTCCGAACCACCCAACTGCATGACCACTCCTCCTAAAGTATTAACTGTTCGAGCTCCAGGGCGACCACCGTCTGCTAGGGGTAATAACCCTCTGGAATATATCTGTACTTCTCTGCAAAGCCAAAAGGCAGTATCTTTTAGCTTTAACCCTTTAACCGCCAAATTATTCAATCTGAATTTTCACCCACTTGAAATTGTGTCTCGCTAACGCGATCCACAACTTCAAGTGAGTGAAAATTATTCAGATTTTACAAAATGGAGGTCAACTGTTTTCAGATCTTGCTGATTGATGTCACATTTTATCTTTAACATGTTTAAAAAGTGGTACTTAATGAGCTGATAAAAAATGAAAACCCGAATATATGCGACACCGGCGGTTAAAGGGTTAACCCCAATCCTGCTGATCACGACTATTGTCGTTTTCAACCTGTTTTATTAGTCGATCAAATCACTGTTATTGCGAATGCAATGTGTGTCTAAACATCGAGATTTGCAAATATCTGTGCTCAAATTAAACAAATGTCAGTAATTTTCAACCACTCGAAGTTGTGGATCGCGGTACCGTAGCGAGACACAACTTCAAGTGGGTAAAAAATTTAAATAAATTAACTCAGCAGGATTAATGCCTTAAATTATCTTTGCGGCAGTGTAGATGTAACATAATGCAACTCGCAACCAAAGCTATATAGGCGCTTAGGGAGCAGTGTGCTCACGGAATGTGGGATGAACTGAAGGCATCTACTGGTACGCGCGTCACGCGCTCGCGTGTCGTGTGTTTTGTGTTTTCATATCTAGCACCAATGATTAACTGCCCATTTGTGAAGTTGACACACAGGTATACGCCCGTTTACATAACGTGACAAATCAATATAGATATGAGATCACAGGTGTGACAAATCGATCCCACAGCCCATTCAATGGATGACTTATCGTGCTTATGTAGAGGCTCGATGAAGAATGTTGATAATCATGATCATGTTTTGTGAGTAATGAGGCATCGGGTAAAGCCATTGTAGCCTGGTATAAAATGAAGAAATAAATTGCCGCGAGCGTCCTCAATCTACACTCAGAGTCCACACTCAAAGATGAGAGGCTGTATCTGCCACTTTGTGGAGTGGCAGTCTGCCACTCCACAAAGTGGCAGTTACACCCTCCAGCTTAAGAGTCCAATGGGGGTGTTGTTGATTTCGAAAACTTGCCGATGTATTCAGCAATAAACTGATAAACATGATAAACGTCGGACACCGTATATTGTTCTTTTGTGTCATTTAGCAGGTTTAGTTGTAACTTGTTTCTTCTTTGTTTGGGTTTAAACTATATATGCGCAATGTCGGAAAATAAAATGTATTTAACATGTTTAGGCAATGATTGACCAGCATTAGCTGAAGGTTCCGCTAACGTCTTAGACGTTGGTACCTCCTTGGGTGAACGTTCGTCGAATGTTCTATGTACTGAACCGTTTTTCAATCAGGAAATTGACCGTCGTTTTTCAAACCGAGTGACCAGGGTTCATCAATATAATGTCCAGTGGAGCCTCGGGTGATGCATGGTTTATCTACTTCGTAATCGAAACCGATTAAAGACGAGACTTCTAACGCCTTCTGGGAATCCATGGCGACCACATGATTCATCAGCCGATGGGTGAAAATGATATAGGTAAACTTCACGCGATTACATCTGCCGCATCAATCTCCAACCTGCAGCGAATTAAAGTATATATTGCGCGGGCCATCACTCATGTTCGCTGATTATTAACAAAGTGTTCTGTTCTCAACCGTCTGGGCGCCAATCACAATCAGGCTATTATCGTCAGTACTGTATAATACTATCGTTTTAAATATTTTATCAGCACTTTGACATAACACCTGATTTAACAAACCTGAGTACTTTTTACTCAGTTTAAGTTGTGATTCGCGTCAGCGATGCACAACTACACGTGAGTTAAATATAAATTTGATAGCTTCGTACGTATTTGTGCGAATGTAGTAACCGATCTTAATAAATTACTTTTCACTTGAACGGTGTAGCGTTTGAGTTTTGATTTATATAGTCTCATAATTGAAGCGTTTGGAGCAATGCAAGCATATATTCCTACATCCATGTCCTGGCGGGGCCCTAGGGTAGTGGTTAGCCCCGCCAGCTTTCACGCTAGAGTTCGGGGTTCATTTCCCGGTCCCGGCGGTTTGAAAGAAACAAAAATGTTTCTTCCCCATCCACATGTAAAAACTCAGTATTGTGGGGAGTCTCCGTGACCGAGAGGTCGCGTGCTCGGCCTCAGACCTTCATGGTTTGAATTTCGAATCCTGTGTCTGGAGAGCAGTGTCATCTCACTTATCGCACCATCCTCAGGAGGTTCTCTTAGCCCAATTTAGCCTGTATGTGCACAAAAGTGGCCTAAAGCCCGATTCATTTAATTTTCACTTACATCCATGTCCTACATAATAGGCCTACATGTGGCATAGCATCATATTCAAACATCAAATTTTCATGACTTTAAAACAATTTCAACGCTGGGTAAATGAAGGGCCAACATCTGCAACGCTGGCCCATTATTAATCCGACGCGTATTCTTAACCTCGCGGCACCGGATCGTGATTTTTCCGGTGATAACGATTATGAACGAGCTGGGCGACGCACCGCGTCGTATACCTCGACTGGGCCTTGAACCCGCGACCTCGGGTGTCTGGAGGCCGCGGGGACCCACCCGTGAACCGCGCAGACCGCGCTTAATCGGCCGAAAAACGCGTCTGTAGCCGCACAGGAGTGGCTGGTTAATCCCGGCGAACAGCTGAGACGCTGACCCACAGCTGGGACAATGCTTGGCGAACATTGAGCCAGCGTTCGTGTTTGATTGATCATTTTTCGTTGATTCGGACGCGTTCCCATCAGTAAAGCTATATATGTCTGTCATTTTTCTATTTAATTGCGATTAATATTTGAGCCGGATATTTTTTTGAATTTCCAAATTCACACATTTATTTTTTTAATAGTTTATTATTTTGCTTTCATTTAGTTATCATCACCCCGTCGCCATGCATGATCGCATTGGCATTTGATAGCTTTAAATATGTTGAACTTAAAAGAAAAGCATTTTGTTCAATTATAATTCACTCATACGTTGTCGGAATATTTCACATCATTTATTATGACTTGAGAGGAGACCCACATAATGATATTTCTATGCAGTCCATCAATTTTACCACTCTATTGCTGAGATGATAAAAACGCAATTATATACTAGAAAAGTAAGCAGTTACATCTGTTTGTCTTTGCATTAAATAATTCGCATCGCTCGCATATATATATGACATTAAACTGTCATGCAAAGCCAATAGGCAGTATCTGCTTACTCTATAAGTAAGCAGATACTGCCTTTTGGCTTTGCTGAGCAGTATAGATTGGAGCGGCGTGGCCCTACCTTAACCCTTACAGTGCGGGGATCGACTTTAGATGTCAGAATCTGACGTCTATAGACGTCAGATTCTGACGTCTAAAGTCGATCCCCGCACTGAAAAAGTAAAATATTTACAATGGCCATAGACCCATAACATAGGTAATCAAATGAAGCGAAAAGCGCTAAATAAGCTTTTTATGATGATTTCAAATTGTAAAAACCCTTTGATCTCCATGGTTTATACAGCGATATTTCAGCGCTTTAAAGCTGACCACCAGCGGCGCGTGCTATAGATGCCGCAGAGACCAGCCACTTGACGCGCAGAGAAACAATTAGCAGCACATAATATCAATAATAGCTATCAGTATCCCCGATGTTTGTGCACGGTCTATCTGGCAGCTCTGTAAGTACCCCCCAGTACCACGGACCAGGAGCCAGGGATCGATGCCGTCCTGTGGTAGAGTACTCCGGTCTGCAAAGCCAAGAGGCAGTATCTGCTTACTTTACAAGCAAGCAGATACTGCCTTTTGGCTTTGCACGGAGAACTGCTGTATCCATGCCCCTATAGCAGACGTCCATTCCGCCAGAACGTATCGCCGCCCTGGGGTCCTGCATGTGAGAGGAGCGTATCTGACACTTCGTGGAGTGGTAGATACGCTCCTTCCACCCCTAGGAGGGGATGTTTTTGTTTTTAATGGCCACCGGAATATCAATAACAGTCATTATTCTGGGGGTGACAATAGAATGTTATCCGCGCGCAGTGAATTATGATACACCTACCATGAACTGTAATAATAAGCAGAAGTGTTCCCGAAGGCTCTTTGGTGATACACCAAAATAGGTGATACACGTACAAGTATGTCGAACCCATCCTTTTTTAATATAAAGCAGTTAGTGATATAGTGTCCAGAAATGTTCTTCTCTGCATGCATAGTAAAAATCTCAAGAATTCCATGTGTGGAATGCTTCTTTATCTGTTTACGAAATCCTTATTTATTTCACTATACAATAACGAATGTCGTAAACTATTCTGTCTTGACCCGTACAACGCTTAGTGTAAACATATTTTATTAACAATTGAAGCAGTACAAAAGCGTAATCGAGGCTTTACTTGCGATGAAAAAAATAGTTAATCACGTACAACGCTCAAATATTGTTGAATAAACCATGGAGACCAAAGGGTTGTTTCAATTTGAAATCATCATAAATGTCTTAGTTAGCTCGTTCTACTTCATTTGAATACCTACGATATGGGTCTATGGTAATTATAAATATTTAATTCTGTCAGAGCGTGGATCGACTTTAGACGTCAGAATCTGACGTCTATCGACTTCAGATTCTGACGTCTTAGTTAATCCCCGCCCTGAAAGGCTTAAAGCGCATTATTATGTGTAGATGCATGGTGATTCTTAGAAATACGATGTCAAGCAATACGTTACACCAAATCGCCGACAGTGGTCCAATAGTGGCCCGATTGTGCCAACGACTCTTATTGTCAGCCGTGAAAAGCATTCAAGGAGTGTAAATTTTCACTTCCGCCGTTGAGCACTTCCGGGGTATCGCTAAATCCTAGGAATTCCCGTAACAATACAACTATTACTATAATAGTACCGGGATCAGTTCCCGTCTCTAGCCTGAGGCAGAGAGAAATGATCAAGTATAACGGATCCATAGTAGTCCACTTGCTCTGTCAATACCAGACTACGTGATGGAGGTGCGATTTCTCAGCGAAGAGTCTGGATGCACATGGTCATAATTGCTCCGTTGTTTGATCGACATTGGGCCACAGTTAGCCTGACGCATTTCTTCGTATATAGCTGATTCAACCAAGGAAATTCAATAGAGACGTATCATGTTTTACTGGGTAACCACCATAAAACAGTGTATGTATGCTCTGCAAAGACAAAATACAGTATCTGCTTACTTGTAAAGTAAACAGATACTGCCTTTTGGCTTTACCGCATACCCACGACACCAGGACACAGGCTCGTTGCTACTTTTGCTAATGAAAAGCTTAGATAATTGACGTTTTATTAAAAGAACAATTCTGCTCTGCAAAGCCAAAATGTAGTATCTGCTTAGTTGTAAAGCAAACAAATACTACCTTTGTACTGGAGAATTATGATGGATTGTCCAAAAAATACTGAAAGATAAGTTGATCTTAATTATCCTAATTAAGCCATAATGATGCATTTGATTGGTTTACAGCGATGAAACAAATCTACACTGATTGCGATGGTAGAAATTGCCCCTTTTTGTGTAATAATAGCTTCAGCCTTTTCATTATCCTGCATAGGCCTCCTAATGCAAAGCCAAAAGGCGGTATCTGCTTACTTTACAAGTAAGCAAATACTGCCTTTTGGCTTTGCTGAGCAGTATAGTCGTATGTTTTAATATGCATATAATTATGAACATAATCATAATACTATTTATTGATATTCCAGTCAACGATCTTGTCAATGTCAAAATATTGCGAAAAAATAAGTATGGATTCTATATGCATATCGTTACCGAATTGCCTATATTCATGATCAGAACACAACATAAGATACTAATAGATCCTAATATTAGATCCACAGGGACCATAAATCCCTAATACATCCCAACAGCAGCAGATACTGCTGAGCTTCTGTGACATGGCATAACGTGCTGATAGCAACACAACTGACATAGAAACCTTGCAAGTCCACGCACAAACAGTTTGAAAACGGATTATGCGGTACCCGTACCGATAGGGTTAAGCGAAGAATTAAGTGGGCCGGTCAGAGATTAAGCGGTCAGTAGTCATTAATTGTATTGATTTAGACAATTCGTTAATCATATTGATTGAACCCTTTCAGAACTCTGCGCCTGTTTCTCGAATAAACCTAATTTTGACCATCTGTTCTGGCCAGTGTATGGCATCCCATTGGAGCAATACTTGAGTTGTCTTGGATTGCTCGCCATCCCGGCATTGGTGCAATGTCAGCTCGCCGTCTTATACGGCAGGTTGCCATTGTACCAATGCCGGACATTCGAGTTTGGGGGGAAATGGTGATTTCGGCCTGTAGTAATTTGGTCCAGGTTGCCATTCAATACCTGAATACGGTAATAAGTATAGTCTGAGCTTGACTATGTTAACAGTAGGCCCAATATGATTGATGTTCTGTATTTAGAAGCCTGACCAACCTAATTGCCTAACGACAATGGGTTTTTTAACGTTCTCATACCATTCATAGGCTATAATCTGATAATCTACAGATATACATCATTCAATTTACATGGTTTAGCTTTTCAGGCCTATATAAAAGCGACTAAATGAGGCTAAAATCATTTAAAAAAAATAGTTAATTTTATTTTGGCTGCTTAATATGTCCATAATATGTGAACATTATTATTATTATTATTATTATTATTTATTATTAACATAGAGTATAGAATTGCGGAAGTCTTCTAAATTTTGGGTTGCTGTGGCTTGGCTTCTCGAAGCCGCAGGTGGCCTGCGACCTCGAGAAACCAAGCCAGGCTGAAAGGAAGATCTATAAGAATGATAAGGGGTGAAAATTACTTGAGAGAGTCTATGTAATAATATTCTTGATGTATAAAATCTTACCGTTTCAAGTGAAAATAGAAGTTTAATATACCCCCCCCCCCCGTTTTAGTGGCTACTGGCACTTGATGTGTTACCAGTGATCCCTTTCATATTTTATTGGCATCAGGCGTCGTCACGCACGCGCCGCGTCTACTAATCCACCGCGCCGCGCTCTGAACATTGCGTAACGCCGGAAGTGGCGATCGACGGGAAATGGCGATCGGAAGTGATAATCTGGTGATCCGAGGATTATTGATGACCTAATTTGTAGGGAGCGCTAAGAGGCGCGTGCGCGGATTATAAAGGGGGGACGGTGAGTCGAGTGCTGTAGGTCCTGAGCCTACCATGATAAGTGAGACAAAGGTTCCTTTGCCCTTTTATCCCAGCTATACACCCAAGGCATTTATCACTTGCTGATTTAATATTTTATTCCCTTAACCCCTGTTAACCGTCTAATGTTTATAGACGTCTGATTTTGACATCTAAAGACGGTCCCGATCTGAAAGGGTTAACAGGAGTGCGCAGAAGAAACCTTCAATGATACATGTTGGACACCGTGTTATCTGTGAATGTGTAGAATCCGGATTCACTTTTCGATCCAGATTTTCCCACCACGGGACATGACTAGAGCGTCGATGGACATCAGTCCACGAGGAGGCTGGTTATCCATGCATGCAGCTGGGAAGTAGGTGGGGGTGCACACCCGCCGATCCACGTGACATTTAGCCATTGTTGGTTCAATGTTGGGCCAGCGTCGTAGACGCTGGCCCGACATTGTACCAACAATGGCAAAATGTCACGTGTTTGCCGGGCACCCTGCGATCCACGAGTATATTTCATTTTTCCCTCCTGATTAGGTTTCCACCGGCGTGCCATACCAGGGCGGAAGCGGGATGACCGTTTAAGGTCTTGCGTCATCAATTGCAAGGGAGATTGGCCAGGCTGATTGGCTGTTAGTCTGGCGAAACCGAGGGCCCTCCAGCGGAAACAATATTCATTTGTCTTCTGGCCGTCTATTGGCAGGTGCCACTGCGTGTACTAAACCGCTACTATGTGTACCATGTGCGTGTGTGTATTGTTAGCTTATCCTATATTGTGGAGCAGTGGTGGCTCTATACTGGGCCAACGCCTACAGCGTTCGCCCAGCATCTAACAAGCACTGCATGTATAACTGTGACACATAACTTTTAGCTGTAGAAAAGTAGCACAGCATAACATCAGTATGGTCATCAATTTAATCGTGAATTTAAAATATAACGGTACTGTAATCATGGTTATACTCTGAGGACTACATTTATGCATGATAAGAGAGATCTAGTACATTAATTTCAGACGACGTGGCTGGGTCGAATGTTTGTCATCGGGATTGTGCTTATACAGTGCTCCAAACTGTTCAAAGGCCTGGAGCGTGCAATGCTGCCTATGGTCTTGGGAACTAGAACCATCGGAGTCATTTGATAAAAGTAGGGCATAGTCCCGACTTCGGGCTTTCATCTGTCCCGATATTGCCATGATTGTGCAGAAAGCGACGTAAAGCAATATTCACTCACTCTATGATTACGACGCTGGCCCGACATCAAGCCAGTTACCGCAGTCGGCGTTCATCCGCGAGTGTCGAGTGGTTGCGGGTTCGCGAAGATTGATTTAAATCGCGCAAACCAGGACCCGGCAATTACGCTGCGTGCAACACGCCATACGGTGGCGCAACCAGCCGCGTAAGCAAAATGCGGCCACGCGAACCGCAAACTCTACTAAGCGGCTTTGGGGCAGTGCTGGCCCGATGTCGAAGACGAAGTCCCAACCTAGAACCAGCGTTGTGACATCTTTGTAAATCCCGGTGAATGTCTTGGTTTGGAGAGAGGTGCCTGCGCACATGAGTGATCCCGGTCGCCAAAGTTGGCTGTATGTTGGGCCAACGTCTGCGACGTTGACCCAACATACAACCGGCTTTGGTGCGTAGCCTCGCGTGGGAAGCCGGCGTCAATCCGCGCGTCAGTTGATCCCCGACCTCCAAGACGCCGGGTGGGGTGATCGAGTCCGGGATAATGGTCCCTTGAGTACCGCCGTGCACACATCGCCGCTTGCCCTCCCTGCATGATTTCGGCCACGGCTGAGCGGCACGCGTGCCCAAGGTCACCGCGGCGACGCTGTCGAATCCACAACCCGTTTCTGTGCATGCCCAATGCTGGCTCAATGGTAGCCCACCGTTGTGTGTGTCAGGATTGAATGATCCATTCGATCCTTGCATGCTCGCCACGTATTGACGTCTGGACGACCTCTGCTCATTTTTTGCAGTGCTAATATAGCGCCGCTGTACGCATACGGCTAAGGGAGTGTGTATAGGCGATCACGTTAATGGCGGCCTCATCACGATATCGACTTACTACATGACTATGTACCAAGTTACGTCAAGTATCATTAAAGCCCCTGCATGCATTAAAGCTATCGATCACTCTATATATGTTTCTGGCTTAGTCCTACCTCAGCTGTCTCTATCTCTGAAATCAGCGTGGTGTCCCGCCGCTCGTACACAGTGGACGAGTCTTTTAATCATAGCGTATAGTTCTTATCTGCGGACAGAATGTTACAGTTTTAAATAAAGTTTTTAATTCATTGCAATCTGCATTTTAGTCATTTTCTGAATGTTTGGTCGTGAGTTTTGCGCATGCAACGGGGCCGCTCTTGGCACAGTCACAAAAGTGACGGCAATAAAACACCGGATTCATTTGTTAAAGGAGTAGTCCACTGTGTAAGGACAGCGGAACACATCTGTACCCAAAAAGCACCACGCTGATAACCATGATTACAGAGATAGAAACAACTGGGGTACAACCAAAACCAGAAACATACAGTGGATACATTCGTGAAGGGTATCCAAGCAAACACAAGACAGTGAGTTAATGTTGGATAAATGTCTGGCCGGCGGCCCAACATTTATCCAACATTGGCTCACTGTCTTGTGTTTGGTGGGATATCACGGATTGCTTTCAAATTAGAGGCTCATATAATCCACTTGGAATATGCGACATCGAAGGCCAATTTCTTCATCAGTATAGAAGTAGAATATCTGGTCGATGACATGCATGTATTTTAAAAATGGAATTAATTATGTTTTAATTTTAAACAAACTTATTTACCAAACTGATTATCGAGTTAATCAATGACGATCAACAATCGGAAACCACACATAATAAGTTAGCTATTCGGTAAATCTTGCTGTTATCATTACATCGTGAACAAAATGATCTGAATGGCATAAACGTGTAACCATTATTGTATAATGACATTCAAGTGTTGAAGTCAGGAGATATTTGCCAACTCTAGATGGGTTGATGTTGCTATATGTATAATTTACTCGAGGTCAAAGCTATCTAGATTTAATCACTTATGACCATAGTGACAGTGGGCCATATCTATTGGATAAATTTTAAATGGGGTACATTCTTTAGAATCCAATAAAATAACTAGTGGATCGGTCTAATCTATACTGAACAACAATGTGTCTGAATCTCACATAATGCTAAATATTTATCCGAATATGGCGGTTAAGTAGGCCTATGTGTCATCATATCCAGATAACGCTAATAAAGAAAACATTTCAGCTTAAAGCTGTGATAATATTTCAGATATTGGAATAACATTAATCCAAATTTGGGCTGACTCTGTGTTGGCATAAATAATCAAATGATCTCTTCTGGATGCGTAGAAGCTAACCAAGTAAACTAAACCCTCCATATGCATTATGCACATACAATTTTAATTCCATAAAATGAGAATGATTTGCGGAAAAAATAACCAGCGGACGTTTCATACCATACCGTAATCAAAACTGAATAAGTCCTCACATTAAGTCTTAAGTGCCTTGATGGCTTAGACACTTACTATGTTTAGCCAAAGCGGGGTTTGTAGTACCGAGCAAATGCAAACCACTGGCTCAACGTTGGGCCGGGGTCTTGTGTTTGTCTAGGTATTAGCGTGACGTAGTCCCGTCATAATTATATGGTAGCTCTCAAACACTGTCAACAAATAAAGCAATACCAAGGTCAGGATAACCGCGGTCAGAAGCCAAAGTCAATTTATCACCTTCAGTGAAATAGATGTAGGACCACATACAAAAATTAGCATATCATTTATTTATTATGATTTTAGCCCTTGCAGCGCGTGTTCCGACTTTAGACGTCAGATTCTGACGTCTAAAGTCGATCCCCGCACTGTAAGAGTAAACATATTTATGATGGCAGTAGACCCACAACATAGGTATTCAAATGAAACAAAAAGAGCTAACTAAGACATTTATGATGATTTCAAATTACCCCCCCCCCCCCAAGTATTTCAGCGCTTTAATGGTTAAATAGTTGAGTTTTTTCATGAATATCTCACTCCTGAGGCATACCCACCACTATCAATCTGGGTAGCAAGTGAATTTGTACCAATCCTCCCTCTTCCCTAGGGTAGTGGTTAGCACCGCTGCCTTTCACGCCAGAGTTCGGGGTTCGGTTCCCAATCTCGGCGGTTTGAAAGAAACAAAAAATGTTTCTTCCCCATCCACGTGTGAAAGTAAGTATTGCGGGGAGCCTCCGTGACCGAGAGATAGCGTGCTCGCCCTCAGACCGCCAGGGCTCGAATTTCGAATCCTGTGTCTGGAGGACAGTGTCATCTCAATCATCTCACCATTCTCAGGAGGTTCTCCTGACCCAGTTTAGCCTTTATGTGCACAATGGTGACAAACACGACGCTGGCCCAACATTGAACCAACAATGGCAAAATGTCACGTGTTTGCCGGGCACCCTGCGATCCACGAGTATATTTCATTTTTCCCTCCTGATTAGGTTTCCACCGGCGTGCCATACCAGGGCGGAAGCGGGATGACCGTTTAAGGTCTTGCGTCATCAATTGCAAGAGAGATTGGCCAGGCTGATTGGCTGTTAGTCTGGCGAAACCGAGGGCCCTCCAGCGGAAACAATATTCATTTGTCTTCTGGCCGTCTATTGGCAGGTGCCACTGCGTGTACTAAACCGCTACTATGTGTACCATGTGCGTGTGTGTATTGTTAGCTTATCCTATATTGTGGAGCAGTGGTGGCTCTATACTGGGCCAACGCCTACAGCGTTCGCCCAGCATCTAACAAGCACTGCATGTATAACTGTGACACATAACTTTTAGCTGTAGAAAAGTAGCACAGCATAACATCAGTATGGTCATCAATTTAATCGTGAATTTAAAATATAACGGTACTGTAATCATGGTTATACTCTGAGGACTACATTTATGCATGATAAGAGAGATCTAGTACATTAATTTCAGACGACGTGGCTGGGTCGAATGTTTGTCATCGGGATTGTGCTTATACAGTGCTCCAAACTGTTCAAAGGCCTGGAGTGTGCAATGCTTGCTATGGTCTTGTGAACTAGAACCATCGGAGTCATTTGATAAAAGTAGGGCATAGTCCCGACTTCGGGCTTTCTTCTGTCCCGATATTGCCATGATTGTGCAGAAAGCGACGTAAAGCAATATTCACTCACTCTATGATTACGACGCTGGCCCGACATTAAGCCAGTTACCGCAGTCGGCGTTCATCCGCGAGTGTCGAGTGGTTGCGGGTTCGCGAAGATTGATTTAAATCGCGCAAACCAGGACCCGGCAATTACGCTGCGTGCAACACGCCATACGGTGGCGCAACCAGCCGCGTAAGCGAAATGCGGCCACGCGAACCGCAAACTCTACTAAGCGGCTTTGGGGCAGTGCTGGCCCGATGTCGAAGACGAGGTCCCAACCTAGAACCGGCGCTGTGACATCTTTGTAAATCCCGGTGAATGTCTTGGTTTGGAGAGAGGTGCCTGCGCACATGAGTGATCCCGGTCGCCAAAGTTGGCTGTATGTTGGGCCAACGTCTGCGACGTTGACCCAACATACAACAGGCTTTGGTGCGTAGCCTCGCGTGGGAAGCCGGCGTCAATCCGCGCGTCAGTTGATCCCGACCTCCAAGACGCCGGGTGGGGTGATCGAGTCCGGGATAATGGTCCCTTGAGTACCGCCGTGCACACATCGCCGCTTGCCCTCCCTGCATGATTTCGGCCACGGCTGAGCGACGCGCGTGCCCAAGGTCACCGCGGCGACGCCGTCGAATCCACAACCCGTTTCTGTGCATGCCCAATGCTGGCTCAATGGTAGCCCACCGTTGTGTGTGTCAGGATTGAATGATCCATTCGATCCTTGCATGCTCGCCACGTATTGACGTCTGGACGACCTCTGCTCATTTTTTGCAGTGCTAATATAGCGCCGCTGTACGCATACGGCTAAGGGAGTGTGTATAGGCGATCACGTTAATGGCGGCCTCATCACGATATCGACTTACTACATGACTATGTACCAAGTTACGGCAAGTATCATTAAAGCCCCTGCATGCATTAAAGCTATCGATCACTCTATATATGTTTCTGGCTTAGTCCTACCTCAGCTGTCTCTATCTCTGAAATCAGCGTTGTGTCCCGCCGCTCGTACACAGTGGACGAGTCTTTTAATCATAGCGTATAGTTCTTATCTGCGGACAGAATGTTACAGTTTTAAATAAAGTTTTTAATTCATTGCAATCTGCATTTTAGTCATTTTCTGAATGTTTGGTCGTGAGTTTTGCGCATGCAACGGGGCCGCTCTTGGCACAGTCACAAAAGTGACGGCAATAAAACACCGGATTCATTTGTTAAAGGAGTAGTCCACTGTGTAAGGACAGCGGAACACATCTGTACCCAAAAAGCACCACGCTGATAACCATGATTACAGAGATAGAAACAACTGGGGTACAACCAAAACCAGAAACATACAGTGGATACATTCGTGAAGGGTATCCAAGCAAGCACAAGACAGTGAGTTAATGTTGGATAAATGTCTGGCCGGCGGCCCAACATTTATCCAACATTGGCTCACTGTCTTGTGTTTGGTGGGATATCACGGATTGCCTTCAAATTAGAGGCTCATATAATCCACTTGGAATATGCGACATCGAAGGCCAATTTCTTCATCAGTATAGAAGTAGAATATCTGGTCGATGACATGCATGTATTTTAAAAATGGAATTAATTATGCTTTAATTTTAAACAAACTTATTTACCAAACTGATTATCGAGTTAATCAATGACGATCAACAACTCGTTTAGCTTAAATCGGAAACCGCCCATAATAAGTTAGCTATTCGGTAAATCTTGCTGCTATCATTACATCGTGAACAAAATGATCTGAATGGCATAAACGTGTAACCATTATTGTATAATGGCATTCAAGTGTTGAAGTCAGGAGATATTTGCCAACTCTAGATGGGTTGATGTTGCTATATGTATAATTTACTCGAGGTCAAAGCTATCTAGATTTAATCACTTATGACCATAGTGACAGTGGGCCATATCTATTGGATAAATTTTAAATGGGGTACATTCTTTAGAATCCAATAAAATAACTAGTGGATCGGTCTAATCTATACTGAACAACAATGTGTCTGAATATAACATAATGCTAAATATTTATCCGAATATGGCGGTTAAGTAGGCCTATGTGTCATCATATCCAGATAACGCTAATAAAGAAATCTTTCAGCTTAAATTAATCCAAATTTAGGCTGACTCTGTGTTGGCATAAATAATCAAATGATCTCTTCTGGATGCGTAGAAGCTAACCAAGTAAACTAATACCCTCCATATGCATTATGCACATACAATTTTAATTCCATAAAATGAGAATGATTTGCGGAAAAAATAACCAGCGGACGTTCCATACCATACCGTAATCAAAACTGAATAAGTCCTCACATTAAGTCTTAAGTGCCTTGATGGCTTAGACACTTACTATGTTTAGCAAAAGCGGGGTTTGTAGTACCGAGCAAATGCAAACCACTGGCTCAACGTTGGGCCGGGGTCTTGTGTTTGTCTAGGTATTAGCGTGACGTAGTCCCGTCATAATTATATGGTAGCTCTCAAACACTGTCAACAAATAAAGCAATACCAAGGTCAGGATAACCGCGGTCAGAAGCCAAAGTCAATTTATCACCTTCAGTGAAATAGATGTAGGACCACATACAAAAATTAGCATATCAATTATTTATTATGATTTTAGCCCTTGCAGCGCGTGTTCCGACTTTAGACGTCAGATTCTGACGTCTAAAGTCGATCCCCGCACTGTAAGAGTAAACATATTTATGATGGCAGTAGACCCACAACATAGGTATTCAAATGAAACAAAAAGAGCTAACTAAGACATTTATGATGATTTCAAATTACCCCCCCCCCCCCCAAGTATTTCAGCGCTTTAATGGTTAAATAGTTGAGTTTTTTTCATGAATATCTCACTCCTGAGGCATACCCACCACTATCAATCTGGGTAGCAAGTGAATTTGTACCAATCCTCCCTCTTCCCTAGGGTAGTGGTTAGCACCGCTGCCTTTCACGCCAGAGTTCGGGGTTCGGTTCCCAATCTCGGCGGTTTGAAAGAAACATCCCCATCCACGTGTGAAAGTAAGTATTGCGGGGAGCCTCCGTGACCGAGAGATAGCGTGCTCGCCCTCAGACCGCCAGGGCTCGAATTTCGAATCCTGTGTCTGGAGGACAGTGTCATCTCAATCATCTCACCATCCTCAGGAGGTTCTCCTGACCCAGTTTAGCCTTTATGTGCACAAAGCCTAAAACCCGATTTCATATATTCATCTTCCCACCGCAAGGTTCGGCTTCTACCGAGGTCGCAGACCAGTCTGCGACCTCGGGAGAAGCAGAGCCTTGCGGTGGGAAGACCAGTCTGCGACCTCGGGAGAAGCAGAGCCTTGCGGGGGGTAGATGGAATCCACCTGATTCTGGATGAATATTGTGAGTAGTGGCCATCGCACCTGTCGCAAATGATCGTAGGAGATCGTAAAACCGGGACGGTGATGACCTCTTTTTCTAAGATAAGAGGCTACACGTGCGGCACGCTGCTGTAAAATTACCTGAAATACTCCCGGGATTTGGATGGAGGGGGGGGGGGGGATAAACCTCGAAATAGTGGAGGACTAAATCCGGGTGGATAAGTGAGGGCAGATGCGGCTGAGGTGGGAAAACGAGCGGGAACCTTTAAGCCCCGCGCTGAACGATAATCAGGGATAAACCATTTAACGCCTGGCATCACCGTGATGACACCGGCGAGTAAAAAGGCGGCTTCCAGTGATAATCAAGGCAATTGTTGCATCGTTTAGCGGTTGAAAACGCGGGTGTTTCCGGAGGAATATCGCTGCGGCCGCTCGGGTTGAAATTGGCTTAATCTGTAAGCGCCCCGATTCTGGGAGACCTTGGGCAAGCGTGCTGAAGTGGCGCACTGAACCAATTTCCTACCACCTCCGCTGTGATAATTAGAGCTCCTTGAATCGGAAGATTTGCTGAAATTTTTTTCAGTCATTATGATTATGGCTTCTAAAATTCAAACTTCTGGTCATGTTCACGTTATTGTGCTGATGAGTACTTGAGATTCAATGTATATTGAACACCTTGGAGTAACATATTCTGCAAAGTCAAAAGGCAGTATATGCTTACTTGTGAAGTAAGGATATACAGTCTTTTGGCTTCGCACGGCAGAATAGTGTCTTCATCTATCAAGTTGTCTGCTAACGGCAGACTGTCAGACCTGATGCGGCAAGATGAGTATCCTCAGCATCCAGCAAACAACAGATATTCAGGTTATGTTGATTTAATGTTGATCCAGCGTCGCAGACGCTGGACCAACATTAAATCGACATAACCTGAAAGTCTGGCAGTTACTGGGATTCCAATACGCTCTAAATGCCACATTTAGAATGTGTAACTTTTAAAATTACCATGTAGCTTTTGGCATGTTTGGTGCAGCTTTTGGTTGAAGACATTGCTGATCTGGTACTGCAACACATGCAGTGTTCTTCATGGTGTACGACTGATGAAGTACTAGCTGGAAAGCGGCGTGTACTGGTGAGCCAGCGCTAATGTTGATATACGCCCGCCCCCATCAAAACACGTGGCTTATACGGTCCAGGCGTGGAACGGGGAGCATGTGTTTTCCAGATCCAGAACACCGAATCTGGATCCTGACATGGGACTGTAGTATACACGTCTCATCCCACCTTATCTAAAAGGCGATTTAACGTTGAATCAACGTCACTGATTTTAAATCATCTTCGTCGTCGAATCGATGTGTTGTAAACATCAACGAGCGATGAACTCTAGGGCAATGCTGAAGCATACACAAGCTCAATCTTGAGCAGAATATATAATTATATTATTCCTTTTTTTGTATGATATCAAGGTCTCTAGACAAAGGTGCCGTGGACTAGAATGGTGTAACATAGAGCTTCTTTCATTTCAATTACCGATCGTGTGTTTGATCTTTTGTTTTATTGTTGATAATAATAAACACCTAACCTATTCTGCCATACTATATAATTACAATACTTGTAATATATGTATTTCTTAACGCATTGATGCAAAGTATTGCTACATATTTTCACAACACTGAATGAACGTAATGGACGTCATTTGATTCAGATAATGCATTCCGCAGTGAATGCACCACAGTTGGCGTATTTCACAGCAAACTGCGTGAGCCAGTGTACTACATCTTCTGCCAGTACCTCCCAGCAATAGTCACATCCATTCTATGGTGTGAATGGACATCGATTTATTCCCCGATAAAAGCTCTGATAATTATTATGGAACAGAAAAATGAGTTGTCCCCAGCCTCGAAGGGATTAAGGAGAAATAAATAGCCCTGGTGGGGTTCGCGTGCCAGGAAAAATTACTTTCAGATTCGTATGAATGCTTCCTGAAATGACAAAAAGGGTTCCAACGCCACGGAGGATTGAGAAATATGAGCTTGCGTTTTCGAACCAGTTGCGACTGGACGACCGCCATGTGATTGGCCAAAATCCCCATTTTGATCAATCAGCGGCCTCCATCATTTGCAACCGGCGCGAAATGGGGAGCGAGCACCTATTTGTCAAACATGTCATAAGCGCGGTGCTGTGGACTCGCGTATGGCTAAGGAGAATGTATGATGAATGTATAATAGGCACATGACATGTCTCGGGATAGTGGGTAGGACGAATTCTAGCGCACCTTCCACGTCAGGTGTCGATCGGGATTCAACCCAGTAGGGAATCTCCATTGAATTTCCTTGATCCCAGATATAATGGGGGGATGATTCCAAGACGATGCCTCCATCCATGAAGAATGGTCATTGACATTGAGTCCAGGTTCGGTCAGTACATGCACATGTCCTTTGAATAAAAACGTGTTATTCAAGGTTTTTTGCTCCATCATGTCTGTGGTGTAATTGAGAAAGTTCCACCGACACGTGTCACCGCCGCCATCACACTATTATACAACAAACAAATTTTGTGAGGGTGTCCTCACTGACCCTTAATGGGCCCCTGATGCCACTGACCAGCATGTCACGTGTTCTATCAACTGTATAGAAGTGGTCACACTGCAGTAATTATTATATTGCAGTGTGACCACCTCTATTGATAGAACACGTGACATAGTAGGTGCCTAAATAGTGTGTGTACTTGTGGACCCATCTCATTTGGTCTGGTGGATACATTTCAAGCTCAGCTTTGATAATAAAATATTTTTAAAAAAATTATTCACCATCTATCATGCCCATTAAGTCACAATATAATCAACTTAAGGTTTCTATGTAATTATAATAATTAAGACATTTTTAACAAATCAGATATTAATGAAATAGCTCATCAGTAAAGTACGAAATCATATGTCAGCAATGATCGATAATCCTCGCAAAATACTTTGGTGCTAACGAGGATCGGGTGCGAGTCTTTGGAAGCTGTTGACCAACATGTAGATCCTAAGATCTGAGACAACCAACTACAGAACACATGAAACAGGGATCCGGGAGAAAAAATAAGCAGCCCCGACTTCATAATAACTGCCAGATCAATTGCATCCCACACAATGATTTCCTAACCCTGACCGACTAATGATGCATTTGATAGCACACCGATCAATCGGGAGACGCCGATTCTATGTTGGCACACCGCCTTGGACGCTGGTCAAACATTGCACCAAAGCTGAGCCAATATCTCGTAAAGAATCTGGTGATCCATTGGTGGCGCGTGTCGCTGGTGTTAACCACGTGGTATCTCAACCCTAAACAGCCCAACGCCGGTTTGATCTTGGGCTACCGTCTGTGACGTTGGGCAAGAATTGTTTCTAAGTTGGTTTCATCGGTAGATTGGACTTTACAAGCAGAGACATGTTTTCTGCACGTGAAGAAAGTCTGCCAGAAAGAGAGAATAAATTGGGTCCGCCATGTTGAATCTCATAAGGCGCTGACAATTCAATGCTGGATTAATATTGGGCTAGCGTCTGCGACGCTGGCCCGATATTAATCCAGCATCTGCCGTTTCTCCACATTGCATGATGGATGTTGGAAACGTGTGCCTGAACCACGGGGTCGGAACAGCTCTACAGCACGGGGTTCGAGGGCACATCTGGCAGGTCAAGCCTGACAAAGAACCGAGTCGTGTGTGGTTAGGCACCACCGTTTACTTAGACAAATAAATCACCGGATTTCGTTTGTCATAGATCACCATTACAGATGCTTCATCATTATCCCAAAGACTTCACACCTCATCCTCGTTGCAAGTTTTAATCGCATCCAAAAACTAATGTGCACGCTCTCAATTGCACGAGTTAGCTTGTCTACACTGTGTGTGATATGAATTGTTCATCTAGCTAGAGGAGCGCGCAGCGCGAGGGCTGACGCGAGATTATGCACTAGTTCTGGTATAAACCTTATAGTGCCTCTCTCTTTTCACCTGGTGAGGTAGGTGATTGTACAAGCAATGGCAAGAAGTCCAGGAGACAAGGAACCAGGGAAGAGGCGACCAGCCACCAGAGTAAGGGCAAGGACTGACCCTTTGAAATGTGCTCTGCTTTCTGGGCGGTGTGTTTGAAACCACCATCATGAACCGTCATCGTTAGCCAACCATCCGTGTCCGCCGTGCCATCACCCAAGCTAGCAATGTAATGATAGAGAACTCATTGCTTAAGACCAGAATCCGTCTCCTTCAGTGCTATGATTGAAAGCCCACTGCCTTATGTGTCTCACAAAACGGCTCCTTTCAGAGCCCCTGCTCTCTGTGGGAACAGGAGTTCAGGAGTTCAACCGATATCCGTCAACCGTCAACCGTCAACCGTGTTCTTGTCTCATGCAGTGGAGTGATAGGGAACTCCCCGCTTTTGGTATGGCACACAGAACGGCGCCCCCAGAGCCCCTGTTCTATGTGGGAACAGGAGCTCAACCGTTATCCGTCAATCGTCAACCGTCAACCGTCAACCGTGTTTAAGCGTCGGCCTGGATTTCAGCCAGCAATTGATCCAGAATTGTATTAGAGCCTGATCGTTTTTGAACGATCTCATGATTCAACACCAGATCCTTGAAACACTGTGTGTTTTCAAGTGATCTAAATGTTTCAACCGCCAGTGCTGTCATCCTAGTTTTGATCATAGGGACGTTAGTGAGGTCATGCAGATCCATTGTTCTCATTCTGTCCAGGTAGGTTACACCAAGTGCTAGTCTCAGGCACTTGTTTTGAAAGATCTGCATTATGAATTGTTCATCTGTTTAGTATGCATTCTTATACGGAATACGGCGTTCGCTCATCGTGATTGGCTCCATCACTGAAGTTAAGCAACGTCGCGCCCGGTTCATAATTGGATGGGTGACCGCCTGATGACTGCCAGGTGCTGTATACACTCGTGGGGCTCAGAGAACCACGTAAATCAGATGGCTCGTCTAACTGACCTAGAGTTGGACGTAAAAGAACCTCAATGGACGTAGGCGCAGTTTCCATCCAGCGAGACCCCAGAAAATCCACAATGTGTGAGTACTTGGCACATAAGGCGAATTTGCTTGGAATGAAAATAACTTGATGCGCCTCAATGGCAGCTCAGCTGTATATCTCTCAGGAGACTGAGCTGGAATTTGAATGATAACAGGCCTTGCTAAGTTACTTTCGATGTTCAGCGCTCTGAACAGCCTCCGGCTGGATACATGCGCTATATAAGATTTCATTCATTCATTCATTCATTCATTCTTTCATTCATTCATTCATTCTTAGGAAATGGGTTCTGAAGATTGTTTAATGATTTTTTTTTCTCCATTTCACATGTATACTAAATATTAAAGAACAATCAAGAACTTTTTTTTATGAGTCCAAGGCACCAACTCTACATTTTGAAGATTGTTTAACATGTTTAATGTCATAGGCATATTAGAAATATATTTTGGAATTTTTCTCCATTCTACATATATATTAAATAACAATGACCTTTCAAGAACTTTTTTCTATGAGCCCAAGGCACCAACTCTCTACAATTTGAAGATTGTTTAAAGTGATAGGCATAATTATAAGAAATATATTTTGGATTTTTTCTCCATTCTGCATGTATACTAAATAACAATGAACATTCAAGAATTTTTTACCATGAGTCTAAGGCACCAACTCTCCACAATTTGAATATTGTTTAATGTGATAGGAATATACGAAATATATTTTGAATTTTTTCTCCATTCTACATGTCTACTAAATAAAAATGAACATTCAGGAACTTTTTTTCTATGGGTCTAAGGCTCCAACTCTCTTCAATTCGAAACATAATCAGATGTGGGCCTACTCCAATATTTGCCCGTATGACAATACAATACGATTAACATTATATCACCACCTTTCCCCTTTACAGGATAATGTTAATATAATGCGTTAAATAATCCACTGTACACACTTTAAGCACCGTATATATGCACACACATGATGAGATGGGGGGGGGGTGATACCAGGTGCGTTCGATTCCACACTAATTGTTTTTCCATCACAGGCACCAATCTCGATTTTTCCGTGACGCGAAATAATCTTCTGACTAGCAGGTCTTTTGATTCACAGGCCTTCTCACTAAAATGCCTTCTGAATATAACAGGGCGTCACAAAAATACCCTCGATAGTCACTCTGTGTCCGGGCTGTGGACGAATGGGCACCCCTCTGTTGATATATCCGGATTGACAAATGGTTGAGAACTCACAAAGAAAGTTCAATTGTTCGGCCTTTGTTTTTGTCCCTTCAAAAAAATTGAATCCGCTTCTATTTTCATTGCTCATGGCAATGTGGTTGTTGTTTCATGTACGGGTTGGGCAACCATGCAGGTCAAAATATCCACACCAGTGGAATACATCAACATATCATTTAAATTCAAGTAGTGTGGCTGCAACAATTCCGAGTTTTTCTTTGCTTGTGCTCCCAGGGCAACCACGCAACAGTTCAGCTCTATACTTTCGGGGAGGGGGAGGGGGGGTGAGCGCTCTACCGTGTGCACATCCACACCAACTCAACAGCAATACTCCGGAACGAGCATTTGCACAGCCACAGAACACTCGAAATGAGTGTTTAGCTCATCACGAGTATTCCACTCAATACGAGTGGTCTACGGTCCCCGTAGACCACTCGTAATGAGTGCAACACTCGCACCCAGCGTACAGCAACAGGTCAACACCCGCTTCCCGGCATCTGTTTTTTCTCTCTCGGTAACAACCATCTGAGGTAAGACACTACCATGATTTAATCCACTTGACTGTCCAATTATTGGCGTCAGGACGCTCCAGTTTTTGCAGACGACAATCAGTCACCAGCGGATTCACAATTAAGCAATCGCGCCGTGCCATCTATCACTCCCGGGATCGGCGAGACGGGGATGTCATCCATCACGGGGGTCCGTTACTCGGGATCCGTCCACGGATGGTGTGCGTGTGTGCCGCCGTGCAAAGCCAAAAGGCAGTATCTGCTTACTCTACGAGTAAGCAGATACTGCCTTTTGGCTTTGCAGAGCAATGTAGACAGGGGGGTCTAAACAATGATGTCTACCCCCAGAGCACTTGGCGTACTCAGGTGGGCATTCTCATCCTGTTTGTGATCCAGATGGATCCTTTATGTGGAGAACGTCAACGCTGGCAAACACTGATCCAGGGTACAGGGTTGACCTCTAGATGGTCAGAGTCAAGAATCAATCTGTATAATATAACTGAATATATACGATTTGTTGATACAGTGATCAGAGCCAATCTGAACAAGGCACATATGAAACGGCTAATAGAGGCCTACAAAGTCTCGATCGACAAATTACTGATTCACAAAAATTACATGATCTCATTCAATGTAATTATCAAGCAAATACATAAAGCATTGACTACAACGTGTACAAGACTATGATCTATTAATAACAACATTAGTAAACGACGAATCAACGTGTATAATAATATATACATGGTAATCATGGTAATAGGCAATAGATACCAAAACTAATAAAAAACAATGAAAACACATCAACACTGATATAACAAAGTCGATATCACGGCCAGTAGTCGTGATCTGAGTAGACAGCCTTTAAATCTGATGATCCACAACCACCTACTTCAGTTCTAGCCACTGTACCGCCGAGGAAAAACGGCGAAATATGGCCGCTACATTGGTGTGGCGGAAGAAATCCAGAGCGATAAGAAAACTGTCGTGGATTTGCCGGATTTTAGCGGATCACCCGAAAAAATCCGGACAATAAGGTCCCCGGAACTGTCACCTAACGATGGGCCAATGTTATTCTGATGTAGACTTCTTGTTGTGAGAAAACGAGAGAAGTTGACCATTGTGTTTCAAGGTTGGGCTAGCGTCGCGGACGCTGGCCCAACCTTATAACAACACCGGTTCAACATCTCTTGTTTTCCAGGATGTCTTCCGCGTGGGGTTGTCGGGCTTGTAATGGTGCGTGCTCGCAAGTTACGCGCGTGGCTTATCGCATGCGTTGCGTGAGTTTAATATAAGCCTCATAAAGCTTTGCCCTGGTAATTACAAGAGCCCGCAAAATCTCGGTCATAATCCACCCAATAGTCACACCAAGGTTGCACGCAAGGCCAGCGCATTTATTGTTAAAACGAGCCGGTGTGCCATTAAATTCAGTCGAATGGGCGCGTTTTTATTTCCACTCGAACCGTCTGGCTTTAGGCTTCATTGGATTTCGTCTTTTTCAGTCGGTGGTGTGGGTTTCGCGGTTACTGTGCATGGTTAAATATTTTCACAAACGAAAATCTCATGGAATTATTTGCCAAGGAATCTATTCGCGGTTCAACCTGGCGAATATACCCTGTGGTATTGATTGAGTGCACAAATATGAATCTTTGCTTTAACATGGTTAACGGCATGTCAAAAGACAATATTTTAATTGTATGATTCTCTTATATATCCATCTATATCCCAGCAAACACGAGTCATTTACCCAATGCTGTTTCAATGTTGGCCCACCGTCTTCGACGCTGGCCCAACATTGAAACAGCATTGGGCGAATGCCCCGTGTTTGCTGGGATACTCTTAAAATTAAAGTATCTTTCTGACAATGTTTCAGTATTTTATTTAAGAGAGAACGTGTTCTTGTATGAGTGTGTAGTCAACTACAGTCATCTAAAACCACGTGGAGCATAATTCGCCATAATGTAGTTATCATATCGTGAAAATAATAATCTCGCAAAAATACCGGTTGACAATTTTATTTTCGCAGACGACATGCAGCCTAATGATTATCCCGATTTCTAATTCCCGACATCGCCGCGGCAATGACAATCAAAGATGGGCTGCCGCCTTATTTGTCCAGGATAATCTGGAATGCAATATTAATAAAAATGCGCAAAAATAGAAGGAGTGGAAGTATTAGATCCATGTGGATCCGTGTGACAGATAGGACTGAAGGGATTAGAGATGTGGGGCTCTTCTACTATAAACCTTGTGACTGTATGGTTATACTGCCATGGAGTAGTCTGCCACGCAGAGACAAAATGCAGTAACTGCTTACTTGAAAAGTAAGCTGCTTACTTGAAAAGTAAGCAGTTACTACTTTTTGTCTTTGCAGAGCAGTACTGTTGTCCATGTTTTTTTTTACTGGTGAATTTTTTTATATTCACGGTTTTCAATTCATGGTTTTAATACCCTCTGAAAGTGTTATCTAGTCATGCAGTATATATTTAGGTCAATTAAAACAAAAATATGAATTCGGGAAAAAAAAATTCAAGTGTGTAAATTCATTCAGAACGTTTCAATATTTACTGTAGTACGAGGGTAGATAAAGGTCTATCATACAAAATCAGGCAAGCTGTCTCGGTTTATTTCCACCATTTTCAGCCATTCTTCTTATGGCCGTGTGTTTTCTGCGGGCATCACGGAATTAAATAAATATACTTGTTATAGTAGATAGATATTTATGCAGATTTATGCGTCATTTTTTAGTGTTGGATGCGCATGAACACACGTAGTCAGGATAATCTAGAAGTTTAGTTTCAATATTATTTTTATTTGTCAACTCAGTTTGTGAAGCGATGCGATTGCGATGGTGGAAACTTCGTTCGGAATAATATATTGTCGGCATAAGCATATCTACTCCTTTCAAATTAAAGTGTACGATGTACAACTAGATATTGTCAATGAGGTTTTGTGTTGCTTTAATATTGGTCAACCGTTTGCAGCGTTGTCCCAAGCAAACATGAGACATCCATCCTGTGTTGGTTTAATGTTGGGCCAGCGTCTGCGACGCTGGTCCAGCATTAAACCAACGCAGAGAGGACGTCTCGTTTCTGTTTGGACAGCGCTTTGGGCACATCCATATCGGGTCGCATGGTGCAGTCAAATGCACTGTTAATGGGATGAATGACAGCGGTGTCTCGCTCGTTCGCTGATTTGCCGCGCGACGGCAATTAACGCGGGACCGTCCGAAGATGCGCGGCGCGATTTTTTGCGCGCCACCGCCGGGCGTTATCTCATTAACGCCCGACGTCTCCTTTCTAATTAACGTCAGGGGACGGGGCTGAATTGCCGCCGGTAATTATCCACTTGAAATTTGTGAGGGTTTTTTCTCACCATCAGTTTCCCTGTATACTGTATAATGGCGGTGTACGCAGGATTGTATTCCTTTATCAAGGGGGGGGGGGGGGGTCGTAAACCGCTTAGCTTTTACGGTGGTATTGTTACAAAATCATGTTTTTAGGTATTCTCAGATTACAATTAAAAAGATGATAATTATACGTCGGATTCAGTGAAATACGAAAAGTTATGGTGGCCGATATGTGGATTTCATCATAATTATAATCGTCTATTATTTGGCTTCACTCTTTTGGCCGTCTGCGATGTTTTTTTATCAGTGAGCATTATGTAATCAGTTGAGAGCTGCAGATCTATACTGCCGTTTGAAGCCACTTTACAAGTAACCAGATACTGCATTTTGGCTTTGCAGAGCAGTGTGGATATTTTCTAGTTTTTTTTATATTATATATATAATAAATTTTAATAAATTACAATTTTTTTTATATACAGATACCATGTTGTATAAAACGCACATGGACACACATGCGATCTTTATGGCAGCACAATATTATAATCTCAGTCCATGTCCTTTTCAATGCCATGTTGATCCGACACTGTGGTATACTGTTCTGCCAGAGGGTACTCCCTGTTTTGTGGTAAAGTATACACAGATGCTGCCTTTTCACGGCAGTATTGATAATGATCCCGTCAGAAAGAATTACTAACAAGTAGTCTCCACTGGGAGTGCTAGAACAATATTTAAAATTCAATTTGACAACCAGAATCGAGCAAAAATGAAAGTTTGCAGTGTGCGGAGCGGCCTTTAATCTTGAGTGATCCCAAGAAAGACAAACTGCAAGCATTGATCAACATAAAACACCACACTGCTTATTATTTATTTAACTGTAGAAAATTATGTGGCTCCACGCTCCTGCACTGCTCTGCAAAGCCAAAATGCAGTATCTGCTTACTTTACAAGTAAGCAAAGCAGACACTGCCTCTTGGCTTTGCATTAGATATTTCACAATATCACATTAGTTCCACAGCTTAAACCTTTACCCGCCGCTACCGACCATATCCGTTTTTTTCAATTTTTATCAACACTTCAACTATCACCTCTTAAACATGCTAAAGACAAACCCTGACAATCAGAAAGATTTGAAAATAGTTAACCTCCATTTTGTCAAATCTGAATAATTGTCACCCACTGGAATTTGTGGATCGGGTCAACTAGGTGAAAATTCCAATTACATGATTTGGCGGTTTGGAATTCGTTTTATATTAGCCTACCAAATCACTGTTTAGCATCTTTAGTGGAATGAAATGAATGTTTGAACAGCAATATCTGCAAATGTTTTGTTTCAAATTTAACAAAAATGAGTAATTGTCACTCACTTGAATTTGTGGGTCACGGTAGCGAAACACAACTTCTAAGGGGGCAAAAATGTTTATGTTTATTTCGGTCGTTTGGCTTTGCAGACTAGAAATTATAGGAGATAATTATGGCCATACGCTCGGTCAGTGGCGGCCACCATATGATACGTTGTGCCAACTTCCAGCCAGGGCTTATTCTGTACTGACATTCCCGAATGTACAGCTCCACAATATAAAACCGGTTTTATATCATTATCTCACAACAATGGAAAACGAAATAGCACTCCAACATCGACACACTTCTGTTCCAACGTCCAACACGTCGGCCATTATTGAGACAATAATAGAGCAGCAGCGACTCATTCTGTCATGGAAATGGCCTGTGGGAAGAAGAGCAGGAGATAAAAAACTGCGAGGAACAAAACAGGCAGCATTATTGATGACCCGAATTGATGTCACCCCAAGAGCCGATTCTTCTTGTCTCTCTATTCCTATCGTTTATGGGGGCGTTCTCCAAACACTTGTGTTGTTGGAGCCGCAGATGTGTTTTCCTGCATTTTACCATGTTTACAGTTCAAATAAAATGTCCCCGAAAATGATAAAATGGTTTGTAATAGATGCTCTTTAAATTAAATTATCAATTTAGGAGGTGTTTATTTTTCGTAAATATAACAAATATCATTTGACTCTTCCTTTAATGACTTCCCCCTGATAAAACTACCCCAAAAAGCGACTTTTTTTAAGGAGGACCAATGAGGTAGCCCTTGGGTACAATACAGGTTGGAGCTATGCGCATGCGCACATCGTACAAATTAAGAATGCAAGAGAACATTGCGTCCATGTTACTGACCATTCTGATTGGCGATTTTCAACCACGCATGTAACGAAATAACTCCTTTGCAATTAATGCATGTAAACATGTAGATTTCGCCTATATGCGAATTAGGCAAAGGAAGGTAGTTTTCGCATAAATGCGAAATTGGTAAAGGAAGAGTTAAAGCTGGGAATTGCGTCATTGCAACATCAAATGACAAAAAAATAGAAGACAAAAAAAGTTCAATTTAGAAGGTGTGTATTTTTCGTAGATATAAATATTTTTCGTTATTTGAAGCTGGAAACTGCGTCAGCAATTCCAGTTTCAAATGACAAAAAATACAAGAGATACAAATCAGCAGCAGATGGGTTGACGTTGTAGCAACGTCTTGATGTTGGTAAACCGCTGTAACGAAGCGCAACGATCAAATTGCGGTTTGCGGCAACGCTTGTAAATAATGGTTGATGTTTGTGACGTTGTTGTAGCGTTTTATAGCGTATGCGACAAAGAAATAAAAGCACATTGTCCGAATTTATGCGAACGTCAGTCTGACATTCATGCAGGCAAGCAAGCAACGTCTTGTATGTGCCATAACTGTTTCTGTTCTTGCTGATGTACTCCTACATTGGAACGGCGTTGCATCTATTGGCGTTGAAGAAATAACTTTGACGTCGATGAAACGTTTCTTTAACGTGCAGTTTCTGCACTGTTTGTAAGAACGTCGCTGAAACGTTCCACTGACGTTAATATGACAATACGTATGCATGGACTTACCGGAAAGGTACAACCCCAGCCAGCACAGCATTCAGTGTCAGATGGGACTGCCCAGGGTTCTCCGCACCGCTTAGCTATCTCGCCGGTATTATCGCCCATAAACTGATCGGATAGCGACGCCTTTCATTCCTCACGAAGGCCCGTACTTGGCCGTTTTATCTGTCCTGTTCACGCCTGTGAGGTAACTGAATATAATTATCCCCGCAGGTCCTGTTGCCCGACCTCACCTCAAATTGGCCCAACCTCACCCCAGTGTTGGGCCACGCTGGCCCAACACTGGGGTGAGGTTGGGCCAATTTGGCCAATTTAGCCGGGATGGGGATCGATGAATACCCTGTGTGTGCGTATTATGTTGTGCGATGCCAAAAGGCAGTATCTGCTGACTTTACAGGTAAGCAGATACTGCCGTTTTGTCTTTGCATGGCAGTACTATGGACGCAGACCGATACATTACATGGATTGTGACAAAAACCAGGCGAGGGCTGAGTGAGCGATAATAGAAGACAGTTAGGTGCGCTGCCATTTTATTCGGTAACGATTGCGACCAGTTTGAACAACAATCTCAACGTTTAGCGACAGAGTGCTCCGTGAATAATTATCAGAACATGTTTCTAAATAACAACTAATTTCAATATATTTTCAAAATACATGCAATTTCAATATTATTCGTGCTGTAACACCAGACAAATTTTTATTAACACGTTGGGCCAATGCTGGGGCTACATCACAAACTCAATGTATCTGTCCAGATCCATAAACGTAACGATAACTGAACTGTGACAGGCACGGGCGTTGCTCCAATTTATAAATACAATTTGGGCCAAAATATATCGTGTCTCTCATGACCAAGTTGGCGTCATCTACAACGTGGTACACTGTCATAGCTAGGATTTGACAGCAGCCCGTCTTTTTTTTCTTTAATTTTTGCATAACTGCCCGTGCATTTTCTTCTTTATAGTGGAATTCGGACAAATTTTGCCCGTCATTTTGACTTTATACCCGTCAAAAAAACGGGTGCACGAGTCGCTGGCTAACACAGTGACGAGGTATATACGTCATGTAGGCTGTAGCGTCCATATCATGCACATGAGAAAATAATGCTTTGTTGTAAAAAAAATCCGAAAATAAATAGTTTCAAAATGACCGAATGTGGCCATTGTCGTTGCTAGCAGAGTTATTATGGCTGGATGGTAAAGAGGATTCGTCGTCCTATTCATGTACACACAGGTCTATGATCATTGTATAAACTATTCATACATACAGTTCCTATTATCACTTCCAGGCATATCACGGAATGCCTATATTATAGTACTCGTAGCGAGGAAAAAATACACATCTACATTACATATCGCATGACATGGTGCAGTTGGCAAGCGCATTTCCCAGCCATCTGGACATAGTAGGCTATATCGTCTCCTCGGAGCTAAAGGATCCTATCTGACACTCGTCAGAGTGGCAGATAGGTTCCTTTAGCTCCGAGGCGACGATATGCAAGACCCGATGTCGATTTGATGTTGGGCCTGCGTCGTAGACAATGTACCAGCAATGTGGATGGAGGAGCGCGCAGCGCGTGGCCCTGCATGTGCGAAATTAACGTCGATACACTGGTCTCAACCTTTCCGCCATTAACGTGATCGCCTAGTCACTTTGACAATGGGGACACAAGGATAGGCCCTAATTCTCTGAAAAACCCGCGCAGGATCAGCGGGGTTCGAACCTGGGACGCATGCATGACTGGCGAGACATTCAGGCGCCCTTCTCTACACTCTAATCGGGCGGGGGGGGGGGGGCCTAGGGTAGTGGTTAGCACCGCTGCCTTTCACGCCAGAGTTCGGAGTTCGGTTCCCGGTCTCGGCGATTTGAAACAAACAAAAAATGTTTCCTCCCCATCCACGTGTGAAAGTCAGTATTGTGGGGAGCCTCCGCGACCAAGAAGTAGCATGCTCGGCCTCAGACCGCCAGGGCTCGAATTTCGAATTCTGTGTCTGGAGGACAGTGTCATCTTAATCATCTCACCATCCTCAAGAGTTTCTCCTGGCCCAGTTTAGCCTATATGTGCACAAAGGTGGCCTAAAGCCCGATTCATTTCATTTCTACACTCTAAACAACATAGGTTCTTTAAAAAAATATTTCAGTACTATTACCATGTAACCCTATGTAACCCCATATATTAAACATAATGGTTAATCTATGGTAATAGTACTTAAGGGTCCCTTCTAACGAACATAATTATATTGTTTAGAATGTAGTATGTTAGATGTGCCACTATACTTGCCCTTATGTAACCTGGTAACAACTCTAGTTTGGCAATATCATCACAAATGGAGCGCTGATGTCAGCATAGCCTGTTCAGAACAGCTAAAAGTCAACCATCCGAGCACGAATGGTCAGCCAATTTCTGGATGAATGCTGGGTCATCATCGGTGACGCTGGCCCGGAGTTAAGCCGACATTGGTGACGTTTCGTACCCTATATTATCCTTGCGCTCTCCCTGAAAAAAGGCCTATATCCCGTCTTCCTGGAAGAGATGCATGTAAATAACATTACGGGGATGACCGTCTTTTTTTTACCGCGCTTTAGTACGTGACCGCTGTCCCGTGCTAGGTTTATTCTCCGAATTTGTATTAATGCCGTATTGTATTTTGCTCTGCAAAAGCCAAAATGTATTACCTGTTTACTTGTAAAGTACACAGATACTGCCTTGTGGCTTTGCACGGCAGCAGTGCTATTTGTGGCGATGTGGGAGCATCTGCACCTCGAAAAGTGTATGACTCTTTCTCACTTCGTTGCCACATGGGAAAACTCCTATTTATACACACCCATATATCCAAGTCAGCAAAATACGCCGTCAGTGATTATAGGCCCCTAATCAAAGTCGGTTGTCTGAATATTTTTAAAAGCAACATAAATTCTCTGTTAAAATAATAATTTATAATATAAATGTTCTTATTTCAGATTATTATCACCCCCAATCAGGGCTATATCGCGACACAAAGAAGCCCGAAGTCTGGTTATCGAATGACTTCAAAGGTTCTTTATCATGTAGTTTATAATGCGCAGTACCATAGACAGCACTGCACACTCCAGGCCTTTGAACAGTTTGGAACACTGTATAACACAAATACCTTTAACTACAACTGTTCTCTGCAAATAAAGATAAGCAGATACGTCATTTTGGCTTTGTACGGCGCTTTGCAAAGTGTCAGCACCGTCTTGTCTTAACGACATATTAATTTGTAAAAAATGAAAACTTGCTGGTGATGAATAACCACAGCAGCTCAAATATAGCTGAACATGACGCAAGCTGTCATCCGGCGCGGTCTATTTGTGGAGTCAAAGAACTCTAATGGTCAATAGTAATAATAGTTTTAACCCTTTAACCGCCAAATTATTCAATCTGAATTTTCACCCACTTGAAGTTGTGTCTCGCTGACGCGATCCGCATCTTCAAGTGAGTGAAAATTATTCAGATTTGACAAAATGGAGGTCAACTGTTTTCAAATATTGCTGATCGATGTCACATTTTATATTTAACATGTTTCAAAGGTGGTACTTAATGTGCTAATAAAAAATGAAAACCCGAATATATGCGGCACCGGCGGTTAAAGGGTTAATATCATACTCATACATCACAGGATGACTCATTATACAATGTATCGGAGGTAACAACGCAAATCGTGCTAAATGCAGATACATTATAGCTAGATATATCTCTTGGGATGTGACGTGATAGGCGGGGGGGAGGCGTGTATGTCCAACGAGGCTGTAAGTTGAAGAATTGTTCAGTCTTCTCATCCTGTCGTGGACAGCGCTGCCGTGCAAAGCCAAAAGGCAGTATCTGCTTACTTTACATGTGAGCAGATGCTGCCTTTTGACCTTGCAGAGCAAAGTGGTGGTGGGTGTTTCCACAGTTACCCCTGCCCACGATAAAATATGCATGTATCATTCGTACCGGTCAAGCTGCATATAATTTCAGGGTGATATTCAGTGTGAATTATTGTCGCGGTTTCTACATTTTTTGTCGGTAAGAGCAACACACAAGTCGGTATTTAACCCTTTAACCGCCGGTGCCGCATATATTCGGGTTTTCATTTTTTATTAGCACGTTAAGTACCACCTTTTAAACATGTTAAATATAAAATGTGACATCGATCAGCAATATTTGAAAACAGTTGACCTCCATTTTGTCAAATCTGAATAATTTTCACTCACTTGAATTTGTCGATCGCGTCAGCGAGACACAACTTCAAGTGGGTGAAAATTCAGATTGAATAATCTGGCGGTTAAAGCGTTAAAAGCGGGCTCAGAGCTTGTATGCTATTTAAATAACGCGTTCAATTTCAACTGAAATTACATATCTGCCATTTTACATTTCATCTGCGGTGCCCTTGAGACCGCATTTCCACTGCAGATGTAAACGCAGGCGTTTTGTCATGATGCCCTTAATGACATTAGTCTATTCTATGGATACGCGGAGGTTGTTTTTCGACCCTGAACATGTCTCACGATCTTGACCTTTCAATTTTAAATTGTGATGTATTTACATATTTTGCTTCCTAATAGCTAAAATGACTGGTTATCTGGTTATTGGACATTCTTTAAAAAGAGGATAAGCTTCGAACGTGGTGAATCTTGCGATAACTATTACAACAGAATCCTTAGAGATCTATTTCAAGTAATTTCACTTTCATCATGTTTATTGCAGGGTCAATTCTAAACAAAGCACATTTGGCTTCACAGAGGAACGGTTAACTGTATGGGAAAAAAACAAATGATAACCGGCAAATAGCGGCACAAAGCAGTGATTATTTGAATGTCTCTGCTTTTTACTGACAACGCCAGCGTTATATAACACACCATCGTTTTCAGTTTGTTTTTGTCTTTACTCCCATGAAAAATAATGGGCCTCTGTGGTGCTTTCGATCCAGATCCAATTGAAACGAAATGCTTTAATTAACAAGGGGTTTTACTCCGCTGCTCCCCCCCCCACTCCCTGTCCGATTATTCCATGCATTAGTTAAACCCTTGCCTTGGTGCATGCGGATAAATATATAAAAATGATCTACCGCGGTCAGATTTTAACCCTTTAAGCTCTAAGCAGGACTATAGTCTTTTTAACTCTTGAAGAACTGACAATTTTTGCATAAACCATGGAGCTCAAAGGGGCTTTTACAATTTGAAATCATCATAAATGTCTTAGTTATCTCTTTCTGATTCATTTGAATACCTATGTCATGGGTCTACGGCCATTAGAAATATTTTTACTCGGAGATAGACTTTAGTTGTCAGATTCTGACAATTAAAGTCTATCCCCGCACTATAAGGGGTAAGTTCGTTTTATTAGCAGGTTGGGTCACTGTCATTGGGAACGAAATGAGTGTTAAACATCAAGATTTTAAGATGTTCTGTCTCAATATAAACAAAATGGAACAATTTCCACCCACTTTTAGCGGGTGAAAATTTAAAGTTAAATTGGATGATTTGGATGTAAAGGGTTAAAGAATGTGTGTTATATAACCTAATAAAATGAAAACGAGACAAATTAAAAGCTCACAGATCTTAAAGAATTAAGCACAATAATTTTTTATCAATTATTGGCTGTGTTTTATGCAACCTGGCCCAGGGGATTAGTTTTTGTCTTTAACGGATTGAAAATATAATCATGATAATTCAATCGTATATCATTTAGACGCACTTCTTTACGCTTCGTAATAAGCGTCGTGCTAAATATTACATTTTGATCAATTTTCTCTCGCTAAAATGCATCTCAAGAGAAAACGTGATTGATTCATTTTGCGTTTCATTTTGCTCAGATTCATTAGCTCCCTGAGCAGTCGAGGCTCGGTTTAACAAAGAAATTTATTTCCAAGAATTCGCGATTACAAGGATGATACTGCAGTGCAAAGCCAAAAGGAAGTATCTGCTTACTTTACAAGTAAGCAGTTACTGCTTTTTGACTTTGAAGGGCAGTATTGTCTGTTTCACAGGGATTAGTTTTTCAGTGCCCTCGTCCAACACCTTAAATAAAAATAACATACAATATTTTGTTGTATGTTTAGACTATTTGACAAGCTATAAAATAATCATTTCTTCACATTGATGGTGGAAAATTAATATGACCTGTCATTTTGATCATTCCATTACATGTTATGACTAGGCAACAGTGCGTGCAAAAATTCATAAATATCGGTATTAGAAGATAAATAAAAAAAATCTACTCCCAGCCTGAGATGAACATAATATTATTACCTGGGCACTACTAGCCTGACTATTGTAAATTTTAATGATAAAGATTGGTGATATTTTTAATGAAAGTTGTGAACTGGTAGCGCAATTCCCAACTCTCATTGCAACACTCATGTACGAAATTCTTAAAAATCATTAACTCTTACAGTGCGGAGATCGATTTTAGTCGTCAGAATCTGACGTCTGTAGACGTCAGATTCTGACGACTAAAGTGGATCCCCGCACTGTAAGAGTAAACATATTACCAATGGTCGTAGACCCATAACATAGGTATTCAAATGAATCATAAAAACCTCAATGAAACATGTGTGATGATTTTGAATTGAATAAACCCTTTGATCTTCAAGGTTTTTATTAAAATAATTCAGCGCTTGAAGGGTTAACGGCCAAACTACCCCGGGCTTAGAAGTGTTAACCATTTCATCGCTAACCCCGTCTATAATCGGTTTAATCATGTTTTATTACCATGTTAAATCAGTTATTGGAAGTGTTTAAACAGCAAAATTTACAAATTTTTGGTATCAAATTCAACAATATTGTTAGTATTTTTTACCCAATCGAAGTTGTGCTTCGCGGCAGCGACGCACAGCTTCGAGTGGGTGAAAATTAATATAAGACAACACAGCAGTTGAAAGGTTAATGCAATATACCGCCGCTTCAAGTGCATGTCTGGGCCCTCTTGAATTCAGGTCCACAAAAGCCCAGCGCAGGGATCGAATTTCTGGACCGCTTTCACAATACAAGGTACCGATATCCGGACCGCACTGGGGGTCCCGTCACCATTCACATCTGAATACTGGAGATACTGCAATATTGCCAATGCCCATAATTTTCGCGAGATTTGCACAATTACTCTTATAAAAAGTCCCACAAATTCGAAAGTTATGAGATTAAGATACAATATATACAATAATTTGTGATGTTGATAATTTTGCTAAATTCGCTAAATAATGTTTTCCGTTAAAATTGATCTCTGTTTAAATTTACGGTATTCCGATACTGGTTTCCATTGCGTAATTATTCGGCATAATTGTTAGCTTTCACGGTTGAGTGACCGCCTGAGTGCACCCGCGGTAAACCCGGGGTCAAGGGAACCAGGATCGATTCCGATTTTCATTTGAAATACCTAGGTTTAGGCATTTACCTTGAACTTGCAAGACGATTAATTGTGGAACCCTTGGTGCGCCATGGTGTGTGTTCGGTGCTTACATTTTTCGCGTTATAATTACCTTATTCAACCCTTACGGTGCGGGGATCGACTTCCGACGTCAGAATCTGACGTCTATGGACGTCAGATTCTAACGTCTAAAGTTGATCCCCGCACTGTAAGAGTACAAATATTTACCATGGTCGTAGACGCATAACATAGGCATTCAAAAGAAGCGGCAAGAGCTAACTAAGACATCTATGATGACTTCAAATTGAAAAAAACCCGTTGGTCTCAATGGTTTTCTAAAAAATATTCAGCGCTTTGAGGGTTAAAAGGACAATAATAATGTACCATTTTTGAATTTTTAAGAAGGTGTTTTGTATGAGAGCGCTGTGATTTTGTGATTTTTTACGAAATCTAGAATTCGCGAATAATCGATTTCGATGATAGGTAGGGCTCATAAAAATAATTTTCGCGTGATTCTCAAATTTGTCCTCCTCCGCGAAAATTAAAACCTCGCGAATATTACAATATCTACAGTATATGGGAATGCGTTATATGAGGCGACACCGGCTCGACGGCGCACTGAAAAAAAATGTATTACATGTTTATATAGAACAGTTCTTGAAATAATATATTATTTATTTCATGCAGAGTCTGCTCGAAATTATTTATTTGAAAAATACTCCAGCCCCCCCCCCCCTGGAGGAGATTAAATGGTGGCCCTCTTATTGCCTTGTTGTAAATCTAATCGCATATTGATATGGCTGTGCACAGCTGCGGCTTAACAAGCACACCTGTGGCTAATTAATTACTCGAACGCAAAAAACACATAAATACGATCAGATACTCCAGTTCACCTGGGTCTATAGATGTACCTGACAACTCTGACGTCCTAATACAAACTTCCCAGTCCTCTCTGATCAACAACTCCACGTCTACTTCCCTCCCAGCGAACACGAGGCGTTCAGCCAATTTTGGTTTAGCTATTGTGCTGCTGAAATGTTTGTGGGCATTTTTCATTCATTTGAAGCTGGAATTCCAGCTTCAATTGAATGACAAATAATATTTGTTATGAAAAATAGCATGAATAGACATCTCCCAAATTGAATTATTTGATTACCTGAGCATCTACCACTAGATATGTTACACATTTCAGTGGTATTTTATTTAGTCTGAAATATGCTTGAAATCGTACATACTACTGTTCTGCAAAGCCTAAATGCAGTATCTGCTTTCTAGTCGGTGAGGAGATACTGCCTTCTGGCCTTGCAGAGCAGTCTACGTCACACTAGATTTTTGCAATCATTATTGCAATGACTGGAATTCTCGCCGAGGATCCTTGTATGCTGCAGTGCAAAGCCATAAGGTAAGCGGATACTGCCTTTCGGCTTTGCTGAGCAGCATAACTGTTGTTTGCACGTCAGGCGCACGTTTCTGAAACTGTACCGTGTCGTTTTGCAGCTATTGCCGAGGGGTACTATTTAACCAGGCTATCTTCAGTGTCTCTGGTAATCAAGTGCACACAAGTGCATACGAGTGCAGACTGATTATGACATAAGAGTATCGATATTAGAGATGGCGGCGGTTATGGGAGCCAGCTGCGGAAGGTAAACATTACCCGATGTCACACTGAAAAAAACCTCTGGCATTGCTGCAGATGATATTGAGCAGGGACCTTTCTCCAATCTAGTGCAGTGCACCCTCACCCACTCACTATCTCTCACAGGTGAAATATATCATACGACATAACCATTTATATCCCTTAGAACACTGAAGTCTACTATAGTCAATTTTTTTACTATGGTTTTCTTCTGCTGTAATGGCTTTATATAGCCAGCTTTAAAAATGAAATATGTATCAAATCTGCGATAATCATATACATTTTGGTTTCAATTGAGCAAATTAAACTCATTTTCAGTCACTTGAAGTTGTGGATCGCGGTAGCGAGAGACAACTTCAAATGACTGAAAATTTAAATTGAATAGCTCAGTGGTCTAAGGGTTGAGATAATTTTCTAATTACCTCTCAACGTTACAATATTATTATGATAATACTGCTCTACAAAGCCAAAAGGAAGTAACTTCATACTTTTTATGAAAAGTAATCGATTTTATTGCTGCCTTTCAGTTTTGCACGACAGTATTGATGTAACATTATTTTGATGCACAATATCCATCGAAGAAAAAGTAGTGTCACATGCTGTAAGCATCATTTTGCCATAGATTATTCTCAAGACACCCTTGTGGACGAGATTATTAGATGATAGGGTAGCCTTATTGCTGTCCCCCCCCCCTCCAGGGTCTCATAGGAAAAAAAAAAGTTTCGAAAGTGCTTACATTAACAAAAAAATAGTATAGGCGGAACAAAGACGGAAAACATCAGTAAAAGCTCAGTAGTGGCTCGTTTCACTAGGAAAATCATATCCTAACTTTCAGTCATGTATCATGTTTATCATTAAAAAGTTAAGATGATCTTTACTTTTTAATGATTTAAATGACTCAAAGTTAAAAAAATAATTTCATAGTGGAACGGGCCCTAGACCGTGATCCAAACACGAAATCTCTTTATATGGAAATAATCTCAGGTGTTTGTCGCATGCGAATATGAGTCAATTGAGAATTATTGCTTGAGCTATCCGGTCCTTCCCAACGCTGATCAGGTCGTCAGTGCCTCTCCGTATAATACAGTGACCACCTTGGTTTTGAAGACGTTGATGACACAGCAAAGCCATCAGTCCCAGTAGAGATCCACCCGTGAATCGCGTGCTGTCATCTGACCTTTAGGGCCGACGGGAATAGCCGGCTAGAAATCCCCTCACAGACATAATACCTGTCGTTTTCCCCGCGACAACAGCTCGCCCTCTGA
Source organism: Flabesymbios commensalis (assembly GCA_964017125.1). Lineage (NCBI taxonomy): Eukaryota > Metazoa > Annelida > Polychaeta > Terebellida > Flabelligeridae > Flabesymbios > Flabesymbios commensalis. The sequence continues at coordinate 51,666,995 of OZ024914.1, forward strand.
TGTACAAGTCAATTAGCCGCCCACAAGGAAGACGCCTCCTCCGCCACTGGTCGGCTGTGAACGTCGGTTCAACGCTGGTCCAGCGTCTGTTGACGCTGGCCCAGCGTTGAGCCGACGTTCACACAGACATTCTTTCATGGTTAGATTTGAAAGGAAAATTAAAGTCGCTTGGTTTCCCATCGGGTACTAACATGCAGAAGCAATGAGTCACCAACACGGAATTAAACAGTTGAGCGTCAGTAATAAAATGTGATAGGGAATCATGACGAATGAATGACATTCAAAGTTGACATTTGAAATAGATTTGATGGTCTTTAAATTCTTACTCATCTCAATACGACATCAACACTTTGAATTCACTGATTCATCGGTACACGCCTGCGAACGGCACTGTGCGTGGGAGTGAACACTTTGAACAGTTGCTACTACTCGCCACGATAACAAAAACTAGTCTTCACACCAGCTTTAACAAGAAAAATCAAATCTGTGTGGATAATTTTGCTGGTGAACCTACTGCGACAATAAATCTCCACGCATGTGATGTGAAATATACGCACTTAATTTTGATACCTTTCATTTCTGTCTAGTCACGATTATTAGTACACTCTCTCCCACACACGCTGTATGGGATTATTATTCGCGTGTGCAACGATTCACATTTGTCTTCCAACATTGTAAAAAAATGCCACGCACACGACAAAACTTGATTTAAGGAAAATAAACTAATATGAAAATAAGTCACTTTCGCGAATGATCGCAACTCAACCAATATGAAATAATTATATTGTTTTATTGAGATATACTTTTTTGACGTGGGGGGTTATGATAAGCTGCTCACAATGAGTCACCTTCACGAAATAGTTTCATTATTCGTGGGCGAATTGTGTTTTTTTTATACTTCTAAAGACTCTGACGGTATGTTTGGGTGGTATTTTATAAATAACATGCAGTCGCTGATTCATCAAAGTGAACACGATTATTGGGCGTGATGTCTGGCTCAGGTAACAACAGGTCAACGCTCTGTCATAATTATTCATGTTGATCCTCCCGGGCTGGATTGCATTAACGTTTTTGAAGAATATTCATTTTTTTCAATTTTATTCAAGTCGTCAGATTTATTTATCCTTTACCCGTTGAACATGATAGTTGTTTTAATAATCCGTTTTATGAGCTGACTAAGATCGCTGTTATTAGGTTATTTGGTACGAAATAAGTGTTTAAACATGAACATTTGCAAATGCTTGGTCTCAAATTAAACAAGTGTCATCAACCCACTGCGCGATTATCAGACTGATTATAGTTATAGGCGTTTTAAATCCGTTTTATCAGCCGTTGAAATCGCAATATTGGGGAAGAAATTTGTGTTTAAACATCAAGATTTGCAAATGTTTGGTCTCAAATGAAACAAATATGAGTAATTTTCACCCACTTGAAGTTGTGGATCGCGGTAGCGAGACACAACTTCAAGTTGGTGAAAATTTATATTCTAAAATTATTTAGCGCTATATTTTCAGATTATGGGTGAAGTTTTAATGTCACTTTGACTGGTCCATTTATTTTCTGTATGTTCTCTCAAGGAATCTCAATTTAATTTCCTTGGCTCTCCTCGCTTCATCATCACACAATGATCACCACATTGCTGTTATTTGACATGGTCGTTTTATGTTTACTTACGAGCTTCTGGGATTTCTCTCGTCGTCCCCCCGTTTCGTACCAGGCGTTGAAAAGGATGATCCAGCGTAGCCGCCAGCTGCTCTAAATAATAACATAGATACATGCCTGGCTCGATTACCTCACCTCAACGCTCAACTACTTATAATATGCCACGTACATCGACCCGATGTTGTTTTAATGTTGGGCCGACACCGGTGACGGCGGGTCAACCTTAAAACAACATTGGAATAACGTCTCGTGTTTGCTGGGCTGTTCTGACCTCACGATGTTGGGATGCGTGTCATTGGAATGCTTGTCAGACACCTTTTCAAATCAAGTCAGGTTGTTCATTAAACATGTTGAACTGTCCGAAAACAAGACGCAGTTGTTAATGAGTTAGATGAACGCATCAAATGTTCATCTTGCCGAGCGAGTCATGTCAGACTGGTAGAACACATAATTATCTGCCTGTAGCAGGCAATTTGATAGCTTAAAAATGCGCTGAAATTAACAATATCTCTACGATTCAAACAGAGAAATTAAACAATCATCTAACGTTGTACGTACCATCATTTTCTCCAATTTGGTCAATATCTTTGGAAACATCAATGACCTGATCAACTTTTAGAAAGATTGACATTGGCCTTTTGGGTTTTCGCAATCAGTTGCTGATTTAGATATGGAATATTATATGTGCATTGAACGAAATACTGTTATAGCGAGAATTACACCGTGTAGTAAAGCTTTGATAAAACAAGACATGCTAGAAAAATGGTCCTTTATATTCATGATATTTCTAAAATATGTCCCCGCCACATTTCTGAACCAACATCTACGACACTATATAATCATGAGCATCCACACTCAGTCTGATAATAACAAACAATAGCTTTCAAGACAAAATGCCGCAAATGTCCAACTGACCCTAAAATATGCACCCGCGTTGAATGAATTTTAAACTAACGTCCACACTTTGCATCAAATCTTAGAATAACCATATCACAGATAATGCCACCGGTGCCCAACTATATCCTTAGAAGACGACCCGACGTGTGTTCAATGCTTGGCCACATCTGGATAAGCCAGCCAGGCCAGCTATTGGTGTCAGAACGGTGGACGTGTTCCAGTAACCCAGCAAACACAAAATATTTGTATAAAGTTTGTACAATGCTGGACCAACGTCGAAGACGTTGGGCCGACGTTGTACAAATGTTGTACAAATGTTTTGTGTTTGCTGGGAAATCGGTACGGTTTGGTCACTGAAGAGGGTGTAGATCTGTTTTAGTGTCATCCCCCACACCTGTGTCTATGTGACACTGGACGTTGACCCGATGTTAGTACAATGTTGGCCCGACGTCTACGACGTCGGCCAACATTGGACCAGCATTGGGTCTGTATGACCACTCCTGCGTGGATGACATTTTTCCTGGCTACAGATATGTCTCCCGCTCGTAAATCTGTATGAGCTTCTCCCACGTGGAGTGCAGTACGTGGATTTTGCCGACGTCCGTAGTTCTGGGTTTATCTTTATGTGACTGTTGCACTGCAAAGCCAAAAGGCAGTATCTGCTTACTTATGAATTAAGCAAATACTGCCTTATTGCTTCGCAGATCAGATCTGCATACATGGGGATCAGCTAGTTCATGAGCTCCCAGGCATACAACTATTTTGATGAGCTGCTATATGGGGTACTAAGAATGTTTTTATGTCCCCGACAGCCTACGACCGGCGTCTTTGTGTAGTCGAGTTGTTCGTCTGTCCGTCAGTCCGTCCGGCGTTCTGTCCGGGACAGCTCATTGGAGGCGTGGTCGACTCAGAGCCCGAGGTACCGGGTTCGAATCCCGCTGCGACGGATATTCTTTCCTTGGCGCACATACAAGAATACATGGGATAACGACATCCTATTTGAATACCAATTATCGCCGCATTTAAAAAAATGACCAACAGGTCAAAGCTGACATTCAAACGGTCAATAAACCGATAAACCATTTAGGTTAAGATTTGAAAAATATATAGCTTCTAACGATCATGCTGCTGAATGTTGTGTTACCATTTCTTCCAATCATTTGAACTAGATTTCCTAATGATTCCCAGCTTCAAATAACGAAAAAAATCTAGAGTAATACACATTGAAATTGAATTATTTAATCAATTGAGCATCTAATTAAACTATTTTATCAAATTCAATGGCTGTCCATTTGGTTGAAAACGACGCATATAAAAAGCTTTAGCAGGACAAGGGTGAATACCAAAGGGACGATTTAAACCCTAGCAGGTGCAGATGGTGACTGTGGGCGGTTCTACATCGGAGTGGGTGTTCACAAGAAATCCAAGGAGATCATAAAGATCTAAGGAGCCAAATGATTACTTATATAAAGAAATATGGCACTACGCCGCCATCTGGAAAAAACGGCATGCCGAGGAATGATGCTGGGGAAATATTCCGACGGTTAGGGGTTCTTTATGTTGACCCTTTCCCCGCTAGGTTATCTTATTTTAATTTTCACCCACTTGAAGTTGTGGGTCGCTATCTCGACCCACAAAATTAGTCATATTTAGTCATAGTCAATAGTCAATATGAAAATTAGTCATATTTGTTTTTTTAGAGATCAAACATGTGCATTATCTTGATGTTTAAACTCTCAGTTAATCCTAATAACTGTGATTCAATCTGCTAATAAAACAGTGTAACTCCTACAGCGCGGGGAGAGTCTTTAGTCGTCAGAGTCTGACGTCTGTAGACGTCAGATTCTGACGCCCAAAGTCGATCGCCACACTGTAAGAATAAAAATATTTCTACTGGTCGTAGACCCGTAACATAGGTATTCAAATGAATCAGAAAGAGCTAGCGAAGGCATTTACGATGCTTTTAAATTGAAAAAAACCCTTTGGTTGCGATGTTTTTTTACAAATTAATTCAGCGCTTTAAGGGTTAAAAATGACTATAGTCGTGCTTAACGCTCAAAGGGTTAAGTTGCATAGTAGGTTTTACTGTATGCCACACGAGAACATATATTTTCTTGTTCGTAAAGTGATATATCTAAAAAAAATAAAACGGAAAAGCATGAAAAGTAGCCAAATTAACGTAATGTCATTTTTGCTTGGATATAGCGATCTTTTTCTGGACAATAATCTATTTGCTTAGGTCATTTCTCTACCGAGAAGCAGCCGATGCATCATCTAAAAAAGCCAGTAATAGAAACCAGACTATTCAATACCAACTTACAATAATGTGCAATCCAACGTTGTTTCGGTGTTGGTGAATGCATCTGATGTTGCCCCGATACTCACCCACGCCCGGGCTAACATCTTGTGCTCGTAGCGCTCTGTGTGGTAGCGGTTATGTCGCTTGTAAACAAGTCTTCACCTATTTTTGACCGGGAATGAGTGTTATATATGAAGTGATATACAGCGTGTAACTCGCATTTGGAAACTCTTCATAAATCAGTAGATTTATACATGCTAGAATTTCAAATAGCAAGCGTGCTTCTGTCCCCAGATTTAATTGCGGACGCCTTGCAAATGTTCGCCTTTTGTAACAACACTACTCAGATTTCAAAATATATCTACAGTGTATAGAGGGTGGAATACCATACCATTACAATTGCATAAACACTGTTTATGCAATTGGAAAGAGCAGTAATTTTGTGGAATCAAGTATGGCATTTTATCTAACAATAGGGGGTACAATATCATACTTGGTTCCACAATGTTCGTTTCAATTGCTTGAACACTGTTTATGCAATTGAAAAAAACATTTGTGGAACCAAGTATGGCATTCTATCTTACCATAAGGGGTAAAATGCCATACGGGGTTCCACAATGTGCTTTTCAATTGCATAAACACTGTTTATGCAATAGAAAAGAACATTTGTGGAACCAAGTATGGTATTCTACCCCTTATTGTAGATGAAAACTGATCCATGCACGAGCGGTGATTAACGGATCATGTCACGGCCGAGGCATTGCCTGCAACTGTGTCAGGGAGCCGACACACCTGCTGAAACTGCCGCGCCTCTGATCACGAACCCTCAGCACAGACCTCCGAAAACTCAAACATCGCATACTTTTATCGTGTCTATTATTCAAAAAGTCGAGCCACACTGAGTCACCACGAAACACTCGCCTTAAATTACCAAACAAAAATACTGTTAAATCGATGGGTAAACATTTGGTTCCCATTATATATTTTATATATTTTTGTGAGAAAGTTTCACACCTTTCGAAAAAAAGACAGATACATCTTTGTCCAAAGTGACAAGACAAAAAAGTAAGCGGCGTATCGATCACTTTCCCCAGCAAACACCAATCATCAGCACAATGCTGGCTCAATGTCTCAGATTCCGGCCTACAACGGTCCAACATTGGAGTGACATCGTATGTTCAAAGCTCACGAGACAGGATATATTTGTGTCTCCGTGGTCAACCCCGTTTTGCTGTCAGCCATGGGACAGGTGAGGTGATGCATCGCCTGGAGATGAAAGGGTCTCGGATGTATTCATCACCACGTTGATGCTGAGGAGACGTTCCGGGCCCCACGGTTGACACGTGTTTGCGAACTAGAAACAGCTTGGGTGAGAACAGTTTTATTGGTTTGATGGCCAACGTGTGCAGTCTCTAGATTGGCTTGAGAGTTTCAGGATCAATCGACAAATTATTTAATTTGAATTTTCACCCACTTGAAGTTGTATCTCGCTGACGCGATCCACAACTTCAAGTGAGTGAAAATTACTCGTATTTCACAAAATAAAGGTCAACGATTTTAAAATCTTGCTGATTGATGTAACGTTTAATTTTCAAAATGTCAAAAAGCTGGTATTTATATTGCTAAGAAAATTGAAAAAATCCGAATATGATCGACTGACGACAATATCTGACGTCTACAGACGTTAGATTCTGACATCTAAAGTCGATTCCCTCGCTGTGGGAAAGGTTATATCGGACAGGTCATGTAAAATAAGCATTGCAAATTCAAAAGACCAAACTAGTCATTAGTAGATGAATATCTTCGGAGCCTTGGCTGTTTGATCACACCTGTTGATACTCATGTTATCCACCTCACCCGCTTCCTTTAGATTACTTCAAAGATGGAACAAAGATAAGATCTAGACGCTCAGACTTGTGGATTTTTTTGTTAGAGAACACCCTGTCACAGTTAATAATACCAACCACCTTTTTCAGTAATCTTCGCATTTTTCTTGTTGTTTTATTATCTTAATTCAAAGGGAGCAAAATGTACTTGATGTCGATCATCCTTCTGATCATTTATCGGCTAAAATTTGTCTGCAGTTTTTTGAAGAATTGCTGACGCAATTCCCAACTATTGATGAAAGCCAAACAGTTACTTTGACAGTAGATTCCTACGTAATTAGTTAAAAACAATAGTTCCAAATATTGCTGGTCACTGATAAATATAAGCGACGGTCAAGACGATCAAGTTCAACGACGATCAAGTATATATCTATAGTATATATGTTTTGGATTTCACCGAACCAGACAACACTTCATTCTTGAACTGACGGAGTTAGACACGTTTAAGACTATGTTGGTTTACTGTTGGGCTATCGTCTATGACGCTGGCCCATCAATACACCACAATTTTTTAAGGGTCATTTTGAAGGGTCATTAAAAAAATTGAATTTTCACCCGCTTGCAGTTGTGGCTCATTACCGCGACCCACAACTTCAAGTGGGTGAAAATTACTCTTATTTATTTAATTTGAAACTAAACATTTGCAATTTTTTATGTTTAAACACACATTTCGTTTCCAATAACTGCGATCTTAACGTCTAATAAAATGGATTAAAACGAATTTAGTCGCGCTGAGCGGTTTGATGGTTAAGCAAAAACTATGCCCTCCAATGTTGGGTCAATGTTGGACCGACGTCGTAGACGGCGGGCCAACATTGCCCCAACATTGGTGCTTTCAAACACGTTTGACGTGTATATACTGAATATTGGTTTATCGTTGGCCCAGCGCTCCACATGCTGATCCAATCTTGAGCTGACGTTGTCCATGTGGATTGAAAACTACTTCTATATGGAACTGGTTAACGCACGTCTCCCCGATCTCATCACTCTATGATGTATGGCGCCGCGATTTATGTCGCAAATCCGCAGAAAAAACGCGATTTTCATCCCTTTGAAGACGCATACGATTGGAGAATCGATGATACTTTGAAAAAGAGATGGAAGATGAAGAAGTGTGCCAATGTTTATAAGCGTGAGCCCACCCGCCTTGTGGTATTAGCTTAACTTATTCGTTAAAGATCTACCCCCCCCCCCCCCCGATCCGAGCCGCGGTGTAATGTGTTGTTTCCATGTGTTTAATGGGTCGAGTCGGCAAATAATAACTTGGGGCGGGGCTCGGTTACAAAACGAATCAGAAAAGCCTGTTTATTTATTGGAAAAGTGCAGGAATGGCAGGCACGCACTGGGGAGTTGTCGCTCATCTAAACTGCGACAACCACCGCCGTGATATCGTGCTATACAGTCTAAACAATTTAAGTTCTTGAGTACTATTAGTACTATTACCATAAAACCCCAGGAGAGCCCTTGCAGGGTTCTCCTCGGGTTGGATGGTAATAGTACTGAAGGGTTCTTTTTAAAGAACCTATATTGTTTAGTGCTATACGGGATGTGATAGAGTGATTCACAGTGTGATCGACGTTTCCTGTGCTGTGCAAAGCCAGAAGGCAGTATCTGCTCACTTTACAAGTAAGCAGATACCGCCTTTTGGCTTTTTGCATGACAGTTCTCTTGTCTGTCTCCAACCAGCAGATTGTCCTCGTTGCATTACTTTGTTTTGACTCTGGTGTCGAATAAGACGCATTTTTCCTGAAGAATTTAAGACTGAGAGTGATACTTTTCAGTGGTAGCAATCAGTCTTCCATTTAACTTTTCTTCTAGGTTGACTACGCTTCATCGAATGGTGACATGTACCAATGCATGGAGCTATTTATTACCAGTGGTTACAATAATGAGTGTGTGTTACCTTACGTAGTGGAAGGCCCTTTTGTTCTCGAAGTGGTATTTGTATCTCATCGTAGTCAAATAGGGTGATAATGCGATTAACAACTCTATGACCAACTATTTACGAGTGATACAGCATTCAGATGACCAAATAATATAGTTGTCAAATAATAATTAGGTCTAAACAAGTCTTCCAATTTGTAGTGACTCAGTCAGACATGTTTGAGTTGTACGTGCTTGCACCATGGCGGTCTACACTCTAAACAGTCAGTACAATCACCATGCAACCCCAGGAGAACCCTACAAGGGTTCTCCTGGGGTTGCATGGTGATAGTACTTAAGGGTTCCTTTTAAAGAACCTATATTGTTTAGAGTGTAGATTTTGTCACTTATGATAGTACCGTGACCGAGAGGTAACATGCTCGACCTCTGACCGCCAGGGCGCGAATTTCGAATTCTGCGTCTGGAGTTCAGTGTCATCTCATTCATTTCCCCACCCTCAGGAGGTTCTCCAGGCCCGCTTTAGCCTACATGTGCACATGCGCCTTAAACCACATTCATTTCATTTCATTTTGCGTCGTGGCCGTATCGAGGCGGTGTGCAGGAAGTCCAATTTGATTTCATGGCTGCGCCGTCGTGCAGTTTGATTAGGAAGCAAAGTGTGGCGCCTAATTAACCTGGAGCCGTTTTTTATGGATCAGGACAGATTATGGCGTTTGAGGAATTATCACATAACTCTTGTCGGAGGGCCAGAAAAAAAGGATAAAGAGCGACGAGAGCTCGTGGTTATCAGGAAGCTCTCCCAAGATTCCAACCACATGATTGTCGTCCACGGTCGTTTCACGGTTGGAGAATCGTGGAATTTTACTATGAACACTATTGAAATCACGTTTTGTTTATTCAAAGTTAGGTGTGTTCTTTTTAACCCTCCCCCAGCTATTCAGTCACACATTAATGAAAATGTGGTAATTTTCTGAAATATATACCCAAGTATCATCTCAAATGAAAGGTACTTTTATTGAAATATGCCAGTGATGGTCAACGTCCGCCATGAATGTTATCCTTTACTGCTAACAAAGATTAGGCCTATAATCATGATAATCGTTTCAATCCGTTTTATTCGCCGATCAAATCAATGATATTGGGATTTAAATGGGTTTTTATACATCTAGATTTCCAAATATTTTGTTTCAAATTGAACAAATAAGAGCAGTTGTCACCTACTTGAAGTTGTGGATCGCGGTAGCGTGAGTGCGTGACAAAATTTCACGTGGGCTAAAATTTAATTTATGCAACTCAGCATTTTGTTTATAGTAACAGATTAAGGGTTAAACTCAAATTTTGAATGCGGTAACCATGGTAACATAGCTGCTGCTGCAACAGGCACTGTGGTTTGAAAGTATATAACCCATTGACCTCGTGAACAATAATCTCATGATCAATTTGTACAATACCATAATAATCATATGTGGATAGTCCAGAATTTTGTGAGGTACACAGAATGATATTTTGAATAATTTGTAGACAAAATTGTAGGTTAAAATGTTAAAGATTAGGATTTCTTCTTGCCATTGCTGCAGGAACGAAAAACTAATTATATCTCAGATTGATTTAATGCCGTATCGGGCGACAGCGATAGCTCCAATTTTTTGTAAGGCAGAGCCCAACTGCTATATATGATACGATGTCAAAACTTTGACGCGGAGATGACATGTGTGAGCCAACGTCGACCCATCGACTGATATCAGTTCGGAATTCAGCCCTGCGTTGCTAGGATGATTTTTCTGATTGGCGGAGGGTCACCGGAACTCACCTGAGGTGTCTGGGTAAAAAAGGGAGGTCAGCTGACCCGGTGTCAGGAGAGGTATCGCTAGACGTGACATTTCGGCGGGAATTGGCTGACGTCATAACACCCAGGTAGCACGAGACATCCAGCCTTTGTTGGTTCAATGTTAAGCCACCGTCTGCGACGCTGGCCCAACATTAAACCAACAAAGATAATCATCACCAGGTGGCACGTAAGTGTTGTCAAATCTGGGTCGCCCTATGACGTAAGTCACCTGTCAAGTCGGAGTATACTGCCGTGCAAAGCCAAAACACAGTATCTGCTTACTTGACAAGTAAGCAGATACTGCCTTTTGGCTTTGCACGGCAGTATTTTGAGCTCGTGTTTAGAGCTCGTGTTTAGAGGACGAGTTTTTACTGAGACGAAATTGTCCAGTGTCATCTTTCTCGTACAACATCTTCGTGTAACATCTTAGTTAAGACGGTTTATCTAAAGATAAATGTTTGGTATGTATTTGTGCTTTGCAACGAGGTTAATATATTTAATAATTACCTACAAGCTTACCATATACACATGACACATATCTACATAAACTATAATAGATTTTTTTTACCTCTCTCATAGTGTTTATAGGAGTAATAACTGTATAATTATATTAACAGATAAACTTACTTCTTTCGATTCGAATTAAAAAGTGTGGTTGAGAACGCTCTATAGTCTTATTAACAGAAATATCTAGAAGTATAATTATAGTTCACCTGAAGTATAAATTATATATCAATTGGTTTTCTTTTGTATACGATCTTCTAGCTATAACTGAGGTGTATTTTAAATATAAAACACATCTAAAATATAGGATGGTATAAATATAAACAACCGCTGTTTGATCAAAGTAATAAAGGTATTCAGCTTCTGCAAGCAAATTATGAGAAACAGAACTGGATAAAGATAAAAAAATGACACAAAGATCAGTCATAAAAATATAGACGTATGACATGTATGAGGACCAGTAGGAGGGGAAACAAGAGGGAAGAGGTATTCTGTGCGCTTATTTTCGTCTGAAGACCACTAAATACTGGTCTATTTATACAGACCATGGCAGACTGATAAATCAGTTTGTTTTTTATTGATGTGGCCTGTTGTTTTCGGTATGCGCTCTCTTGACTAAGGAAGATACAGAAGGGGAGGGTGCCGAGGCCGGCGTAAGATAAAGAATGATGTAGGTCACATTCTTAGTTGGCTCATAGTTGGGCCATTTGTGTGTGCTTATGGCCCACCATCGAGACTCTGGTTTACGAAAATAAACACTGGTGAGACGTCGGTTCTCTGTTGGACCATGCGTCGCAGACGCTTGTCCAACAGAGAACCGACGTCTCAGCAGTAGCTACTATACCTGTTACGGATTTGGACACACAACTTGGCCAGAGGTGCTAACAGGTATATGTGGCGGCGGCTGCGAATGCCGAGGGCCATGGGACCACGCGGGGCCATCAGGCCGGGCCTTCAGGGGCAGAGGTGAAGGTGGCAACCCAGGGAGCTGGAGGTAGAGGGGTGCCACCTATAAGCTGCAGGTGGATAATTGACGAGTTGTTTGTTGTAAAACATTAGGCTGCCACTCGCGCCTGTCTCTCAAACTTACACACCGTGCAGGCGGTGTCCAAGGAGCAGCCCACCACCGGAGTCCCCCATCTGTCTCAGCGTCGTCCCACAGCAAATAAAGCAGCGGGATAATTATAGGCACTCCGCGCAATAAAACAAACAACTCCCGAGAAACACATCAACGCCGCAAAGGAGATGAGTAGGATTTTCAGTGGTTGGAGAAAAGACCTGCGTTGTTCCGGAGCCATCAATCGAAACTTTTAAATATGTATAAAAATATGTGCAAATGAGGCGCTGTACCATGACCACCACCCCCCCCCCCCCTCCCCTCCACACAAACTTGCCTATCGCGAGTAGTTCAAGACCCGTACAGGTACCGCTATATGCGAGTGTAGATAGTCGTTCACTGTAATGCTTTACGCGATTGGAGAAATATACCCCCTATCCTGGGCCCACCAATTAGAAACTTCAACTAAAGTAGCCGTATCTTGAAAAAAGGGACTGTACGGTGAACAAGTAGATGAAAAGCTTACTATATAGGACATAGGATCTAACGAACGTTTTTTCTACAGGAAAATGAGTTCAACCGTCAACAGGAATGTATAGATCTTGATCTCGAAGACAGAGAACCACATATTATACACCACTGTATGTGAATCGCAGAGTGCATACTACCTACTGTTGATTCTGTAGCCGGGACAGTGTGTTATTTCTGCTAAGCGTGGATCCTCCCCATCGTACACAGCTTTTTGCCCTGTGTTTACACTCGACCTTCATGCTGTAGTACCCGCGATATGTAACCAACAGTGAGAACAGCCTGGCCAAGGATGGCACAGCGATGGCCAACGCCGAAGGCGCTGGCCATCGCTGTGCCATCCTTGGACCAACAAATCATCTTGTCTTGGAAGATACTTGACTTACGCTTGTACATCACAGCCTCTCTGACATTCTCTGTGGTGTTTTTTTCTCGTATTAGTTCAGCATTGGCCTAACATGCCGCTAACTCCACAGACTCTTGCACTACGTTTGTCTAATGTCGAAATCAATCTTCGCCGTAGCTCATACTCCCGCTGATAGACTTGGCACCGGCGTTTCTGACCTCGGACACTTGTTGCAACACTTTACTTTGTCCCGCATTCTTTTGCGCGGTTTTCTGTTTTTTTCTCCGATGATTCATGTTGTTAGAGGAAGGTAAGCGGATAGGAAGGAGGGCTGCAGCCAATCATTCACGAAGGCCAGCATCTCAACAAATTCAAGGTCGCTGATATATCGCAACTTGTGCAATAACTTCACGGTCTGTCTTGCATGCAGGCTGCACCAGAACAAACTTGAAGTTATTGACGTAGTTCTTTTTTGGGACTTAGCGTCGTTTAAAGGTCTACAAATATGTCAAGAGCCTATAGATTTAGATAAGGGAAAGAAAGCCATGTTCCAGCGCTGAAAGTTTTATCTGTTCCAATGCAAACATCAATGACTATCACTTCACGTATAGAATGTAAATATGCGCAGCGTTGTTTGCTTTGTGGAGATGCTCGTGGAGTTATTTATATTGTGGAGTATATTTTTATTTATTCAATGCGAAACTAAGAGAGCCTGGCTCACATCAAACTCTTTGTTTGTATATCTATAATATTATCTATGCGTACAGTCAGGAAAAGGAGACAATACAGACACCATACATACAATAATTATATACACATACATATTAAAATTTTAAGTAAGCTTGTAGACTGTAGATAGATATAGTTTGACTGGGTAAACAAATGCTCTTGAAATGCACATCTAAATTTGAAATAAAAACTATTAAAAATATGCCGTTTCAAATACAGGCGCATTGCTGGAACAACATTTTTGAAAAAGAGCTCTATCACAAGCAATAACGTTTGAATGGCCCAAATTTGCCCAACAAGCAATAATATTTGCGTCCTATGCCCCAGGTCGAGAGAAAGACTAATCACTGCATATCTCATTAGCTCAACCAGCAACGCGTTCGTCTGGCAGAAGACGCTGACAGAACGTGGGGCCAACGTCGTACGACGTTGACCCCACATTCTGCCAGCGTCTTCTGCTTGCAGGCGTTTCTGGTTTAATGGCATAGCGCTATTAGTGCGTTCCTAACGGGGTTGACCCCTCATTGCTCCAGACCAGACTTGGCTGAGGAATTTAGCCGGGGCGTGTGCTCTTAGTCTGTGTTGTCACATGGTGGTTTAGGCATGGGGCGATGGAACGGGTGCTAAACCACATGTGTGCAAACGTTTACGATGATTTATAGATGAAGTTGCTATTTCGACGCGTGCGGAAAAGCGTCAAGCCAAATAAAACTTCGATAATGTGCAAAACTGAGTGATGAACCGACGAAAAGCTCATTTTATTAAGCTTTTCAATTTTTCTAAATATTTCTGAAAATTGATTATTTTTCTCATGGAAACGCATTAAAAAATTGCAGCTAAAATGAATGAAAATAATACAGAATAACACAGCATAATATCAAACTGGTGCCAATAATGTCATCCAGATAAACGTCCTTCCACATTGCTGATTTTATTTTTAATATCCCGCTTCCGCAAAAAATTAAAAATCTTATTTTTCCGAATCCATAATTATGAAATGTAGTGCAGGTCTGTCTACTTCATAAAGCATAGGCCTAATTCAGGAGCGCGCCGCGCGTGCGAATTTGAGACTGGTTCATTCCAGCACTAATAGTCCCCCTGGTCACCTGTTGTAGCATCCACCCACCTGTGGTCTGATGGCTTGCAAGGGCAACGCTGGCTAAATGTTGTAGCAACGCTGGCTGAATGTTGTAGCAACGTCTGCGACGTTGCCACAACATTTAGCCAGCGTTGCGCAAAGATCACCAGACGAAAGGACCGGGTTCAAGGCCCGTTCATGCCGAGAATGCCTCGGTAGTCTTCGCTTTGACTTGCGCACGTCTTGCCGCTGATCCACTGCAGAAAGCAATTAGAAGAAGACCTACTTAAGCTTGGCAGCCAGGTAGATTTATGTTCATCGTCACTGCCATGGAAATATGTCCAGATTTCGTGTCCAGAAGTCCAGATGTCCAGAATTGGGTCTGGGGAGTTTGGCTGGTAATGTTTAACTGTGAGAAGCAGCTGCCTTTTCAAACTGGATTAATGTTTCGTTTTAGTACATGTGTTGTCCAGCAGCGGGGACATGCTCCCAGCAAACATAAATTATTGTATAACATTTGTACAATGTTGTACCAACGTCGAGTACGTTGGGCCGACGTTGTACAAACGTTATACAAATATTTTGTGTTTGCTGGGCTGGTATTGCTACTTTGAGTCCTTGAAAGCGTTCAAATTCATGAGACGCCGCCTTAAGATAGGGACGTGACGCAATTGCTAGAGCGTGGTGCTTTGCCAATGTGGCTACCTGTCGTGCGGTTTCGAATCCCGCTTGGTGCAGGATTTTTAGAGAAATATAATGTTTCTCCCCTCCCAATATTGGGACATTGTTTCGATGTTGTGTCCTTGGGCAAGACACTTTAACCGCATATGCTTCACTTCACTCAGGTGTAAATGAGTATCTGGTAGGACAGAGATGATAATGTGTGCGATCAGTTTCTAGCGCCTAAATGGCTGCAGTGCTGTATGTTACAAAGAGGGAGTTGAAATGGTACATGGATGAACAGGTCCAGTAACCAGGGGAAATGTGTGTGAAGCGCACAGAACATTGTATGTGCGCTATATAATAACTCGCAATTATTATTATTTTTAATAAATTTCCACAAAATACCAAAAGCTGGTCATGCCCTGTATCTACCATCAAGGTTGAATTGAATTGAATTGATGCTCAAAATTTACTAGGGTAGTGCCTCAAACCAAGGAACCTCAATGGGGATTTATTGAGGTTCCTTGCTCAAACTGAGACACTACCCTGGGCCCGTATTCTCGTACAAGTTACGATATATCGTAGGCTTCTGATTGGTCGAGATGGCCATCTCGACCAATCAGAAGCCTACGATATATCGTAACTTGTACGAGAATATGGGCCCTGGTAAATTATGAGTGTCAATCCCCCATTATATTACCTGAGAAGACTCAAAAATCATTGAAAGTCTGAAACCATACACCCCATTCACCGATCCTAAAACACACCAATTCACCACAGGGTGGTCCCTGAAGACACAGGTGATGCTAATTGACATCCGTCATCCACACTGACACCTATTGTCAGATGTAGATAGCTGTGAGATTACCACACTCGTTATTCAATGCGCGCGGCCATTATCTTATTAAGACACGCTGATTAGTATTGATCCACGGGCGTGAAAACCCATTATGAATGATTCACCTGATTATCCGTGCAAATTAACCAGAGCACGTGTTCAGTGGCCTCCCCCATCACCTGAGGACCACGTGAAGGCAAACTGCAGTAACTGCTTACTTTTCAAGTAAGCAGTTACTGCAGTTTGCCTTTGCATTGATTGAAATGGAGAGATCTCTACGGCATCCCAACGCATCCAGACAGTGCAAAAGCAAACTGCAGTAACTGCTTACTGTTAATGGGATCAGTTACTTCTGTTTGCCTTTACATTATTTGCAGTGGCTTCCCCTTAGCAAAACGAGACATTGAACCATTATTCGGTTGATGTTGGGCCGACGTCGTAGACGGTGGGCCAACATCAACCCAACAATGGTTCAATGTCTCGTGTTTGCTGGATGCACCTCCGGACAGAGTAAAGCAAACCGCAGTAACTGCTTACTTTTAGAGTTAACAGCTACGACCTTTTGTCTTTGCAGTAGAACGATCCACGTGTCATTCCTGTGACGTAATAGTCGGTGGCGGACCGGCAATTGCATCACACTAATCACTTATTTATTCGTTTTCAAATCATGTAATTCCCTAATTAATCTTTTCAGGGCCAGGAAATAAATCTTGGGCCGAGTGATTTCTGCAAAAATAAATATAATACATTTTGCTCTTTTAAATTTTACCTTCAACATGTGCAGCCCTTTCAGTGCGGGGACCGTCTTTATAAGTCAGAATATGACGTCTGTAGACTTCAGATTCTGACGTATAAAGATCGTCCCCGCGTTGAAAGAATAAAAACCTTCACACTGGCCGTAGACCCATAACATATTCAAATGAATCGGAAAGCGCTAACTAAGACATTTATGATGATTTCAAATTGAAAAAACCCCTTTAGTCTCCATGTTTTAACCAAAAATAATTTTGCGTTGTTAAGGTTCAACTGTTTAATGATAAACATATACTGTGAATTATAATAAGCGTCCCTCTTGAAACTAAAATCTGCTGAGTTCCACTTTACAAAGTGACACTTGTTACCTTTTGAGCCCATCATGCGATATTATATTTCTCATGATTGGTTTTGCCACATCATCACAGAGCGCGGTTTGGTGATTATTTTGTGTGATATCTGAAATTGTATTCACAAGTATGAATAAATGGAGAATTCAAGTTTTTGTTGCGCAAGTCACCTGACCAACAAACAAATAGATGTCAATTCAACGTCGGGCCAACGTCTGCGACGTTGGCCCAGCGTTGAACCGACATCTGTTGAGGTCTGATGGTATTGCGAGGGGCTTTCTGTATTACGTTTGCCCAGCGCTTTGTTTATAACCACCCTTGATGGTGTTTATCATCGCAATTCCCTGATCTCTCAGGTTTCTCTGGCTTTGACAGGTCTTCGGCAGGCCGGGACGCCCGTAACGCAACCTCTGGTCTGTAAAATATCCCCCCCCCCCCCGAACACGTCAAACTCAGCAGCTGCTGATCCAGGAATGGGAATTACGTTGGGGGCTCGAGCCCGCACCAAGCCAACGCTTCAAATACTTGGTGATAAATTGGAAGATCAAAGAAATGCAGATGTAGAAACGCACGTGGTGCCCTGGTATCGCAAATTTCATGATTATAGACCACCAACGTTTGTTAGACCATTGGCCTAGACAGGGAATCTATGCATGTTCAATATCTGGGCACCGTCTGCGAAGATGGCCCAATATTTCACCAAACATATTTAGTGTTTCATTTTTACACAGATCGATATATTATATCTGTAAGTGTGAGTGCTCTTTTTCATTTTTGAAACTCCCCAAGATTCGAAAAAAATGATGTAGGTAAATGTGAAGGCCCTGTGTTCAAAATAACGTTGAACGTTTAATCAAAGAAAGACAATAATTATAACAAACGACTGTTCTAAATCAATCCTGAACATTGCGGAATAATATCTAAGCTCTCTAATGTTGGGGCTGTTATATTGTTGAAGTCGAGCTGAAATAGCGTCTCTGGTACGCAAAAGCGCGGCTAGTGGCTCATAATTTCTGGCAGGTATGTGACCTTGGTATGACAAGGACTAGATGTCAGGGCAGATTGGTTCGCAAACGTGATCCCAGACATGTGAGAATTCACTGCATGATAGTCTATAGCGTGTGGCGTGAATGCTGAAAAATCCAACCTTTGTTTTTTTTTCGCGAATGTCGAGCGTGCCAATGTTAAGAGATCAAATACAACGTCAACAATCTGTGTTCGTCAATTCAAGATAACAAAATATGTTTGTTGTTGAGGCGTGTAATTATTCCTGAATTTTCACTGGTGAGAATTGGTCCGAACATAAGGCATGGCAAATTTCCATCGTTTACGGCAGGTCGCACGGCTAGCCACTGGTATCTATTTCAGGTAAACAGGAAGTTTTTCTCGGACCACCTGGAAAAGTCGTTCATCAAAAAGTACAGTTGATGATGCACCGTGTACGTGGTACGAATATTGCCGTATACTTGTAGGGTCAAACAATGTATTCTCTCTTGGAACACTTTATTACTTTGATATTAAAGGGGCACATCTGCCACTGTAAGAGGCACATGAGGCCCTTTAACCCATACAGCGCTGAAATATATGTGTATAAACCATACAGACTTAAGGTTTTTTTAATTTGAAACCATCATAAATTAATATCTTAGTTAGCTCTTTCCGCTTCATTTGAATACCTATGTTATGAGTCTGCGGCCATTATAAATCTTTTACTCTTTCAGTGTGGGGGTCGACTTTAGACGTCAGAATCTATACCCAGCAAACATGAGACATTGCCCCAATGTTGTTTTAATGTTACCCCGCCGTCTCCGACGTCGGCCCAACAATAAAACAACATTGGGTCAACGCCTCGTGTTCGCTGAGTAGACGTCCATAGACGTCAGATTATGATGATTGAAGTCGGTCCTCGCACTGGAAGGGTTAATAAAGTGAAGAAGGTGCGACGCACATTTAAAAATACAAAATCTCACTTATAATCCCGTTATGAAAAAGATAGGCCCCTGTATAGGGTATTTTCCCCCCGCTATTTTATGTCGACGCGATGTTATTTTATTAATTTAACTGTTGATTCATTATCATGATTATGGTAGCATGTAATTGATGTATATACGGGTAAAAAACAATGTCAACTGACTTACTGTCAATCTACAACGTGGCAGATGCCATTGTTTGACTAAATATTTATAAATGATTCTTGCAAGAACATATGATTTATTGAATTGTAAGGGATTTAATGTGTTGTTTGAAAAAGGAAATAGTATACTAATGATATTTTTTCTTTTTATGTTTTAGGTAAGTACATCTTAGGTATCAGAAGCAATAGCACATGTTGTATCTAAGACCAAGGAGGTCACCTCCTTGCTAAGACAGACAAGTAAGCACATGACATGTTTGTGGCTAAGGCAGGGAGGCATAGAAAAACACGTTAGAATCTAATCAGCATTAGGCTCGTGGACGGGGCGTTTGTCATCTGCCAGGTAAGTGTATGTGTATATACCGGGAGATTTTAATTTTATTTTCTGAAGCTCTGGACTGAAGGCGAAGTTTTCCTCTTAAATATTTTTGCTGGCGTACAAATACCACCGTGAAATTGAAAAAAACGTTTTTAGAAAAAAATCCTTTGCTCTAAACGGGTATTCCATTTGACCAACACAGATTTTTTTTAATTCAAAACCTTGGCCATTTGAATACGTTGGTCCAACATTGTATAAATGTTATACAAATGTTTTGTGTTTCCTGGGTGGGCATCTTATGACGTCCAGAGAAAAGAAAATCCTAGAACAAACGCGCATTTAATTTGCTTCTGAACTCTCCGCCGCAGCCGTCAAAGGTTCTGACACGTAGCAGGATGACATGGCCTGTCCTGATCCCGGGAAAACCTATCCAGTGGAACAGATAGTATCAGGCGGGGTCGGATGTTGTTCCAGGTTTGAGTCGCATCTGCTCACCGGAAACTTGCTTGCTCTTTGTGAAAGGCGATAATGTGCGAACGTCACTCAGAAGAAACAAATAGGGGCTTACAGTAAATAATGTCTGTCCGTCTGAAAATATTTCGCGATTTTTTTGCAATTTCACATAATTTAGGGAGTGCAACGTTTATGTAAAATGTATCATTTTGTGATTTGAGATTTTTGCTCCACTGATGCTGTAAATGTTGATGCTTTTCGCGAAATTCGCGAAAAACATCAACATATACAGTATCAGTGGTGTTTTGACATAGCTGATCTTCACTAATGGATTTGATTTAGATCCTGTTGAAAATAATGCAGGCAATGCCCCGGTAAACAATCCTGCCAGCGTAACACGTTACAGACGTGCACCTGCGACGAAAAGTAACTCGTTCAGTGTGCGTTATTTTTATGGTGAGAAATCTAATTGGAAAATATACAGCGTGGCGTGTTTAAATTTACCCTTTCAGCAGTGTTCAGGCTTGAATTTACCATTGTAAGATTCATTCACTAAGCCGCGAATTGATGATGCCTTATTCTTGACTTGCAGTTGATGAAGATGACATAATGTGGGGGGGGGGGGCAAATAGAATTTTATTTAATAAATATATGATTAAAAAGTTCCGTGAAAATGCTCGTTATGAAACACCTATAGCTTTAGGAAATTAGGTCACTTTTCAGAGATGCAAAATGAGGCTTTGCTCCATCGTGAGGCGACACGTTGAAACAATGGTGTTTTAATGTTGTGCCAGCGTCGCAGACGTTGGGCCAACATGAAAACATTATTGTTTCAACGTGTCGGGCTTAGCAGATTAGAGCTAAGGGAGGATAAAAGAGATCACAAATAATGTTATTCTTGAAAATTATAAACTTGCTGTATGGCATGCATGGCATAGCGACATGGGGTTCTTTATTAATCGATGATACAGCAGAAATATTTTAACAATTCATGATCTGTCGGATTCCATATATGCGGTCCCAGTAGTTGTGACAGAAGATAGAGACAATACTTCAACACTCTAAACAATATAGGTTCTTTAGAAGGAACCTTTCAGTACAATCACCATGGGGGTTGCATGGTGATTGTACTGAAGTGTTCTTTTTAAAGAACCTATGTCGTTTAGAGTGTTGTAGAAGTAGATTTCCTCAAAACGATGAGTGCGTGTCTTGCATGTCTTTAACCAGTCTAGCCAGTAATCAAGAAAGCCAACAAGCAAATACACACAACCAGATCACACAGCGAATACATCGTGCTGGCCTAGCATTGGGCCAACGCTGGTCCTATGATTAGCCCCATTTTTTCAGAAAATATACATAGAGAGACATCAGGTTGTCTTTAGAAAACTCGTTCCCATATTGCTTTGATGTTCACCACAAAGAACAGCACAGGCACTAAGCCACTACACACAACTCTGAAAAAAACTCGTTAATGTCTTTAGACGTAAATGACCGACCGACCGACCGACCGACTGCCGACCGACCGACGGTCCGACCCCGGGGGTCTGACCGACTGACTGAAAAGAAAAAAACGGGGGAGAATAGACAGAAATATGAGTAGGAAATGTTGCACAGCTCCGAGACTCTTATGAAATTTGAACATTGAAACATGAAACTCTCAGGCAAATCTCGTTACCTCTTCTTAGCCAGTGGTATATCTAGCCATCTTAGTGTGTATTAAGTTATAATGATCTGCGAAGCCAAAAGGCAGTATATGCTTATACGAAAAGTAAGTAGATACTGCATTTTTGCTTTGCACGGCAGTATAGGAATTCGCTCTCCTAGAGAGCGAATTCCTATACTGCCGTGCAAAGCCAAAATGCTGTATCTGCTTAATAACATTGTTATCCATTCATTCTGTTTGTGAAAGGATGACAACGCGGAAGCGTCCACTTTTCAACACACAAGGCGTTGTCTCGACGCCGGGGCAACGCGGCACGACTTCTCCCCGGCCTTCAGATAGCGCATCGCGGTCGTCGTAACATATTCGTGTTAGAGCCGTAATTCCACTGTAACAAGCTGACATTTCCACGGCCAATTAGCGGAATCTTAGGCGGCTCAGAGTCTGCTGAGCATACGTAATGAAGCCTAAACCTCCTGTTTTGAAGAAGCTCGCAGCAAAGTACCTTCCACGTCATCCTCGTCCCTCCCTGTGTCTGTTCTGTTTATCTGACCCTGCACCCGCTATGCTTTCTTATTTAACTTTTCACCCACTTGAAGTATAGCTACCAACAACTTCAAGTGGATGAAAATGACTAATGTTTGATTAATTTGAGATGAAGCATCTGCCAATTTTGATGTTTAAACGCGCATTTCGCTCCCATTAATAACACTCATTTAATCTGCTAATAAAACAGGTTAAAAACAACTATGGTCGCGATTAGCACTTAACCCTTGAAGCGCTGAATTATTGCTGTTTAAACCATGGAGACTATAGGGTGTGTTTCAATTTGAAATTATCATAAATGTCCTAGTTAGCTCTTTCTGATTCATTTGAATACCTATGTTATGAGTCTACGACCATTAGAAATATTTTTACTCCCACAGTGCGGGGATAGACTTTAGTCGTCAGAATCTGACGTCTACAGACGTCAGACTCTGACGACCAAAGTCGGTCCCCGCGCTGTAAGGGTTAATATAGCTCCCAGTACGACGAGGAGATTGCAAAACTTCTGTCAATATTGTCATGCACACTGTTTGAATCAGCAAATTCTCAACTTAAAAAATGAAGGTTGGAGCTGTTTCTTCACAGCTCAATATTTGTTTTGTTGTGGGCGCTTTGTCGTACAGTAACAATATTTTACACATGACTGGATAGGGCCTTGTTTTACTAGAATTTCCAGTATGTCTTTACCCTTACACCACTAAGCTATAAAATTTAAATTTTCAGTCATATGAAGTTGTGTCTCGCTATCGCGATCCACAACTCCAAAAACTACTTGATTTTGTGAAATTTGAGACAAACTAATGCCAGGGCATGAAGTTTTAAGATGTATTTCACTTTCAACAACTGGTCACATAAGGGCTAACAAAAAACACTGCGAGGTTACTGTAGTCGACATCAGTGTTCTAACCCTTTAACCGCCAAGGTTTTTTAATTGGAATTTTCACCCACTTGAAGTGGCGTCTCGCTAACGCGATCCACAACTTATAGTGAGTGAAAATTATTTGGATTTGACAAAATAGAGGTCAACTGTTTTCAAATCTTGCTGATTGGTGTCATGTTTTATCTTTAACATGTTTAAAAGGTGTTACTTAAGGTGGTAATATAAAAATAAAAAAACGAATATATTCGGGACCGGCGTTTATAGGGTTAAGGGTTAACCCCCCACAAATTGGCGAAGGTATTGAGGTCAGCGACCTTAAAACTAAAGTTTAGACAAAACCGGTCCAAGATATTAATAGAATAAGACACACAAAAAATGAACTGAATTAAAGTGTTGTTTCCTGTACATATCTAGAAATGATTATTGAGCTTGCAGATTCATAATTATCTTAGGTCGACGATGTTCTAAGGCGACGTAACTTCTGAGTTTTGCGTCAGGCTTTAATTTTGTTTGTTGTATATATACATGTTGTCTGGAATATTTGAGTTTGTGCAATATTTCCCACATTTTTTTTTAAGTATTCTGATCAACTGCCTGATATTTGAGCCAACAATTCAGCGGCGATGAAATAGGAGTGATGCAAGATCCCCTGGTATTCATCGACCCAAAGACTACACGCGATAACTATGCATGGACATAAGTTTTTGCTGATAGCTTGTCTTATTAGAAGGAACCCCTGGCTCTATGATATTTCAGCAGGGGTAGACATGCACTGATCCTATGATGGCTTAATGTTAGGTCAACATCTGCAACACTAGCCCAACATTAAACCGACATGGGTTCAACGTTGCCTGTCAGGTACTTGCATGCGCCTTAGAGCCATGGGTAATTTCGCTTGTGGAAGCAGGCATAAATAAGTGGCAGCGGGCGACCTTTGCCGGAAAAAAGCTCCCGTAAATTAATGTAGCGGATGACCTTATCTGTTAAATATTAATCTTTTTAAATGTCACCATTGCATCATTACCCGCCTGGATACGGATGGGGAAAACAGGAGGCGCTGAACCGATGCCGGTTTATTGCTGGCCCAGCGTCGCAGACGCTGGACCAGCATTGAACCGGCATCGGCTTAAATGCCATTGTTTGTATGCGGACCGAGCGATACGGATTCACGCAAGCAACCAGGGACGTCGCGCCAACGTCGGACCACCACCCGTTCAGTACAGTATCAACAGGTTGTCTGTGTCCAGACTGCCAGGAAGTCAATAATCCTTCAGGAAGCTTGAGGACAGCTCCCTAGAACAGATTGATCCCCTTGGCCGGGGCCCGAGCCGTTTGATGAACCTCTGGTATTTATGCCCGAGTGAGTCCCAGGCTCAGCTCAGTTAACCCGAGCTACATTTATCATGTCTGATGTGGACGCGCGAGCCGCGCGCTAGATAAACACAGGCTCAACGTGTCAAAGGCGAGGCTCGAACCCAAATCAAAGATCAATCAAATTTAAACGAGCACGTTTTATACCCGTGATCAGTTCAAATCCATGTAAGTCCTGCACTTATGCAGCTCGGGATCGCTGCCGCGGGGGGGGGGGGGAATTATTAGACTAGGTTTTTGCTTAACCCATTTAGCGCGGGGACCGTCTTTATACGTCGGATTCTGATGTATAAAGACGGTTCCCGCGCTGACGTCTGTAGACGTCAGATTCTGATGTATAAAGACGGTCCCCGCGCTGAAAGAATTGAAATATTTCTACTGGTCATAGACACATAACGTAGTTATTCAAAGCAATCAGAAAGAGCTGACTAAAACATTTATGATGATTTCAAATTGAAAAAACCCCTTTGGTCTCCATGGTTTATACAAAATAATTCGGTGCTTTAACCCCTTAACCGTCAAATTACTCAATTTGAATTTTCACCCACTTGAAGTTGTGTCTCGCTGACGCGATCCACAACTTCAAGTGAGTGAAAATTATTCAGATTTGACAAAATGGGGGTCAGCTCTTTTCAAATCTTGCTGGTTGATGTCACATTTTATTTTTACCATATTTAAAATGTGGTATTTAATGTGCTAATAAAAAATTAAAACCCGAATATATGCGGCACCGGCGGTTAAAGGGTTAACCCGTCTTTGTTCAAGCTCGCAATCATGCGATTTCTCGACATAGCCGCCCAAGCTCGTAATAATGCGATTTACATACATTAAAAAAACAAGCTTATTTGACCTTGATATTACCTTGAAATGACCTAGGCGTCATCTTACAACTATGTCACATTAAAGCCCTGAGGGTTTTGTAGTTATGTGCCAAGTGTTATCATGCTCCGTCTAATGGTTGCTTATGAGGGTCTAATTGAAATAATACATCACGATTTAAAAAAAAATAAACGTGGGTTCGAGAAATCTGTTTTGGTGGGATATTTGGGCAAAAAAGAGTTATCCAGATCTCTCCAACACGTGTATTTTTTCGTGACGTTTTCTATCCATTCCAATGAATGAGAAATTCCTCATTTCACAAAAGTTTTAAGCGATCAGAAGCTCTTAAAGGTGATCTATCACCCCTTATATGGTATGAATAATTATGTCCTTATATGGGGTGATAGGCTCGCAGAGGGTCACATGATAGACAATCACCCCATATAAGGAAACACTTGTGCCCCATCTTGTGGCAACTTTTATTTATTTGTCACAAATTTATTCATACTATATAAGGGGTAATAGATCACCTTTAAAAGCTATTATTTAGTGCATTCCACAATGACCATGGAGTTGACCAGCATTTTGTATAATAGTGTTCCCGGCATGAATCAAACCATCAAATAAAGCGATGTCAATGCAATGCTGGTCTAATGTTGCTCCAGCGTCGGAGACTGGCATTGCTTCCTGGTTAGAATTATTGTAGACCTTTTGACTTCCATCTTCTGCATGCTCACACAGCCTGGCAATACATACATTCACACACATTATACAAGTTTTTTTCGGCTGTTGAAATATAACCATGTCTGACCTCAATTCTCTCGAAAGCTAAATAACTTTGATCCAATGTGTGAATTGTGGAGCTGAGTGTAAGAAATGAAAAAAACCAGAATTATCGCACGCAGAGGGTTCCTCTTATTTATGTATGAGGTTGGCACAAATGGACTTTTTATTCCTTGTAGTTCACCCCATTGCGGACAAATACCCCGAACACACGAGATGACAGGCTGACGTCGGGGCAATGTTGGTCCAGCATCGCAGACGCTGGCAAACGTTGCCCCGAGGTCTTCTGTGAGTTTCACTCGTGGATATGAACCGTCCGTGTCGAGACATTTGTTAAACATTCCACTTACTGAAAAAACCCTTGAATTATTCATAGCCCTTTGCCCGTATTTCTTCCCGTCCTTTGGCTGTAGACCGGCCCAATGCCGGGCCAACACTCCACAAGTCTGTGCTCAATGTACATGATGCATGAGGTTTGTTTTGTGGGTACAAATAAATACCAGGCTGGGCAAATTAAAAAAAACATGTCTTTACTTTAAGCTGGTTGAGATTCAGCCTAATTCAGTCAATGCAATCTTGCAAAAACATAAATTTTATTATGAAATATCTTTAATGCACACATGAGATCTGTTTACTATCTCACTGTATTACTTATATAGTGTACATGGATTATCTGACAGTTATACGTGTATTGCACTGTAAAATAATAAAATGATCTCCAGAGGGACTCATTAGGTTTGTGTTTAATCAAAGTTGTCCTTGCAAAATTGAAAATAATGACATGCGTTGTGTCAACTTGGTTATATTTAGAAATGTTCTTCTATTATAACCGAATTGCAAACGCTTAACCCTTTAACCGCCAAATTATTCAATTTGAATTTTCACTCACTTGAAGTTGTGGCTCGCTGACGCGATCCACAACTTCAAGTGAGTGAAAATTATTCAGATTTGACAAGATGGTGGTCAACTCTTTTCAAATCTTGCTGGTTGATGTCACAAGTTTTTTTTAACATATTTAAAATGTGGTACTTATTGTGCTAATAAAAAATAAAAATCCGAAAATATGCGGCACCGGCGGTTAAAGGGTTACTGCAAAGCAAAAATGCAACTAAAAGTAAGTCACCGCATTCTGGATTTGCGCTTCAGTATACATGTTATACTTCACCGGTAAAAAGCTCACAGTCACTGGGGCGCAAAGTGTCAATCTGAATTAGTGATGTAATTCACGACATCGTAGATTATTTGGGCTGCAGAAAAGCGGGCTGTATCTGGCTGTACCGGGCCCTCATTCCAGCCGCTGTATCTCGCGGACCCATTACCAGGAGATGGAGCAGGTTTAAATCCAGCGGCCTCCCACTAAGACATTATACTATAACGTATGTCCCACACACACGTCAACCGAGGCTCGCTCATATCACACAATGCATTTGACCAATGTTGGTTCAATGTTGGACCAATATTGATTGCATGTGTCGTGTTAGCTGCGATAAAAGGTGCATTGTTCGACGCTGAGCCAGCGTGGACAACGACGTTGTTTTTAAGTTTGTGGGGTCTTCTCACAGAAGTTGTCCCATTATTATTAATGCAAATGTCGTGGTAGACCAAAACCACGCAATGGAAACCAAAATAATTTGTATAACGCTGTTGATTCCTAAAAACGAGACCTATCCTGCTAAGTTGACATGAGACGAGAGGCCAACGTTGCATCATTGCTGGGACAGTGCCGGTGATGCTGGCCTAGTATTAAAACAGTTTTTGTCTAACGTTCTGCGGAATACTGATGATCTTGAAAGTTGTAGATGTGTTGAATTAAGATGTCTTTTATAATTGAGTATACAATGACGCCATGAGAGCGATTTAAATCAGAACTTAAAATAAACCATTCATCCATAAACGCCCGCGTTTTTTATAATATTTCTACCACAATAATATGTTGAAATACTACCACAATAATAATGTTAAAATAAACATATATTAAAGCCATTATTAGCACTGTCGTACTGACCTTAATTGACAGACATATTTTCAATTCTTTAAATTTACTTGCGTGGCTGAGCTGTGACCTGAACAAATTCATTTGAAGAATGGATTTGTTTCTGTGTTTGATATCGCTTCCATACCTTTATTGTATACTCAATTACAGTTTATTCGAGTGGCGCCACCTGTGGTCTCTGAAAGCCATCTTGAACCTTAAGTGACATGGGACAGTACATAGAGCTCCACTCTGCACGCTCTAAACTTCGCTGGACAAGACACATTCTGCATTCATAATAAGCTGAGATTTGTGTGTTTTCAATAAAGTGATAGATTTCAAGAAAGCGTTTCCACTACTAAAAATTGTTAGGTGAATTGAACTAAAATCCAAACAAAAATCACAAATTATGTTTCTAATTAAATGAAAAGAAAACAATAGTAATAGACCACCTTCTGTGATTAACCCGTAGGGGCCTGAGGTATTCAGTTTAATTTTTTGGTTACTTGAAGTTGTGTTTCCCTACCGCGACACATGACTGAAAAATATTTGGAATTGTGAATATAAGTCGTAAAATTTAACAGTGTCAAAAATTTGAGAGACAAACTTCACATTAGAAAACTATTTACACACGTGCTAATAAAAACACAGAAATAACATCATAGTCGACATCAAGGCTCTGGGGTTTAAAGGGATATATCTGTCGCTTTGTAAGGTTGAGTACACGTCCCTTTAAGCCCTAGGGGTGAGTGTACAGGGAGGCGCACCTGCCAGATGTGACCTGATTGCCTGATTCGATTGCCATGCGAAATTAAGCGAAATGAATTGAATGACGCGGACGATTTAGGAGCCAGGGAGTGCGTGCCTCAGTCTATAGCCAGGGGTAATGACAGTAATTTTGACTTCAGTGCTCAGAAAGTGGATGGGTCACAAGAGGGTGGCAGGTTGGGCCAGCGCTGAGTCCAAGCCGGGCCAACATCTTTAATGTTGGCCCAGCTTGGATACAGCACTGTGCCGCAACCTGGGGTCGGATGGGGACATCCGTGTGGGGACAACCTAGCTTATGCTAGTCAGTCCTTGCAGGCAAGACGTATGGGACAGCCCGTGTGAATTATGGTCCCTGATGATGGCGGGGATTCAAGTCAGATCCTGAGGGGGCCCCCGCGAACGCCACGCTGTCCCAGCGTTGCTTCAATGCCTGGCCGTCGTCTCCGACGCCGGCCCGGCATTGAAGCAACGCTGGGAGAGGTCAACACACTGCGGTAACGACAAGTTAAGGTAGGGCTTTGCCCCTGCGATGGAAAAAACGAACATAATTTTGTCGTGGGGGACGTTGAAGAAAAGTGCATTTTCTCTCTAGAATAAAGCGTATATTACGACGCATGAAATGTATACATTGCCGCCATCGGAGTTCCCATTAAGGTTTTGATGTATGTCCATAATTACCGGGTACTGTATCCAGAAACGCCGGCGGAATCCGACATGGGCCGCCGACGCCTTCAATCTGACTAATGCCGCGGCTATGGCCCTCTTTCATCTGGGAGATTGGACCGGTCCATAGCCGCAAATTCGTTTTCGATACCCAGTAGAAAGGGCAAGGAGTTCGGGATAGCCTGCACGGCATAGAGTAAGACGGGGTATTGACTTGCACTCCGCGAGCGGAGCACAACAAAGTATCCAAATGTCACCTTTCGGCGCACTGGTCAAGAGCTCAGTCCCGCGGATAGTCGTTATCGTCTCTTCGACTGGGACATGTTTTTTTTGTATTTTTTTGCTTTGAAATTGAGATTGCTGACACAATGTCCAGATTCGCCACAAGGACATAGCTTATGATTACACAGAGTTGGTGTATAAGTGTTCCAGGGCGGATTCATAACTTATGAAAGGTGGGAGGGTCAATGGAAATTTTGTAGGCCAGCCGTTATTTTTGTCTAATTTGGGCTCGATTTTTTTTCAGTGATCTCAGCTGATAAAAGAGTGTTCGGGGCAGCCCGAGAAAATTTTGAATGTTGTCGATTCACAATCTAATGACAATATAGTTTCAGAAAGGGGTAATCGGGACCCCCCGGACCCCCGCCCCTTTCTGGATCCGCAACTGTGTTCGGAATCAAAATCTTCAACACACAATTAATGAACTATTTTGCGTGGTCTATTTGTAAATTAGGTGCTATGTGACAGAATCTACAAAATAGAGACTGGTCAACATATATTAATTTGAATGTTTAGAAGAATTGTGGTCAGCGTTACTAATACTAGTTTGGGCTATTGATCCGTGATTTAAGTGAAAATTATTCAGATTTTTTTTCAATTGTGTATTGAAGTAGCTGAACGAGTGACCTTCTGCTCGTGCATCGTTTATCCCATGCATGTAGTAGTTAACCCTTTAACCGCCGGTGCCGCATATATTCGTTTTTTTTAATTTTTACTACCATATTCAGCACTACCTTTTAAACATGTTAAAGATAAAATGTGACATGAATTAGTAATATTTGAAAAGAGTTGACCCTCATTTTGTGAAATCTGAATAATTTTCCCTCACTTGAAGTTGTGGATCGCGTCAGCGAGACACAACTTCAAGTGAGTGAAAATTTCAATTGAATAAATTGGCGGATAAAGGGTTAAATCACGGGTCAATAACGTGCTGTGCTACGTATACCTCGCTTTCGTCTGGTTGTGGGAAGAAAAATTACAATAAAAAACATGAGGTAAAACTTTATGTTGAAAAATATCCAGATGTGATGAGTTACAGTGATCAATTATATAGTATTTCATATTCACCAGAAAAATATTACATGCATGGTGTAGCGACGATCATTTTCAGTTCGGCCAAGCTGCTATCTTACAATAAAATGCAGTGTCACTAAATTAAAAAGTAGCAAATTTGGTATTTATTTCAGTGGCATTAAATCGTCCGCAACGCAGAGATGGTTGAATGACAGGGTGCAGACACGAAGTCTCCAATGGAATCAGCCAAATCCTCTTCTGACTTCCCCCTTGGCATAAGCCATTCTGACAGGGATGCGTTGCTCAACTGTGTCTCAATGGTGGGCCAGCGTCAGGGACGCTGGCCGACCATTGAGACACAGTTGAGCCGGCGTCTTCTGCTCGATGACAGCCGTGCCAGAACTGCCGACAGCAACGCTTTGGTGGCTTTTCACAGGTTTTTCCTCGCGAGCGTTTTTCCATCGGCGATGCCAATACTTTTCAGAGGGTAGAGCGCTTACGCGTGCATGCTATTTAGCGAAGTACTTGGTTCACTGTGTTTTTATATTTCGAAAGCAAATCCTTAGCAATGTAGACTATGCACACTACAATATGTTCTTGTTGTATGTAGATTAACCCTTGGAACGCTGAAATACTGTCCCATAAGCATGGAGATCAACGGGTTTTTCAATTTTAAATCATCATAAATGTCTTAGTTAACTGTTTCTGATTCATTTGAATACCTATGTTATGGATCTACGGTCATTATCAATATGTTTACTCTTCCAGTGCGGGATCCACATTAGACGTCAGAATCTGACGTTTACAGACGTCAGATTCTGACGGTAAACTACATAAGCATTGTATTTTGTATTATATAGTTGCAGAATAACATTTGGTTTGAGATTATTGTGTTCAAAGATGATATTGTGTGTTCAAAGATGATATTGTATGCCTTTTCGTTTGTTATCGGATATGTACTGTTTATAGTAGCTATCAACCTAAGCTATATAAGAAATGTATACAAGGTCTTTCTGTAATTCAAACAAAGTTAAGATATCAAGATAAATCAAACGCCAAACAATAAAGACATCTGATTATTGTGTTCAAAGATGATATTGTGTGTTCAAAGATGATATTCTATGCTTTTTCGTTTGTTATCGGATATGTACTGTTTATAGTAGCTATCAACCTAAACTATATGAGAAATGTATACAAGGTCTTTCTGTAATTCAAACAAAGTTAAGATATCAAGATAAATCAAACGCCAAACAATAAAGACATCTGGCTATATAAATAGTTGATGGCTATTCTTCTCTACAAAGCCACAATGCAGTATGTGCTTACTTGTAAAGTAAAACGATACTGCATTGAGGCTTTTCACGGTAGTATTGTAATTTTTGATGGGCCTTACATTGAACCAGCAGTCAAAAATATTCAACCGACAATGTTCGAATGTTTGAAACAACATTTTCTGGATTGCTCTGTAGCATTGATGTTACAGTGTGGCAGTGGCAGTCTTCTCATGGGCATTGATCACTCGCACGTCTTAGCCCTTACAGCGCGGGGATCGACTTTAGTCGTCAGAATCTGACGTCTGTAGACGTCAGATTCTGACCACTAAATTCGATCCCCGCACTGTAAGAGTAGAAATATTTCTAATGGTCGTGGACCCCTAACATAGTTAATTAAATGAATCGGAAAGAGCTAACTAAGACATTTATGATGATTTTAATGTGAAAATAACCCTTTGGTTGGGATGGTTTTTTTACAAATTAATTCAGCGCTTTAAGGGTTAATGTTCACGTCCCTATATTTACCTATTGACAAGATAATCACCATTCTGTATATAGCATGAGGGCGTACATATGGACGGTTTTATCTCAATGTCCTCTGTTATACATTCATTGTCGCCTGGTGCTTTTTATGTCGCGGTAGGGCTATTCTGCTGTCGCAATCACTGATTCCTGCTGGACCATGCAGCTGGGAACTAAACCAATATTTCTTCTCAGTGCTGGCTCAATGTCTTTAAGGCTGGGCCACAACTGAGCCAGCGTTAGGCTTGCGTACCTTGGTTTCTCTGGAGGTACAGACATTTGCTTTTTATGGTATGCCACCTGCTCTTTGCTCGTTTGTCTTTTATATGGACTTCTCAGATTGCTTCCTTTCTTTTAGTCTCGCCGTATGGCTCCTTCTATATGGCACTGCATCCCAAGTAGTGCAAGACTGGCTCAATTATGTTCCAAAGTTGGCCCAATATTGAGTCAACGCTGTTCTAGGCCGACGCCATGAATGGCTTGGTATTTTTCGCATCTGCTATTGTGACCAAACTGTATAATGTGATTACCCTTGACTTTCTTGTTTGGCCTTTCTCGCAAACCCACGCATATGTATTTACATGAGCAAAGTTAAATGTATGATTCAGATATATTCACATGAGCAAAATTAAATGTTTGATTCGTTGTCTAATTTATCTTTGTTTGAACAGGCCAAAGATAGTATATACCTGTCTATTTCATGTTTTCAAGTGTATGAAGATTCGTTAAATAGACTCGAAAAGAAACCAGTTGCTATTTGCAGCGCGAAAAACAAAGTCAATCCTTCTCCTGCTAAGTCAATTTATTTAAATTTTCAACCACTTGAGGTTGTGTCTCGCTACCGCGATCCACAACCTCAAGTGGTTGAAAATCACTCATATTTGTTTAATTTGAGACCAGACAATTACAAATATTGATGTTTAAACACTCATTTTATTCCCAACAACAGTCATTTAATCAGCTACTAAAACTGATTAAAAACGAATGTCATCGTGATTAGCAGGCAAGAGGTTAACGCTAGTCATACCAGCGTTGGCCCATTGTCATAATTTTAGTCGGGATCCTTATAAGCGGATGGAGGTAAAGACGGGCGGCCATCTGGATCGGAGTGCATGAACGACCCTCGTTAACGCCAGGCATTTCAATGGGGATGTCCACGTCACTAAGTGTGCATAATAGCCCTCTAAATAGACGAGTCTGTATCTGAAAACCATCACTCAGATCCCCCCCCCCCCCAAAAAAAAAGAGAGCACCGTATTCAATTACTTTTTTGCCAGCAAATGGAGTGCGTCCCTCTATTTTATCCGGTAGTATTTTTTTGATGGGCATGGACATGTTAGCCATAGATTTTTTCGAGATTATCATCACAATTCAAGGCGTTCATCTGACGTTGCCTCACCATTGGGCTAACATTTCTGATGTAGAGCCAGAACTGATCAGTTCTTAGACTGGACACTACTACAAGCCATTAACAAGCTGTGGGTCGGCACTGAGTCAACGTCACGGGCGTTGGCCTTTCCCTAGCCCGCGGCTGGACCATCGTCTTCTGCGCGATCTTTCGCGAGGCCTTCGGGTGATGGCAGATCGCATATGCGCCGCGACGCCACACCACTCAGACGTCCAGCAAACGCTAAACATTTGTATAACATTTATGCAACGTCGGCCCAACGTCGAAGACGTTGGACCGACGTTGTATAAATGTTATACAAATATTCTGCGTTTACCGGGATCGCCACGGCGTTTTATCTTTGACAAGACGCACACCGCGCTCCCTACAGTAACCGCTCATTTCATCAGGTCGGGTGTTTTCGGGGGTGTTTTAGCACCTCCGCTGCTGCATCTCGTCACATCCAGAGACGGTGATTGAATTCCCCCACAGTTTCATCCGATCATGGCCGCGTAATATATCCCATTTTCTCGGGACTGAGGTGGCGGTCTCGCGTACCCCGATGAAAAATTGGATTTGCCGTGAGATTTGACACTTTGAATACTGCGCGCAACAGTCGAAATCAGAGAACATTTATTGGAGTTATGTAAAATAATAATTTTGTTCAACCAAATGTACAGATTACTTTTATATAAGATACGTTATGTCGACATAGAGACCTGCATAACATTAACCATTACAGTTATATAATTTAAATTTTCACCCACTTGAAGTTGTGTCTCGCTACCGCGACCCACAACTTCAAGTCGGTGAAAATTATTCATATTTGTTTATTATTTTGAGACCAAATATTTGATGTTTAATCACTGAGTTCATTCACAATAACAGTGGCTTGATCTGCCAACAAGACGGATTAAAAACGATTTTAGTCGTGTTTAGCGCTAAGGGTTAGGTAATAATCGCTACCCAGAAAACACGAGACATTGACACAATGTTGTTTTAATGTTGGACCGCCGTCTTCAACGTCGGTCCAACATTAAAGCAACACTGTGTCAATGTCTCGTGTTTGCTGGGTATAACATAATCCAGAAACCAAATAATACGGGGGTGATTACATTATTAATCGGTATATGATGTCAGCCACGAAACAGAAACCGAATGATACATGCTGGAGATTATTACATGATGGCTTGTTCAGTACATGACAGAAATATGGTGTTTGTATCGACCCCACAATTAAATACAAAGTTCAGATTGCAATAGAAACGTTGGTCAGACGTTGTATAAATGTTATAAAAATGTTTATTGTTTACTGGGAATGTATTTGCTTTTCGTTTAGACAACAGGAGAAAGTGTATCTGCAGGGTAAACTGCACCCCACGAATCATCTGGCGGCTTTCCCCTTAACTTGCAGCCTCATCTCAACATCGGGTCATGACCCTTTGATTTCTATCTTATCCCGGGGAATTGACTCCCCGATTCCTATCTTCACAGTCAGTCACAGATGAAACAACAGCCACAGTTGGACACAGTATGTAATCAGATGCATAAAACAACAGTCATACGTGAAGCAGTGATCCATGTGATAGCCAAATAAGATAAATACAAACACTTTTGAGTAGGTGAGTGAGTGAGTGAGTGAGTGAGTGAGTGAGTGGGTGGGTGAGTGAGTGAGTGAGTGAGTGAGTGAGTGAGTGAGTGAGTGAGTGAGTGAGTGAGTGAGTGAGTGAGTGAGTGAGTGAGTGAGTGAGTGAGTGAGTGAGTGAGTGAGTGAGTGAGTGAGTGAGTGAGTGAGTGAGTGAGTGAGTGAGTGAGTGAGTGAGTGAGTGAGTGAGTGAGTGAGTGAGTGAGTGAGTGAGTGAGTGAGTGAGTGAGTGAGTGAGTGAGTGAGTGAGTGAGTGAGTGAGTGAAATCAATATAAGTTTGAACTCTTCGGATGCGTATAGAGCAGTTTGAATAGGATACACGGTACTATGTGTTGACTAATCCAAAATCACAATGAACACTTGCTGTCGCTATGAAAATAAGAAATGGCGTTGCCATGATTAGTGAGCTATTGAGTGATGATTACAATCATTCTGATGCCACAACAAAATTGTTTGTTTGGGCTTCGCATAGGCTTAGGATTTCAAAACATAGGGATTCAGAGGTTGCTTTGATAGTCTACAGATCCGTCCCTATGGTTGATAGTGATAGCTTGAAAATCCCACGAGAGCCCAGAATAGCACCCCGGCAATACACAAGTGAAGAGAATCACTCCACTTAACAAGCGTGAGACGAACGTTGATCCGCCATTTCGCCAAGGCGAGAATGAGATTTTTTCCCTGTTGTTGCACGCTCGGCTGGCTTCCCGGAGATAAAAAAGATCTCTCTAAATCTGGCAAATGCTGGAATCGTTTTCAAATCACCTGCACGTTTTCGTCCCCACCCAGCAGACACAAGACGTTGAATCAATGTTGGTTTAACGTTGGTCCAGCGTCGTGGACGGTGGAGCGACGTTAAACCAACATTGATTCAACGTCTTGTATCTGCTGGGTACATACCAATTATGCGTTTTTTACCACCACCAACATATTTGCAAGCGTATGAAAGTGGAACTCTTTGCTAAAATGGCCTCGGGATTCACTTCTGCTTCTCAGCAGACATTGAGTGGACAACGTGTTTCAGATCCGGGGATGTCCAGCATGGTATATGTCTGTTTTATCCCTGACGGATACGGGATGCTAACCCAAAGTAGTTTCAATGCTGCCCAACATAGAAAAAACTATTGGCTGACATTGCGTGTCAGCGGGGATGGCTGAGTACACATTTATTTACTTTTAATATTTTGTATAGTTTAATCGTGAATGTCCGTAATCAGTAGTTTTGTTTCAATTTCTTATATTCAAACTTCAAAAGGTCGGTAGTATCAGACAACAGAATAGTGCAGTTTTCTCGAACCAAACTGAGCGGTAGATCCGAAACAAAATACGTAATTTCTAAATAAATGAGAAAAATATACGTATGAAACGTAGATATAGATGCAGAATCAGTACAGGCCTTGAACGACTCTAAAGTGTCCTTGAACATGTTGAAAGAAGACAGCCCTCTCTGGCAAAATAGGTGCGAAGTGTTTTGAGAAACAAAACCCTGTCCATCATTAACAGCCGGAAGTGACCAGCGCAGATTAAGTGGTGCGCGCGCATGCTGCGGGGCAAGCGGCCATCTTTCAATGCGGATCGTATGTTTTTCTCTTCAAAGCTCTGCAAACGAGCTGTAATGAGTCTGCGGGGCGGCCTGGACTTATCCTTCTTGAACAGAATCCAGATGTGGCATCCAACCTGGCGATGTGTGTAGCGGCTTGACCAGCGGGGCTGGTCAAGCCGCTACACACATCGCCAGCTGACTGACCACTGGGCATCCATGTGCTGACAGCCAGTACAGTTTAACCAATCATGCACTTCTGCAGGCTCTGTGTTTTAAATTGTTTCTGTATTTGACTGAAGTGTAGAATGTGCTTATTTTTTATATAAAGTTATTGGTTATTTATGTGAGGTCAATTATTGATTTTTCATGATGATCAGTATACACATTTATGAAAAATCAGTCCCCATGATAGCATAGCATGTCATAATATATGGTAGCATAGCATGTCATAATATAAAGTACAAAATGGAAAGACAAGAAGACAATGTTTTACAACTTACTTGGAACTGACGTCTCCAATACCGATTCACCTTCTTAGTATGTTGGTTTAAAATGACTTAAAGCAACGCTCGTGTTTCGTCTACCGTAGAATATGTTTTATTCTAATTCGTTCAAATGCATGAAACAAAGGCATATATCATATTTCAGCTTCTCGCAATTTTTTCATTGTATAGGATACTTATATATGCTTTTATTGATGAATGTTGGCATTCGTCTTTTTTCGATAATATTTATGCACTATTCCAATTATTGGACTGTGTACTTGACATGTAACAGCAATAAATAAAAATAAAATAATTTAACACGGATTGGCGATTTTATTAGTCTAATCTTTTGATGTAGGTCACCTTTATTGTTCAGACAATGTAGGGTTGCATTTGAACGTAACCCTTGAAGCCCTGAAATATTTTTATATCAACCAAGTGACCAAAGGTTTTTTTCATTTTGAAATCATCTTAAATGTCTTAATTAGCTCTTTCTGCTTCTTTTTTTTCTTATGAGTCTACGGAGATTATAAATATTTTACTCTTTTAATGCGTGGTCTGTCACCGCGCTGAAAGGGTTAAGGAATCAATTAGACAGTTGGCTCCATCAAACAACATACACCCAGGTTGCAATGGCATTGCACTGCTTACAATTCAGTTTTGATTGCTTCATCGGAGACATTCCTGAAAGCAACGGCCTGTATAGGTCTCAATATCTTGCTAATTCGCCAGTGTACGACCGCTACACCAGCAGGTATGAAACCCAATGTAAGCTCAATGCTGGGCCAACGTCTGCGACTTTGGCGTAGCGTTGAGCCCACGTTGGTGATAGTTCTTGTTGGTTGAGCCCAGCCAGTGTCTTTGGCCATTAATGGTATTTTGAGTAAATACGAGGTGAGAGGTGATGGCGGGCTGTTGTCGTCAGCTGGTGGGCCTCGTTTTCTCTTCTGGTGATGGTGCAGGAAGCATTGCGCTGATTAATCCACGCGCTTTCTGGCACTGCTCAGATAATGCTCCGAGAGAAATCAGCAAAATTCTGTAAACAAAAGTCACCAAATAATTTGCGATACACAGCTTCAAATGACTCAAAATTAGCCAGATTTATGAAATTTAAGTCACCACATATACATGGTATTTCAGATTAATGTGATGATTTTTTCCTTTAAAATACTGGTTAGATAAGCTCTAATAAAAACATAGAAATACGATTGTAGTCGACAACAGTGGTCTAGGTCTTAAAGGAATTGTTTCACATAAACAACATGATTATCAATAGAGAATAGCCTCTTGGATTTCAGCAGCCAAGGCGTTTATAAACCTGACATTAAGCCTCATTTAAATAAGAAACCAACCATACAATTAAACCAACCATCTCGACCAATCACATGCCTGAAAAAAGGATCATTCGCTCTGAGAATAACAGCCCTGTCAACCAACTGACAGACGAAATTAACGAGAGTATCCTGACTAAAATATGTGTGTAATCTTGGATTAATTATTTTATTTTCGTAGTTGTTTGAAGCTTTTGGAATGTTTTGTAGTCGGATTTGTTTGGTGTAAAAACATTTTTATCCGGTGCTTCCCTGCTATTATAAAGCTAATACCAACATTATCCCGAGTGTAGCAATTTTGTGTTACATCTTTATTATTCCGTACATTTTAACATATTTTGTTTTGATAGGGCTATCACAATAATGCAAAAATGACAATCGTGATTTACTGCTAGGTGACATAACGTCGTCACCTTGGCTATGAAAGGGTGTATATGCCACTTTGTAAAGTGGCAGATACACCCTTTCATCTCCAAGGTATTCACGTTAGGTTATGGTAATCCGTGGTCTTGAATCATGTATAAAGTACCAAGACTGACAGGTGCACCTGGGATAACTCAAGTAACGACATCACAGTGCTGGTTCAGTCACGCGATATCGCAGAAGCCTGAATGTATGCCAAACAAGGTGTACTTGGAACCAAAGGGTGCGAAATGTCACATTATTAACTATACAGTAATGGTAAGCCATTATGTATTTATCTATAAACATATCGCCAGTCTGGGGTTGAAAGGGTGTACGTGCCATTTTGTATCTTTTTATCACAGGGAGAAAATGTACCAGATTTATTTTTTCTATAACATGTACAAAGTGAATATAAAGACACACCAGCTTGGCCTGTCTGCTCCCTGTGTACATATCGCTCTATTTTGTGCTTTTAATCCCTAGAACACTGATGTCGACTACAGTAGACATTCTGTGTTTTTATAAGCACTTGTATAACCAGTTGGTAAAAGTAAAATATGCTTCTAATCTTTAACACTGATATATGTTAGGACTTAAATTTCACAAATCACATAATTTTTCAGTCACTTGAAGTTGTGTATCGCGGTAGCGAGACACAACTTCAAGTGACTGAAAATTTAAAATGAATAGCTCAGTTCTCTAAGGGCTAACATAATTGTCATTCCGCTTGGCTGTGCATATAATCTTAAAATTTATTTCTAAATAAAATTTCTTTCTAAATAATGCTTCACCATTCTGCTCTGCAAAGCCAAAAATGCAGATACTACCTTTTGACTTTGCACGACAGTATTCTACTCACACGTCAAATACTAAAAAGTACTAAAACAAAATTCAGTGGTAGAAGGAACAATAAGATATTGAATAGTCCCACATTTTTTCATATATCTAAGAAGGTTATCTGAATTTGTATTCTAGATTTTGTGATGAATCTTTATAGGTAAAATATTTCTTCACTTGGAAAGTTAGGGCAAGGCCGCAGTTTTCTTGGGCACACACGGTTTATATAACTCAACCAGCTAATCACCACCCTTGTCTGTCACAGTAGCTGGAGCGTGGCCATGCCGGGGGGGGGGTGTGGGGATGGTGGGGGCAGCCTGCCAGCTAATTTCCAGAGAATCCTGGAAATCACACCGCCGTTGATAATCTCGGCTGATATCTTCACACAAATCGGACGCGTCTGTGTCGGGATCGACCCCCGCCACGGCCGGCGCGGGACAACCAGGTGTTGCCCGCAGATTGTCGGGCAGCCAGATGGACGCCGGTCAGGGCGAGACGTCGCCTTAGCGCCGTGGCAACGTCGCAGACGTTGCCACGGCGCTGATGCGACGCCTCGTACACAGTCTGGAGACGAGGTCATTATTGTCGGAGATGTTTCTGTTCTTGTCTGATTGCGGCGATCAGTTTACCGGCGGGATTAATTAGAAAGCCGTAACGCCGCTTTTGCAGACAAAGACCCCTCGCATTCTTCGAACCGGTTGCGTAAATCGTGGCGAGAAACCAGAGTAGAAATCCATCGCAGCTCCTCAGAAAACGTCACAGCCCACTGGGGACGGCATCACTGATTCGCCAGCGGAACCTTTGTCCCTGATTTTCTCCGCAACGGGACGGTTGTGCCAGAAATGTAACACCGGGGGAGCGGACTTCATTCAGATTCCTCGGCAAGGATGATCCCCATTTCTGGAACTAGGTGTGACAGGCCACCCGGGACGTTGAATCAGCGCCGGGCCAACGTCCTGAGACGTTGGCCCGGCGTTGGTTCAGCGCTCACGGCCCACCTATCTTATCAGGTCACATTCTGCCACTGATCAATGCAAGATCTAGAATTTCCTGCCAGTTAGTTCTCCATAATGCGAATTGGCTGCTCTCTCAAAGCACTTTGGCCAAGGGGCACCGGCCGGGTTTTTTGCCTCGATTGAACATATGGAAACAGACACCGAGAAAGGCTGTTGTGAGATGTCTGCGATGGGTTTTTACGGCAGCATCTGCGTCCTATTTGTAGTCTGCGTGGTTTTGTCTGAGAAAATCTTGAATGGAAATTTCCCACTAGGTTGTATTTATATAATATAGATTCTAGTAAACGACAACTACTGTTCTTGCAATGACCAGGTTGATGAATATGAAGATCCTAACACGCGTAGCCTCCCAATCTAGATTACGCCCTTTACTCTTGATTAGTGAACGTTTTTTTCGCCTAATTAAAATATATGACCATCCCATACCTTCAGATAAGATGCAATGCTCGTTATTAAAAACAATGTATTTCATGGAAGGATGTGAGATTTGAAAAACAATTTGTATTTGGGGACATGTTACGTTAAGCCATATTAACGTACCGTATGCCATCCGTAAATCATCCGTAGATCATCCGTACGTCGTCCGTAAGTCGTGCGTATATATCACAATCGCTACGCGTAGCGATCGTGATATATACGGACGATTTACGTTATTTTACAACACATGCTCACGTGTCATACTTTGTGCTGTTCGTTTCAAAATGGCCGAGAGGTGTGAATGACCCAAGTTGTATTTGATCTAACTCCCAGTCTTGGCAACGTAGCCCTATAGCGGTGTTTAGAGCTGATATCATTTAACCCTTACAGCGCGAGGATCGACTTTAGTCGTCAAAATCTGACGTCTGTCGACGTCAGATTCTGACGACTCAAGTCGATCCCCGCACTGTAAGATTAAAAATATTTCTAATGGCCGTAGACCCATACCATAGGTATTTAAATGAATCGGAAAGAGCTAACTAAGACAGTTATGATGATTTCAAAATGAAAAAATCCACTTTGGCCTCCCAAAGTATTCATAAAAAATTCAGCGCTTTAAGGGTTAACGACTGAGCACGTCAATAGTCGTTATTAACCCTTAGAGCACTGAGCAAAAAAAAAATCAGCCACTTGAAGTCGTGTCTCGCTACCGCGATCCACAACTTCAAGTGATTTGTGTTATTTGTGAAATTTAAGTCCCAACATATCAGTGTTTCAAGATTGAAAGCATATTAATTTTTTTTTTAACAGCTGGTTATCAGGGTGATACAGTTACTAATAGAAATACAGAATGTCTAGTGTGGTCGACATCAGTGTTCTAAGGGTAATCCGTTTTGTTGACAGGTTAAATGATAGTTGTAGACATATTTATTTTCCTTGGATGACCCAAGTAGCACTACTAGCGCTAGTTAAGAGGTTCTCAAGTTACTGGGAATGAAATGTGTGTTTAAACATCAAGATTTGGTCTCAAGTTAGACAAAATATAAGTTGTAAGTCGCAGTAGCGAGACACAACTTCGCACCTGAGTGAATTACCAGACTTCGCTTCAGCTCAACGCTGTGACAAGGGTCGCCTTCTACGTTGTCAGAGCGTTGAACGAATGTTGAGCCAAAGTCTTGGTTATCTACTTGGAGCACGTTCTTATGCTCCAATGACAGATATTTTTTTCCCTTTTATCACGGATTAGCCGTCGATAATATCAATCAAGCCCAGCGTCTTGATATTACACGCTCTGGCGGTTTCTCTTCTGCACAAATAGAATAAGGCTGGGAAAAAATGACAACCTGGAAAGTTATCCGTTATTAATTTATAATAATTATGTGGTATCCATACTTTTGTTTTCATGTATAGAGAGAGTACGACTAATGTTGCCATTACCTTGATTTCGCCAGGAAGACCTAAACTAATTGTATCAATTTGGCTAC
Organism: Flabesymbios commensalis; assembly: GCA_964017125.1. Lineage (NCBI taxonomy): Eukaryota > Metazoa > Annelida > Polychaeta > Terebellida > Flabelligeridae > Flabesymbios > Flabesymbios commensalis. The sequence continues at coordinate 51,710,302 of OZ024914.1, forward strand.
GCGGACCTTAGTCGTAATATTTTTATGTTGTGGACAAGTTTAACCTTTATCCTGCAAAGGGTTTAATATTAATGAATTTTCAATTCACCTGCGATATACTTTGTTATTTTTGTTCCTCCAAATGTCATTCTGCATTCGCAATCAATTGAAGAAACACAACTGATCCAGACCCAGGGCAACCTCCAGATTCCTGGGTGCGCCCGAGGCCCTGGCCAAGCAGCGGGGTACAGAGTACAATCCCGTATGGAGCTAACTAATACAAATCCGTCCAGGCGGACACGGGGGATCTAAGGCAACCCTGCTAACATGATCCGCTATCGACCAGATGTCAGATACAGGCGGATCCCGGGGGTGGGATTAGATCGGGATCCCCACACAGTAAACACAAAACATTTTATAACATATGTACAATGTCGGACCAACGTCGAAGACGTTGAGCCGACGTTGTAAAAATGTTATAAAAATGTTGGTAAAGACAAAACATTTTTATAACATTTGTACAATGTCGTACCAACGTCGCAGACGTTGGGCCGACGTTGTAAAAATGTTATAAAAATGTTTGCTGGGTATCCAGAAGGATGCGTCCCAGATTTACTTACAGAACCCGAAGTAAGCCACGCCTAGGGAGGGGCTTTGAGGGAGTGCCCCGTAATTGATCGGGTGACAAAACCAGAGATGGCTAATCATCCCTCTTAATCACCCCCTGAATGGTCCTTCGGGTTAGTTTGAGGACATTTCGAAGCTAGCTGGCAACTCAAATATTTTACAAGAACATAATATTATTATCATTCATCATGTAGTTTTCAGAAGTATTTGTTCTCACTTAGAGGGTAACGGGAAAACGCTGTAGCAGGATGATGCTAGAGCCAGATCCGTCTGCAAAAAACCCTGACCTCTTTTAGAAGATCGTAATAAGCTGTTTCGACAAGCGTAATTGCAGTAATTGACTTTTTTTCTCTTTTTTTCGAATGTTCAGCGCTCTGAACAGCTTCTGGGCGGGGGCCCTAGGGTAGTGATTTGCACCGCCGCCTTTCATGCCAGAGTTCGGGGTTCGGTTCCCGGTCTCGGCGGTTTGAAAGGAACAAAAAATGTTTCTTCCCCATCCACGTGTGAAAGTCTGTATTGTGGGGAGCCTCCGTGACCGAGAGGTAGCGTGCTCGGCCTCAGACCGCCAGGGCTCAAATTTCGAATCCTGTGTCTGGAGGACAGTGTCATCTCAATCATCTCACCATCCTCTGGAGGTTCTCCTGGCCCAGTTCAGCCCATATGTGCACAAAGGTGGCCTAAAGCCCGATTTATTTCATTTCTGAACAGCTTCCAGCTGGAAACATGCGCTATACAAGATTCCATTCATTCATTGATTACTGTAGATCTGATAATTTTCGCGTGTTTAAATTTTCGCGAATTTCTTATTTTAGGACTTTTCACGAATTTAGAATTCGAGAATTTTCTTTTGTTCTTAGTAGCGCTATTATAATAATAATTTTCGCGAAATTCTTAAATTCGCGAATTCGTTCTCCTCGCAAAATTCGCGAAAATTGAAACCTCGCGAATATTATCAGATTTACAGTATCATGATTATCTGTATCCTCGACACTGATGTCGGACTGGAAATAATTTTTCTTCATTAGGCTTTATATACACAAATATATGCAGTAAGCTAAAGGGGTCAAATGCAGTATTCGACAGTTTCAGGTCAAATAAAGCCCCCCCCCCCCCAATGTTTGTAAACGAAACCTGGTGAACTTATTATGTTACATTTCACAATTTATTATTGATTGATAATATTTTTTAGATCTGTCCCTGCATAAAAAATAACTCCCTTCTTTGTCGTCTTCGTGAGCTCTAGGTCTTGTTCGTTTAGTTTCTTGCTAATTGTAATGAACTTAATCTATTCTAGTAATGATACATTTTATGTGCCATGATATAGAAGACTTCCGCATGAAACAACTACAAGATTGATAGATAATATTTCTGAGAAGGCTGGTGAATGCTTATCGTTTTACTACAGCAATTTCTTTACAATGACAGATTTCGGATACAGTTTTTTTGAAAATGGAGCTTCCTCAAGATTTAGTGTAGATTGAAATTTCTTCCTCTAATTTCGACATGGACACTGTCCCAGCCCTGGTGCACGGATCAGTAAGAACAGTCCGTCTTTCCACCCATCCGGAGCAGGTGGAATAACAACCGCCGCTCCCATTATAATAACGAGCTATCCCTAAATGGCCTCGGTCACAAACATAAGCCATCCCAACGCGCAATTATCATGTTTTCGTGCTCCCAGGCCATGATATTTGTAGTTTGCATAATTGCCCACCCCTCCCAGTACTTGCCACTAATGATCTTTCGTTGATTAGTCATTAGTGGGGATATCCACGACCTTATCGATCCCGCCGGGACATCCACTCCCAAGACATCGGTTCCACGTTGGGCCGCCGTCTACGACGTCGGCCCAACGTGGAGCAGTTGTATTGGAGATCCATCCCAGCAATTAGGCACACATCCCAAGAATGTGCGGTGGAGGAACTGAGAAATTACCAACTTCAGATGTCTATTCCATGGTGTAACCAGGTGGAGCACCTGAACAACATCACAAAAGACACGATGAACGTACCGCCGTTTATTGTTTATTGTCTCTTGCAGATCGTGCAGAGACCAAGATTGTGTCCTCATATCGGTCTGATCCTAATTAATCAAATAATGATATTCGTGCAATTGTGACTATAAGATTTACCCTCCTTTCACCCAGCTATTTACTTTTATTTTCAATTTATTCACCTTAAGATGTGAATTGTTACCACGATTCCATTGGTGATTTTACAAAAAAACTCAAATATAATATCTCAATTCAACCCTTAAACAGTGAATTTTTTTATGAAAACCTTGGGAGGCTAAAGGGTTTTTTTCAATTTGAAATCATAAATGTCTTAGTTAGCTCTTTACGCTTCATTTGAAAACCTATGTTATGGGTCTACGGCCATTAGAAATGTTTTAAATCTTACAGTGCGGGGATCGACATCAGTCGTCAGAATCTGACGTCGACAGACGTCAGATTCTGACGACTAAAGTTGATCCCTGCGCTGTAAGAGTTAAAGCTCAGCACTTCATTATCTTGATGGACTATATCTTATTTTTCTTCTAGTTGCTTAAATTATGTCATGCGATGCATAGATGTGTTAGATTATAACTAATGCTCGCTCCAGTGTATTGAGGTTGAATATGTCAATTTTAATCACACGTGTCAAAAAGTGTTGCCATGGCGATATGATCATTCCTGTGACCCAGCATGCAGTGGGAGCAGGCCAGTGCACAAGTGGCCACTCGGCGCATCTCGTTCACGTCCCATCCAAGTCTCGTCTGGCGCGGAGCGGAAGCAAATAGTGGCCGCTGCGTGACCTTGACCCCGCCAGTTGTTTTTGGAGTGTCTTGTTCTGGCGGAGGACACTGGGAGTAACGCGCCCGCCGGGTCCATTAGCGCAGAATATGAGGCTGAGGATGCCCAGTGTATCATTTGTCCAGTGCTGGCTGGGTGTTGGGCCGGCGTCTGCGACGCTGGCTCAACACCCAGCCAGCGCCGGACAAATGTATCGATTTTGTCCCTGCCAACTCTCGCGAGACGTGATCAGCGAACGAGAATACCGCGTCGCACGTCGATGGACACGGGAGTTGATTCTCGCTTGTAGACAACTTACGCAGATGGTACTGGTTCAAATTTCACGGCGTGTTAAATGAGAGGAGGAACGGTTTAGCAGTTCAAGAGGTATCACGTAATGTTAGTGACACTTTGTCTTCCGTCTGTCGTCATCAGGAATGGAGGTCAAAAATTGTAATAACTTAGTGCTAACTTCTCGCATTTTATGAAAAGAGCACAATCTCTTGGTGATGATTACCGATCTTGTGGATTTTGAACAAGCAATGCACATTGACACGACGCAAATATGATTGTTCTCCAGAAATATAGGCCTAAAGTCGAGTGGGAATCATTAAATAGTATGTGGTATTTTAAACATGTTATAAATCTAATAAAAAGTAATGGCAGTAAAATAATTGAAAATCCCATGACCAGTATCAGGCCTACCGGTAGTATTTTATATTTAATTTGAACTTTCACTCACTCGTAGTTGTGTCTCGCTGACGCGATTCACAACTACGAGTGAGTGAAAATCATTCAGATTTGACAAAATGGAGGTCAGCGATTTCAAATCTTGCTGATCGATGTCACGTTTTATCTCTAATATGCTTAAAAGCGGTATTTAATGTGGCATTAAACGAATTAAAAACCCGAATATACTTGGGACCGTCGGCTAAAGGCTAAGCCTTCCACATCTTGAGACAAACTAAACAATAACACAACATTACAACCAAGCTATGATACGGTAATTCTATGAATAGAAACACTTTTTGTGTCTGGCTCGATACTGTGCTAACGTCAAACCATTGTCCCAGCATTGATCCAACGTTGGGTCAACGTGTCATAATTACAGTGAATTCCTAGGGAGGGGGCAGCATAAATTACCGGGATCGAACTATGGACACGTGAGATAATTACCTGTGTATTTCAGTGTGGTGGTTACGGCAATTAGCCATCAGTGACAATTTGGGAATGTTTGGACGACACGCATCCCGGTCGTCAAAACATGGATCACGATTCCCTTGTGGCGTGACACGTGTCGTCAGGGAGGGACACCCTAATAATCCAGCCTTTCATCCTTAATCCAGAATTAGCCTTTAAAGCTCAACAAACAAACTGGGCGACGCTTCTGGGCGTAAAGCCGTATACAATATGTATAATGACTATTCTCTCCTGTGAATGTGCATATGTGATGACACCAGGTTTGATCTGCAAAACCACAAGGCAGTATCTGCCTACCGGTAAAGTGAGCGGATACTGCCTTTTGGCTTTGCACTGCAGTATTTTGTCCCGTGAATGTCTATATGTGATGGACTGCTCTACAAAAGCCAAAAGGCAGTATCTGCTCGATTGTAAAGTAAGCAGATACTAATTTTTAGCTTTGCGCGGCAGTCAGGAGGTGTACCCAGTAACCCGTTCACTACCTGCGGATGGAATATGAATGATACCAAGTGGCAAACATGTTGACCCACAGTTGGTTTAATGTTGGGCCAGCGTCTCAGACAGTGGACCAACATTTAGCCAACAGTCGTTCCCGTGTTTACCCAATAGCATATAGTCTTAAAACATTTTGGTAGATGATCTGAAAATTAGGCAGTTTAAAATCCGAGGTGTATCAGGCATACCTCTATAGAATGAGAACGTTGCCATCTATTTGCTTACGATATATTAATTTTTGGATCGATGTCCTTATCCAAAATTCCATCCCTTTTGCTTTGCATTACATCACAATGTTTATTGTTTGCTTAAGGATAAAAAATGCAATACATAAAGAAATATAAATGGTGGACTTTATGTTATATACATTTTCTTTTATTCAACATCTTCACTTATTAAGCCATGAGGGGGATTATGCTCCGTGCACATGCGTGGTTGTCCGTTTAACATGTTTAATAGATGGATATATATATACGTGCACAATCCAAAACATAGAATCATTTTTGTAAATCACCCCTGATCCTCCAATAAAAAACCTTCATCCCAAAGCTGGGCCTAGTCATATATCCAAGGATATTGACCAGGCGTCAGTCACTATCGATCTTCATAAGGGGTTGATCCGTAAGAAAGGGGGACCTTTGCCAATACTGTTGAAAGCATTGACTCTTTGCCAAAGCAAAGATATAACAACCGCATCGTCGAGTGCCTCTTCGCTGTTGATAAATTACCTCCCCTTCCAGGGTCAGAACCTTCACAAGAACAAATACACCTAGTAGACGCTTGTCTCGTGGTTGTTTCCCAGCAGATACAAGACTTTGAATCAATGTTGTTTCAACGTTGGTCCACCGTCTGCAACGTTGGACCAACGTCAAACCAACATTGATTCAACGTGTTGTGTCTGCTGGGTTTTCTCTTGATTTACCCGCTCTTCGTTGGAATTAAATACTGTACACTAGTTGCCTATTAACAGTTGATATCACAACATTTTCTTTAATTATTTCGAATTAAATGAATGAATTTTTTTTTTGTTGTCTTCGTTTACTTTGTTTAGTTAATATCGCGTCGGGTAGAAACCCGAAGGCTTTACAAACAATATACCCTTTCTTTTTCAAAATAGGTCTCTAAAATTATTATTTAAATTGCACCTTACAACATTACACTTGAACAATTCCACCACTCCGAAACTTCAACTACAACCAGTATTAGTAACAATCGAAGGCCTTATAGCATCTGAGGTAACGGGAAAATCACATACTGGTAATAAAAATACCATTGAGCATATATGCATCTAGGGCATTTTTGCCAAGCCAGCGTGGTTCTTACAGGGTCACATGAAACAATGTCCCTCGCCTAAGAGCAGTTAAAACCATGTGGACGGAGTCAGAGAAATGCAATAATAATTGACACAAGAACATACCGGGGGGGGGGTGCGGGTGGCTTCGGCCCCAGACGGACTGTGGGCCCCATCTTTACTGAATTATTCAGACTGTCTCCAAGAAGTCCATCTTTCAGGTCGGAATCTGATGGCCCGACGCCTGCCGGACGGGTGTGCCAACGTTGGCCCACCCGTCCGGCCGGCGTCGGGATCCACCCCGGGAGTGGGCGTCGGTGTCTTAGAAGTGTCCGTGTGCCATCAGGGCCTCGACGGCGTGTCCACAGGGTCCGCCAAGTCCGGCTACGATCTGGGTCCATCCCCCCCCCCCCGCGCGCCCCCGCCGACCACCGCCAGTGTTTGTCCGAACCAATTTCAAGCCGCGTCAAACCTGACATTCCCTGTAATGTGCCGAGTTTGTCAACCTTTTTATTTTCTCTCAACTGTACGGGGGCGCCCTTAAATTCATGTTTTTCCACAGCTGTATGCACGCTCGCTGCGACACTGCAGAGGTCTGGAACAACCAAAAGTACACAAGAACCTCTATTATGTTGTATTCCAACTTTATATTACAAGTAAGCAGATACTTCATTTTGGCTTCGCAGAGCAGACCTGTTGGCACCACACTTGGCCGGCCAGATGGATCATTCGCACCGGTTGTGACTCGAAACTCAGAGGTTTTGGGTGCGAATCTTGGTCGGGTCGAATGTTTGTCATCGGGGTTGTGCATACACAGTGCTCCAAACTGTTCAAAGTGTGCAGTGCTGTCTATGGTACTGTGCATGCACTGGAACCCTTGAAGTCATTCGATAAGAACAGGGCTTCCTTCTGTCGCGATATTGTCATGATTGTGCAGAGAACGACGTAAAGCAATATTCACTCACTCGCATCACACATATGCACATTGACATGACATAATAGTCATTATACATATTGTATCGCTTGCATAAATGTTTTCTGAATATGCATAGATGTTTTTGAAGTTTTATTGACGATGGTGTCGCCTGTGAGTCACCGTAAAGGGCTATATGCCTTGCATATTCAGTTTTACATACTTATTATATTTGGTGAAGAAATGTATGTAAAAAAAACAACACCAAGTTCAAGTAAGGTGACTATTTAAACCCTTTCAGCGCGGGGGTGGACTTTAGACGTCAGACTTAGACGTATGTTGACACGTCTAAAGTCGATCCACGCACAGAAAGAGTAAAATATTTATAATGGCCGTAGACCCTTAACCTATATCCTATAGGTATTCAAATAAAGCTAACTATATAATTATAAGACATTTAAAGGTAAGGTAAAGGTGAAGGTCGTTTATAGTGTGATATCAAGTCTGAAGACCTATCATCGGACTTTACATTTTACCCCCTGGTCACTGAACCTGTTCATACATGTGCCATTTCAACCCCCCGGGGAGCATACAGTCCTGCAGTCGTTTCGGCGCATTGAACTTATCGTACACATTGCCATCTCTGTCCTACCAGGTACTCGTTTTCACCTAACTCAAGTGAATCATTTGAGGGTGAAGTGTCTTGCCCAAAGACACAACATCTTAACAATGTCCCAAGATTAAGAGGAGAGGAACATGATATTTCTCAGAAAATCCTGCACCAAGCGGGATTCGAAGGCAGCGACATCGGCAGAGCGCTCTAACCATTGCGCCATGTCCCATGATGATGATTTCAAATTAAAAAAAACCTTTGGTCTCTATGGTTTACAAGTACAAACATATTTCAGCGCTTCTAGGGTTAATCCTGCGATAATATGCCATCAGAGATATAATTATAGCGAGGCAGTATAGCATGGCTCTCTGTCTTTGATCACCTCACCTTCCCCAGCAAATAAGTGACAATCGGCAAATGCTGGGCTGATGTTGGCCAACAGTCTACGACGCTGGCCCAACATTAATCTAACATTGGCTGAGCGTCCTGGGTTAGGTGTGTATATTTACAGACCTCGTTACTCAGTAAATACAAAACATTTGTATAACATTTGTACAATGTCGGTCCAACGTCTTCGACGTTGGACCGACATTGTACAAATGTTATACAAATGTTTTGTATGTACAGACCTCGTTACACGCCTCGTTTATCCCTGTGATTATTGTCGCAGACTTCTGTCGCTGGCTGGGTTTGTATTTCCAAGCCCCCCTGATCCCTCCCTGTCCATCATTTATCATCAAGAGCGGTCAATAAATCTGAAGGGATTGATTAAGTCTGGGGTCCGCACGGCGTCCACGTGCGATCTGATCCTAATGAAGTGTCCGGCTCCCTGTATTAATCAATTAGATGGGATCAGGCCGGCATCTTATCCCGGTTGTCTCTGGACGGACACGGTACGCGCTGCACATTTCCAGGGATCCTAATTTTGCGAAAATCTACCGTTAAGTCGTTGATGTCCCTTTCAATTCTAGCGACGCTTTTAAACAGCATTTACACAAAAATGACATTGTTTGAAAATAATCAAAATGTGACGGTGTGGATTTGAAAAAAAGAATTGGCTGTAGTTGTAAAATGTCTAATTTTAAAACGCAATGGGATCAAACCTTTAACCGTTGTTGTTGTATTAAATAATTACAACTTTCACCCACTCGAAGTTGTGTCTCGCTACCGCGACCCATTCAAATGGGTGAAAATTACTTGGGGTAATGCAACATTTCATAGGAAGTTATTTTATTGATATACGGTTGTATTGTCAACTTCGTATACATAAAAATATTAAGAAGTTTGGTGAATTACTGGGAATTGTATCATAGACCACTTCGCAGGTACATGTAATGGACAGATGTTTCACTAAATTGGTGCGAATGAATATTGAATTTCGCGGAAATATTTGAAGTGTTGTATAAAATAGACTACGATGCAGATGGTGGATTTTTTTTTAATTTGATCGGCGTGAAAATACTTATTGGCAAGACAATGCGCTTTTAAAATAATTGTAAATTTCTCGGAAGGTTTTCAGTTTTGAAACTCTTCCAGGTTTTGATACGGTAACCCAGCAGACACGAGACACTGACCCAAAGCTGGCTCAATGCTGGTCCTCCGTTTACGACGTCGGCCCAACATTGAACCAACCTTGGGTCAATGTCTCGTGTTTGCTGGGAAGATGCTGGTATTCATTGAGAGCTTATGGAGTGACGTGGGGATGCCGCACCACCCAAGCCCGGCTAATGACTTCCCGTCCGCCCGTCCTTCCCGGCGAGTCCAGGCGTGACAATTTTCTCCGATCCTGACGGGCGATAATTGAGGGAAATTATTCACGATCAAGGGTGTAAGGGAAATTGACCCGTCGCGATCCCTCACGCGGACTCAAAGGGTGGGGGTGGGGGACAAGTTTCTGTGAAAAAGTCCGGTTGTGAGTGGCGGGGAGGGGTCCGGAGTGGGACTCGAGGCTGTCCACGCCCGACAGGAAAGTGGAAAAAATGGGGATGGGACGGACAGGCGCATGCTCGACAGTATCGCTCTCCCTCTCCCACCCCAGAAAACACGACACGTTGAAACGATGATGTTTTAATGTTGGGCCAGCGTCGCTGGGCCAACATTAAAACATCATCGTTTCAACGTGTCGTGTTTGCTGGGATACTTAATACGCTACGTCGCACCCTTTTTTTCAGAAACCAGCACAGAGCTAGTCTTCGACCTATTTAAAAGATATATTATTCCAGACGAGCATTTGACTATTTATTAATGGCAGTTACATCGAGAAATGAGCAATGATTATCCCTGTGTAAGTACAAATATGTTGTAAACAGCCCCACATATTGCCACCCCATAAATGTGCATTATACTTTATTTGACTCGAATTCATATGTTCATATGAATGACTTGACTCTACGAACCACATAAATATCGCTTTTAAAACCCAGCTCGTTGTGCTATGAGGAGCAGACTTAGCGTGCCCTTTGAGATGCATGTTCATCGCCCTCCTGAAGTCAATGTGCTCTTTAATAACAGACTCGATGTTCTCTTTTCAAACAGAGTCAGTGCGCATTTTAAAAACTGAATAAATGTGCTCTTTAAGAACAGACCCAATGCGCTCTTTAGGAACAGAGTCCATGTTCTTTTTAAGAATAGAGTCTGTGTGCATTTTAAGAATACGCTCTTGAGGAACAGAGTCAATGTTCTCATTGAGAACAGAGTCTGTGTGCGTTTTGAGAAGAGAATCGATGCGTTCTTTAAAATAGACTAAATAGGTCTATGTTGTCTTTAAGAACAGTGTCAGTGCGCACTTTAAGAACAGACCCAATCATTTTAAGATCAAGAACAAAGTGCTGTTTATGAAAAGACATAATGTGCTCTTTCAGAGCAGAATCAATGCACTCCTAAAAACACATCCATTTGCAGATCAGACGTTTTCAATTTGTACTATCAGTGGGCCTAAGAAACTAGTATATAATCAGTGATAATGTCTATTTGAAGAAAAAGGAAAGACACATTATATTGATCAGTCCCTCCAATGTCGGAAATATATCCTCTGGTACAAAGTTCTACCTTATAAAATGAGTTGTCCATAAAATGACCTTTAAATCATTAAGCCTTTCAACGCGACCAATAGGACATACTATATCGAAGTTTAGCTAAAAGCAATACTAATTATCGTTTCGAGCGCAGACCGTAAACTTTTGAGTGTCTTCGTCAACTAAGCACATGGACACCCCAAGTTTTCCATGCAAAGCCAAGCTGTTAGCCTTTGCGATGCAAAGTGGCGTCAACGATCTTGTTCGGAATCCTTGGAGACAATAACACTTTGATTCCCCGCGCATGCAATGTAATTACGCTGCTTATTTACAGCAATGAGAATTCCAACCTGTCTTTGTGGGGACATTGTAAAAAATACCAGCGTGATGTCTATGTAATCGCCCATGTGCCAAGAAGGTGCGGTCGGGAATAGTAAGTGCAAAGGCAAAAGGCAGCATCTGCTCACTTTACAAGTAGGCAGATGCTGTCTTTTGCCTTTGCAGAACAGTATGGTGAGTGGTACGCCTAGGAATGCGGTGCGCTGGTCGTCCGGTGGATGGCTTACGTGCAGGTAGCCGAGTCTCCTGGGGTGTCCCCATGTATCTTTTCTGTTCTCGACACTGAGTCGCAGATTCCCGCGGAATTACTCCCAGCCGCGGACATCAATCTTGTGGGACCCAGCCTTAATGAGAGGAGAGATGCCCGAACCCATCGCAGGCGGGCCTCAAGTGCCTTTTCATTTGGGACAAGCCGACATGCCTGCAATACCGTAAATCTGCTTGTTTTTGTGCTGTATGTATGCGAACTTTACAATTACGCGAAACACCATCAACAGTAACTGTTGGCATGGGAAATCATGATTTCGGAAAACAATGTTTGAGGTTGACACCTTTTCTAATCTCAATCCTTTGCGAGCATCGTTAGCTAACCTGCTACCGTGGGAAATGTATATTTCCTTGGATCCCCAGAAAACAATCAACATTGGCCCAGCGTTGGCGTCGCAGACTGTGGACCAACAATAACCCATACAGGGCGGGGATCGACTTTAGTCGTCAGAATCTCACGTCTGTAGACGTCAGATTCTGACGACTAAAGTCGATCACGCGCTGTAAGAGTAAAAGTATTTATAATACTCATAGACCCATAACATAGGTATTCAAATGAATCGGAAGGAGCTGACCAAGACATTTGTGATGATTTTAAATTGAAGAAACCCCTTGGTCTCCATGGTTTAAACAAACATGATTCAGAGCTTTAAGGGTTAACCCTTATAGAGCTTAAAGTGCTGAAATATTTTTATAAATGTCTTAGTTAACTCTTTTTGGTTCCTTTGAATACCTATGTTATGTGTCTACTGCCATTATAAATAGTTTTACTCTTATAGTGCGGGGATTGACTTTAGACGTCAGAATCTAACGTCTACAGACGTCAGTTTCTAACGTCTGAAGTCAATCCCCGCGCTGTAAGGGTTAAACAACGGAAATATTTTGCATAAACCATAAAAACCAAAGGGTTTTTTCAATATGAAATAATCATGAATGTCTCAGTTTTCTATTTCTGCTTCGTTTGTATACTTATGTTATGGGTCTACGGCCAGTATACATGTTTAATTCCTTCATAGCGGGGATCGACTTTAGACGTCAGAATCTGACGTCTAAAGGCAATAATATCTTTCTTCTAGCAAGAGTATAGCCCTAATACATGTACGCTGTGAACAAAGAGTTTATATTTCCTAGTATCTCGGCTTGGTTTTCGGCTTATTTATCGGCCAAAATCAGCAATGGGATGTGTGAAATCTTGGCCCAGATGTCCCCAATTCACAGGTATCACCAAGAAATGTCTACAGTGTTGGCCCCGATATTGTCACCAATCCCCTGCTTCAGTCACACGACAGGATGGGGAAGCACAGCTGTTTTCTAAGTGACGGCATAACTAAAGCCGAGAAAGGCAAATGTAGAGGGGACTAATAGAATAAGCACGAGAATATAGCGTGAGCAAGCGAGAAAGCAGGAATTTGCCAAACCAGCTGGCCGGCCTGGTAATGTGTGAGACGGGACGTGACAGAATAAGTAAATGCCATAATGGGCACATTCAGTTCACTGCGGCGTCTGGAATAATTATTGTCCGTCTGCTGCACAGTTATGGTATATGTGGTCACCTTGGTATTAAAGGGTGTATCGGCCACTTTGTGGGAGATACCACCCTTTAATACCATGGTGATGATAGGTATGAAGAAAGAACAAATGTGGTCGTGCAGCTCGAGCTACAGCATGCACAGGCCAGTAGTCCGTGTATGTCCAGCAAAAACGAAGCGTTTTAGCGGCGCTGGTTGACTGCTGCAAAAGCGTTGCGGACGTCAGGCTCAACTAATCACCCTTAGAACACTGATGTCGACTACAGTGGACATTGTGTGTATTCATTACCACATGTATAGCCCCTGATAACCAGTTGTTAAAAGTAAAATATGCCTTCAATCTTGAAACACTGATATATGTTGTGACTTGATTTTCACAAACAAATATATTTTCAGTCACTTGAAGTTGTGTTTTGCGGTAGCGAGACACAACTTCAAGTGACTGAAAATTTAATTTGAATAGCTCAGTGCGCTAGGGGTTAAAGTGCTAAACGCGTCTATAGGCGTTTAAAATATTTTTATTCAATCTTTAAACAAGATAATTTGGATGCGATAAATGAACATTAAAACTGTTAGATTGACATTGTTGGGATTCAAACTGTACGAACAAAAGTAATTTTTACCAACTTTTAGTTGTGGGTCGCGGTAGCGAGACAAAACTTCAAGTCGGTTCAGAAAGAAATTACAATATCTAGCGCTTTGATGGTTAACATTAAATTAGCACTTTTGGAAAACTCCAGTGCTTTGAAGATTGTGATGACGTTTTTCATAAAGAAGCAATATTTCACCTCACTTCAAAACAGGGGCGGGGGGCCTAGGGTAGTGGTTAGCACCGCTGCCTTTCACGCCAGAGTCCGGGGTTCGGTTCACGGTCTCGGCGGTTTGAAAGAAACAAAATTGTTTCTTCCCCATTCACGTGTGAAAGTTAGTATTGTGGGGGGCCTCCGTGACCGAGAGGTAGCGTGCTCGGCCTCAGACCGCCAGGGCTCGAATTTCGAATCCTGTGTCTGGAGGACAGTGTCATCTCAATCATCTCACCATCCTCAGGAGGTTCTCCTGGCCCAGTTTAGCCTAGATGTGCACAAAGGTGGCCTAAAGCCCGATTCATTTCATTTTTACTTCAAAACAGATATCCGCAATGTCAGTGCAATGTACGATTAAATGCCGTGACGTTGAGCACAGTGAAATTCAATAAAACTGACCATATGTTTTTCAAATATGAGAAGTGTCTTTCTACATTTCTATGTCTAACAAGGTGATGACGGTCAATCTCAGAAAATTTTTAGGGTCAGTTTACTCGAAGCGCTAGTCCAAAATCTTAGGCAGCTGATTGGTCGAGATGAACGTCTAGCTGCGTACATATACGTAAAATAGACATCAAACGGCACTACTTTCATTTCGTCCTCACTAGGAGAGAGAGCCAAGTTGCGAATCCATATTTTTCCATTACAGCCATTACTGTTCTGGACGGGGCTTATTTCTATTTGTTATCTAAATATTCATCCTAATGAACCCGTGTGCATATAGGCACACCGGGAATAAAATGTATACACAAGAGGGGGTAAAGTAGACGTATTGATTGAGTGAACGGCGGTCACACGCAGCGTCGTCACAGACGGTGTCTTAACGTTAGGCCAACATCGTAAGACGTTGACCCAACGTTAAGACACCGTCTCAATTTTCTGTGGGACAGCAACCCATTTGTTGGAGTTGCTGAATTTCTAAGGATATGCTTAACAACCTCTGAGGTCTGACGATGGAGCAGATGCCGGCCCAACTGCTTTGACGCTGCTCCGGCATACGGCCGAATTCGGTTTGGCGTCCCCATCATTCTGCCATGGGGCATGGACTGACCCCCGGTCCCTCCTCGTTTCCTAGAAGGCTTCTCGGGAGCCCGGCGTCTTTCCGAATTAGGGTGATGTTTGTTCTTCGGCAGCGGGGTAGCAATATCGAGATTACTGATCAATCTATTTCAATATTCCATCGTCGTTGTCGTCGCCTTGGTCATTTCCTGTGACCTTCTCGATGGCGCTCGTCTTCTGAAGGCGCTGCCAGCCTGCCAGACGGCAATCTTTTCTACTTGCAGCCAACGACACCTGCCACACTCGCTGCCAAGTGTAATTATTGCAAAGTCCAATCATTGCAATAAAGGTGAGGTGAATTAACGACTGGGTCTTGACGTGGGGGTCCTGTGGTTTAAATGCTATACTGCATGGACATTATTAACCCTTGAGGCGCTGAATTGAAGAAAACAGTTTGGAGAACATAGGGATTTTTTTTAATTTGAAATCATCATAACTGTCTTAGTTAGCTCTTTCTGATTCATTTGAATACCTATGTTATGGGTCTACGGCCATTATAAATATTTTTACTCTCAGAGTGCCGGGATAGACTTTAGTCGTCAGAATCTGACGTCTACAGACGTCAGATTCTGACAACTAAAGTCGATCCCCGCGCTGTAAGGGTAACCCTCTAACTGCCAGTCCCGATTTTTTACATGTTTTTATTAACACATTGCATACCAGCTTTTGAACATAATACACATATAGCGTGACATCAATCAACACGACTTCAAAACCGTTGACCTCCATTTTGTCAAAAAATGTATCGCATCATATTAACATAAAAGACGGAAATCATGAAAGAAAGAAATGTGATTATATGTTTTTGTAGTGGTTTTGGCGGTCATTTTGGACAAAACCCAGACATATTTCAGATGTGAATAAGTATAAGCAAATAGGCCTACACCCTTTTGGCAGAATAGGGATCTAATCCGTTTTGGTATTTTAGTGTGAACTTTGGATTCGGATCAGTTATTTTGAACATTATACTTTAATATCATCCGCTCTTTCTAGCTTGATCCCTTCTGTTTTTATCTACACGAGGAGGACAGGCCACGTTATCCAGTTTCAAAATTACTTGACACGCAAGCAATATCAAAACTTTGATCTTTATGAATTCCATGGAGGCACGTTTCTTTGGCGTGGCGTGCCAAGTCCATTGTCATTATCCATAGTCAGTCGGCTACTGTCAAGATATATGTCCCACAGTCATCAGACGGTCTGCGCAGTGCTGGGCCGACGTCTGATGTGCTGTTCCAGAAATCAGTCAATGTAGAAACAACAGATCGTATTAAGTTCTATGTGATTCCTGCTCGTGAACACGCTATTTCTTGGAAAATCCCAGAAAATGAAGCTGTCGTGACAATAACTGTTTTCGTGAGTAGTGAAGCACCCTGTCTTAGCACCTTTAACCCTCAACCCAGAAAATACGATACGTTGACTCATTGTTGGTTTAATGTTGGGCCAGCGTCGTAGACGGTGGCCCAGCATTAGACCAATAATGGTTCAACGTCTCGTGTTTGCTTAGGTGGGTGGGTGAGCATTTCTTCAACGTTATCCCAATGTGGTGTAATATCTTTGTAAGATCGGTTTTCTATGACATGACTCCCTGGTTTCTAGTTTGACCCAATGTTGGTCCAACGTCTACGAAACTGGCGCAGCAAAAACAGCATTGTATGCTCAGATCTTAGAACGACCTGGTTTTACTTTCTTGGAAACCTCCCCTTCGTCATTTGATTCTCTACCATGCATGCAAATCCTCCTTTTCTGCCGACATGTTAAAGGAACTTGATTCTCTAACATGCAAATCCTCCTTTTCTGTCGCCATGTTAAGGGAACTTAGGCTATCGATGGAGGGGCTGTTAAGTGAGAAATAGTCTAGTACATAATAGACTCATCATTGGCAACATTTCATTTTGAACAATCCTGACAATAAAATATCTCGCGAAAAAATCATCGGACACACAAGTACAACTACTACGCAGCATATCAATGTACACTCTTTTCAATTATAATGTCATGATTGCTTTCATACTTATAATATTATTCATGTTGCTTCTATAGGCTGCCTGATCTGATACTAATAAAATGTTTTCTTTTTTTCTGTTGTAGGTAAGTACAACACTGTGTTGTAGGAGATTTTCTATAGCTTTTGTCAGACAAGTATGTGACTAGCAGGGTCGAGCACTAGCCATGGTGATATGTGACAGTAATTTAAGCCTATACTACGTACCTATACTGAACCAGATTGTCACCGTGTGGGTGAGTAAGCTCTATAAATACATGCTGGCGGCCTCGGCATATTAACCCAAAAGTTTTTAATTAACTCCTAACCCTTAAAGCTCTGAATTATTTTTTATAAATCATGGAGACCAAAGGGTTTTTTCAATTTGAAATCATCATAAATGTCTTAGCTAGCTCTTCCCGACTCATTTGAATACATGTACAAATATTTGTCTTCTTGCAATGCGGGGATCGACTTTAGACGTCAGAATCTGACTTCTACAGACTAAGGTCGATCCCCGCGCTGTAAGGGTTAAACTGCTAATCATGTCTATTATAGCCGTTTACATCATTTATATTTGACTTTTATATTGAAAAATACTTTTTCATTTATATTGAAACCAGAACATTTGACGGGTAAATCAGCATTAAACTTAATAGATTATCATGTGTGTTCATTAAATCAGTACATAATATTATGCAATTAATGTTGTGTGTCGCGGCAGCGAAACACAACTTTGAGTGGGAAGGGGGGGGGGGTAATGTAACGTTTTAACCCTTTCAAGCCTGAATTTACCATTGTTATCTTCATCCCCTACAAGCCGCGAATTTCTGTCACAATTCGCGATTTGTAGTGGATGAAGATGACTTGAAGTGGGTTGTAAATAAAAAAAAATACATAGTCATTAATAAAATAGTTCCATGAAAATTGTCGTTCTAAAACACCTTGGGGTACGAAATTAAGTCATCCTTTGGAGATGCGAATAGATGCTTTGTTGTATCGTGAAGGTTTAAAGGGTTAACGGTTAAGACCTAACATTGCTTCAACTTTGAGAGAGCGCCTTCTGCCTTCTGGTTTGATTTTATATTATTTAAAAAGTTAATTTAATAGAGCTTGCGATAATCAACCCTATATACGTTTCTACATCCTCACCTTGCGTGAGTGGGTGGGGCTCGACGTCCCTCGGAGTCCGAAGCGTCATCGTTCTTCAAAGTTAAGAGCCCCATGTTTAGTACTGCGCACTCCAGGCCTCTGAACAGTTTTTGCCACCACTCCTATTCACGATGTATTGAGATAACATTGATATGTATT
The DNA here is from genome assembly GCA_964017125.1 of Flabesymbios commensalis. Taxonomy (NCBI): domain Eukaryota; kingdom Metazoa; phylum Annelida; class Polychaeta; order Terebellida; family Flabelligeridae; genus Flabesymbios; species Flabesymbios commensalis. The sequence goes on from OZ024914.1 coordinate 51,728,496, forward strand.
GAGATAACTTAAAGGTGATCTATCACCCCTTATATAGCATGAATAATTTTGTGACAAATAAATCAAAGTTGTCACAAGATGGGGCACAAGTGTTTCCTTATATGGGGTGCTTGGCTATCATGTGACCCTCTCAGAGGGTCACATGATAGCCAATCACCCCATATAAGGACATAATTATTCACACCATATAAGGGGTGATAGATCACCTTTACCTTTAAATTTCGGGACGGATGCACACATGCATGCCACCTTCGAGCCAGCATTATACCAATGCCTATGATCAATGCGGTGGTGACCGGCAAAATACGCCTTGGAATTCCGATGATGCTAGCAGTCCACTTGATAAGCCCTAATATTCAGAAATACCCTGGCTACCCAATTAAGCTAATATAAAGACACTGAAAGTGCATTTGCTAATTCCGATAAATCAATTCAGCTTGTGGTAGAATGGCATACGGTAATAATTCTTTTGCAAAAATGGACACCATGAAACCTTTCAACGCGGGGATCGACTTTGAACGTCGTTATAGACGTCAGATTCTGACGTCTAAAGTCAATCCCCGCTCGCTCTGAACGAGTAGAATATTTAAAATGGCCGAAGACCCATAACATATTGGTATTCAAATGAAGCGGAAAGAGCTAACTAAGACATTTATGGAGATTTCAAAGTGAAAAAAACCCTTTGTTCTCTTGGGTTATATCAATATATTTCAGCGCTTTAACCTTTTAACCGCCGGTGCCGCATATATTCGGGTTTTTATTTTTAATTAGCACATTAAGTACCACATTTGATATATGTTAAAGATAAAATGTGACATCAAACAGCAAGATTTGAAAAGAGTTGACCTCCATTTTGTCAAATCTGAATATTTTTCACTCACTTGAAGTTGTGGATCGCGTCAGCGAGACACAACTTAAAGTGGGTGAAAATTCAAATTGAATAATTTTGCGGTTAAAAGGTCAAGGGTTAACTACGTAATAACTTTACTACATAACACTGTATGTAGTGTTCTAAGGTAATGTTGTGAAACCTACAGAGTAATATTTATCATAGGTTCCTAACGATGACATAATCTTATCATAACTCGGCAATGCAATACATGATTGGTTTAATAAATCTAATGATTGGTTCTCTCGCGAAAAAAAACAACATTGTTACTTTTTTTAAAGGATTCTCATTTATCCGCCCAAAGCCGTCTCAACTCTGACTGTTCACTTACATGGCAGTCTTCTCCGCGTAGCGTAGACGGACGAGAAACGCACACACAAACGCAAGGCGGTGATTCGTGTTGATGGGTTCATTTTCCAGCGCTCCTTAGAGCGGCAATGAAAATAACGTTCCGTCGGAAATTGCGCAATGGGCCTTGCCGCCTGGCAATACGCCGGCTCGGCAACGGCCCAACCTTGTCAGAGGTTGGGCCGTTGCCGAGCCGGCGTATCATCTGCCTGTTTTCTCTTGGATGACGACGCCGTAATGCGAGATATTTTCGCGCGGTCTTTCCTATTATGTGGAATCATAGCAATTAAATAAGTCCCGGTGCCATTGCTCTGCCGTGCAAAGCCGAAAGGCGGCATCTGCTTACTTTACAAGTAAGCAGATACTGCGTGCTGGCTTTGCAGAGCAGTGCCATCTTCGGCGTATTGTTGTCGCCAGACTATAGCATCATTATACAATACACATTATGTATAATCTGCCGATCTTTCTAGAGTCCTCGCCTTACGTCTCTTAATTCAATTTCCGCCTCGCCTGAAGAAGTGACAGATTGCCGGAAAGGTACTACATTTTTGGATCGTTTTGCTGCCTCACCACAGTAGAGTGAGCCAGAGAAAGGTGCTTGTAATTCAATCTCCACACCGTGAAGTTTTTAACCCTTACAGTGCGGGGATTGACTTTAGAATCTGACGTCTATAGACGTCAGATTCTGACGTCTAAAGTCGATCACCGCGCTGTGAGAGTAAAAAATATTTCTAATGGCTGTAGACCCATAACGTAGGTATTCAAATGAATCGGAAAGAGCTGAGTAAATCATTTATGACGTTTTCAAATTGAAAAAAACCCTTTGATATCCACGATTTACACACACAAATTCAGCGCTTCAAGGGTTAACTTTTAAAGCGCTAAAATACTTTTAACCGCCGGTGCCGCATATATTCGGGTTTTTATTTTTAATTAGCACATTAAGTACCACATTTGATATATGTTAAAGATAAAATGTGACATCAAACAGCAAGATTTGAAAAGAGTTGACCTCCATTTTGTCAAATCTGAATATTTTTCACTCACTTGAAGTTGTGGATCGCGTCAGCGAGACACAACTTAAAGTGGGTGAAAATTCAAATTGAATAATTTTGCGGTTAAAAGGTCAAGGGTTAACTACGTAATAACTTTACTACATAACACTGTATGTAGTGTTCTAAGGTAATGTTGTGAAACCTACAGAGTAATATTTATCATAGGTTCCTAACGATGACATAATCTTATCATAACTCGGCAATGCAATACATGATTGGTTTAATAAATCTAATGATTGGTTCTCTCGCGAAAAAAACAACATTGTTACTTTTTTTAAAGGATTCTCATTTATCCGCCCAAAGCCGTCTCAACTCTGACTGTTCACTTACATGGCAGTCTTCTCCGCGTAGCGTAGACGGACGAGAAACGCACACACAAACGCAAGGCGGTGATTCGTGTTGATGGGTTCATTTTCCAGCGCTCCTTAGAGCGGCAATGAAAATAACGTTCCGTCGGAAATTGCGCAATGGGCCTTGCCGCCTGGCAATACGCCGGCTCGGCAACGGCCCAACCTTGTCAGAGGTTGGGCCGTTGCCGAGCCGGCGTATCATCTGCCTGTTTTCTCTTGGATGACGACGCCGTAATGCGAGATATTTTCGCGCGGTCTTTCCTATTATGTGGAATCATAGCAATTAAATAAGTCCCGGTGCCATTGCTCTGCCGTGCAAAGCCGAAAGGCGGCATCTGCTTACTTTACAAGTAAGCAGATACTGCGTGCTGGCTTTGCAGAGCAGTGCCATCTTCGGCGTATTGTTGTCGCCAGACTATAGCATCATTATACAATACACATTATGTATAATCTGCCGATCTTTCTAGAGTCCTCGCCTTACGTCTCTTAATTCAATTTCCGCCTCGCCTGAAGAAGTGACAGATTGCCGGAAAGGTACTACATTTTTGGATCGTTTTGCTGCCTCACCACAGTAGAGTGAGCCAGAGAAAGGTGCTTGTAATTCAATCTCCACACCGTGAAGTTTTTAACCCTTACAGTGCGGGGATTGACTTTAGAATCTGACGTCTATAGACGTCAGATTCTGACGTCTAAAGTCGATCACCGCGCTGTGAGAGTAAAAAATATTTCTAATGGCTGTAGACCCATAACGTAGGTATTCAAATGAATCGGAAAGAGCTGAGTAAATCATTTATGACGTTTTCAAATTGAAAAAAACCCTTTGATATCCACGATTTACACACACAAATTCAGCGCTTCAAGGGTTAACTTTTAAAGCGCTAAAATACTTTTGTATAAACCATGGAGACCAGAATGTTTTTTTGTCATATTGAAATCATCATAAATATCTTAGCTCTTTCTGATTCATTTGAATACCTGTGTTATAGGTCTACGACCATTTTAAATACTATTATTCTAACAGAGTAGGGATCGACTTTAGACGTCAGAATCTGACGTCTACAGACGTCAGATTCTGACGTCTAAAGTTGATCCCCGCTCTGTAATTATTATACATTTCATCAAAACAATGTGCAAATCGTGATATTATGTTTTTTTAATATTAAGATAAATAGTGAGATTCAGATGTGTAAACAGAATAATATTTCATTAATAAAAAATAAGGTGGTTCGAAATTCCACACGATGTTATATATCAAATAACACACACAATATCACTTGGTACTTTGCTCACTAATTACAAAATGACACCTAACACCTCTGAAAGACAATGGGATAATGTATTACTTCAATCAGGCTTGTATTTTTTGGCATTCGGAATGTGCAGTATAGGCATGCTCGTTTACGTTATATAAAACGAGTCTTCTTCAGTGAAAATTTATTTATGCCTCGACGACGCCCGTCCAACAAGAAACTAACCTTAGCTCGTCGTCTCATCTTATCTGGCGTACAGTGAAACCTTGTTATTCGGCCACTTTTCAATCTCGGGAAGAGAGGGGGGGGGTGTTGCTTGGTGGCTGAAGTTTTTGTCGCGGACAAATTATTTAGTTCAACCAGCTGGCTCGGCTGTTCGCTGAAAATGTTAAATTTGATTACATGTTTATATAGAACAGTTCTTGGAGCTAATTATTTTTTTCACGCAGAGTCCGGCCGAAATTATTTATTTAAAAAAAATTCCAGTCCCCGTATATTGCCTCGTCATTAGTAGCGATCGCGTTAATGTCAGTTTGTTGTTGTCTAACTGTGCATGGATTCATTAATTCTTGATAATCTAATTCACTACCCCCATAATCTATATTGTAATGACTTGACTATCTTTCTCTTTTATCACTCGGTAATCACTGTTTTAATGTTAGGACAGAAGCGATCATTGTTTTAAGGAAATAAAGCAATACATCGCTTGTGTTGCGCAATAACCGGTGTGTCGGATTAGAGAGTCCCACTGTAATACCCCATTGTGGCCGGGACCTATATAAAAACGCAAAGTACCGTCCACGACAAAAAGAGGCCCGGCAAAATAACAGCCCCCGCGTTATTGGTTGTTTTTGTGTTGATGGCCCCCGCGGTGAGCTCGCCGCCTACATCGTGGTCATCCAATGTCCACTAGTGTCGTCTTTTGCCTCTGAACGACCACTTTGACTGACCACTACATTGACCAGTGAATGACGTAAGTACGCCCGTCCGAGGTAACGTTCAACCAGTTACAGTATTCCCAGTAAACACTATCCAATGCTGTTTCAATGTTGGGCCAGCGTCTGCGACGCTGACCCAACATTGAAACAGCATTGGATAAACGTCTCATGTTTGCTAGCTGCCTGACTGCCAACTACCAACGTAGGATGTGACCTTTTAACCTTCCCCATGCTATTACCCTATTGATCTCTCTTCTTGTGGAAGTTTTTTGACGGGCCCGTGCTTTTTTGGTGATGTTCTTGTTCTCTCTTTTGATAGGGATATACAGGTCGATACTATTTGACCAAGATCTGAGCTTTCTTTGTTCGAGTCGAAACCATGCAGGTAGACGCAATGAGTTTGATGTAGTCCACTGTTTCCAGCCGTTACTATCCAAATGATGGGGTCATGTTCGTGTCCATAAATCAATAGGGTGCAATTATCGTGCATGAGTGATCTGCTCGGACGATGCGAAAATGTAATACACATACCATTCTGATGAATGTAGAATTATAATGCACTAAACCAAAATGTCCAGTTAGTCGATCATGATTTAAAACCATATCTTTTGAAAGCACGATTCAATTTCACAATAAGGTAAAATTAAGATAGAAGAAGTCTTTTTAATCACATATCATGTAAGTGAGTAGCTAATTTTTAAAAGCGACTATAAATACAACGATAATATGGATGAGTTCTGAGATTTAAATAGGCTTGCAATCTATCTTTCTCCAAGTACGTCTCTTGCAGAAGAGGAGAGCCATCTGCAGTGTTGTATTTTAGAGACAGGCATTATCTGGCATCCGTTACAAGAAAGGAAATTCTAAAAATAGGGTGTGTGGTGAAAATGTCGTTGTCATACTGCTTCATAGTTTCCTACGTCAGATGCTCTGCGCCATTTTCTTCCTTAGTGAAAAAATCCAATGCTAATTGTCTGTACTTCTGTGTATCCGAACCCAAATGATGCGCGGGGAACGTCTTTATACGTCAGAATCTGACGTCTGTAGACGTCAGATTCTGACGTATAAAGGAGGTCCATGCACTGGAGGAATTAAAATATTCATAACGGCTGTATATAGAACGTAGACCCATAACATAGGTATTCAAATGAAGCGGAAAGAGCCAACCGATACATCTATGACAAGTTCAAGTTGAAAAAACCCTTTGGTCTCCATGGTTTATACAAACATATTTCAGCGTTGTAGGGGTTAAAGAGTCGTTTCTGTAACTTAACAATGTGGCAAAATGACTCTATAATCAGATAATACCAGGGTGGCAGCCTGATCGCAACAGAAGGAATCTTCGCGCTGTATCATCAGTACCCAATTAAATGGTCTCAATTACACATGAGAATGGGGATGTATACTGCTCTTCAAAGCCAAAATGTAGCATCTGCTTACTTGTAAAGTGAGCAGATACTACGTGTTGCCTTTGTATGGAAGTATATTGACCTGATGGCAAGTGTGACTTGTTTCCACCCATCTTGTTTCCGATTTGGCTGCTGTGGAAATCAAAGATAACACATTGGGTCAATGTTGGCCAACGTCTCAAAATGTCGGTCCAATATTGAAAAATTCTATTGAGATTGCTCTGTCTCTCCTCGCCAAATCTGCTCTCGGCCAAATTTCTCTTCGTTGTGAGGTCGAGTTCACTTCTGCGACTGTCTTGCTCGCCCCTTCTCCATTTCGGCTCACTGGCACGGCTTCCGACTAATTCAATTCTTGTGCTGCGGCTTGACAAAACACCTGAGTCGCTGCTGTGATGTGATACAGTATGTATGAATCTACTGCGTAACCGGTTGAAACTTATTCTATTTGATCTCTTTTTCTTGATAAGTGATCTCATATATGACCCGCAACATCAAGGGGGTGAAAATTGTTTATATTTTGTTTCATTTGAGACCAAACATTTGCAAATAGTGATGCTTAAACACACATTTCGTTCCCAATAACAGTGCTTTATTCGGCTAATACAATGGATTGGAGGCGACTATAATAGTAGTGCTACGAAAAGGTTAACCCTTTAACCGCCGGTGCCGCATATATTCGGGTTTCCATTTTTTATTAGCACATTAAGTACCACCTTTTAAACATGTTAAAGATAAAATGTGACATCAATCAGCAATATTTGAAAGCAGATGACGTCCATTTGGACAAATCTGAATAATTTTCACTCACTTGAAGTTGTGGAATATTTTGGCGGTTGAATTAAATGAGATATTAAAATATTATGCCCCCATGTTTTATTAGCAGGTTTAATCTCAAGTTATTTGGGAAAGAAATGAGTGGTATAAACATCAAGATGTGCAAAAAAATGTGGTCTCAAAATGTTGTGCGTCGCGGTAGCGAAACATAACTGCAAATGGATGAAAATGTAAATAAGTTGACAGAGCGCTTCAAGTGTTAAATATAGACTGTCACATCAAGCACAAAACGTTTGGTCCAATGCTGTTTTAATGTTAGGCCAATGTTTTTGTTATTGAACTAACCTTTGTTTAGCCATTACAACGCTGAAATAATTTTGTATATACTATGGAGACCAAAGGGGTTTTTTCAATTTGAATTCATCATAAATGCCATGTATGCCTACAGATAATAAAGAACTTGAACTTTTCTTAGTTAGCTCTTTCTGATTCATTTGAATAACTATACATGTTATGGGTCTACGGCCATTATAAATATTTCAATTCTTTCATTGCGGGGATCCACTTTAGAGGTCAGAATCTGACGTCTATGGACGTCAGATTCTGACTTCTAAAGTGAATTCCCGCACTGAAAGGGTTACGTCTTGTACTCTCTGTATGGTGATATTAGCCTCCATGGGAATGTGATAGCTCAGTATTTTTTCTCAGAAGTAACTGAATACTGACATAATGGCGCATGGAAATGAAACTCCATCACAAAGAATCAACATAGAAAGGTTTTTATCTTGGTTATTTGTAAACTACTCAGCATAGAAGCTAATACAAGCCAAGATAAAGGATAAAAAACCTGTTCGTGTCATATTCTCAACGCCACGAATTTGCTAAGGGTGGGGTTGGACCAATATACATGTGGCATGTACTATCGTTATAAACTCGCCTACATCGAGAAAGTACTAATGTCAGTGAAATATCATATTTGATATAGACCTACTTATGAAGTGTGACCATTAAACAATTTCATGCAATCTTTAAATAATAATTGTCACGGCACAATCAGAATTGCGCGCCGAATTGGAACAATTTAGAAACTAAATTGGCTAGAGATCTGACCTCAGTTGTGTTTTTTGCAATGCAGTCTGTGATTTTAATGACAAACATTGTCACATTATGAATTCTTGAAATAGATATGGAAACTCTTTAAAATGCGTACGCCTCATTTTAAACAGGTAAAAATGATGGTAAAATTTGAGAAAATGTAATTTTTGCATTTTGGCTACATCTAAGTTCGATTTCGCTAAAATTACGCACACGTGGATACAGGTGTGCGGAAAATCAGCCGTAATTCCTCGGGGAACCAGTCACTTTGTTCCAATCTAATCCGTGTCCGCCATCCGTAAAGGGGGACTACCCCTCCCGCGTCCGCGGAGCGTTCTTTATGGCCGGACGTGCCAATTCGCCGGCTAATAACGCTAATACGCCGCGATATTTGATCGCTTCTTTGGCAGATTATTTCCACGCCTTGTTGAACAAGCGCGCGGAGACAGTACTTCACCGTGAGGGGACATGTCCAATCAGTGTGCTCTCAAAAGGGAGCTATCCAACGCTGGGTCAAAGCTGGCCCAGCGTCTGCGACGCTGGACCAGCTTTGACCCAACGTTGGATCTGTGTTGAATCTCGGACGTTCTTTTTTGTATCAAAGCGGCACCGCGCTGTGGGGCCGACCAGTCTGAGACGGTGTTGCAAGTCGATAAAGCCGCGTCAGATAATAGAGGTTTGATTGGTTTAAATCCCGGCTAATAAAAACCCACCGAGTCAGAAAGGACATCGCGCCCATCGCTCTATGAGGTCGTATTTCAGAGAAGGTCGTAATTTGGGAATATGATTCGTTTTCCAATCACTCTCCGTCTTGCTCTCTGTGTTCTACGTCATTAATCCCCGTCTTTAATCATGCGGTACATAGGCATGCGCATCATGATATTCACCTGTCTTTGCTTGAATTATATAAGTTAATCACGTTATGCCTGCCTGCCTGCCTGCCTGCCTGCCTGCCTGCCTGTCTGCCTGCCGGCCTTCTTGCCTGCCTGCCTGCCTGCCTGCATGTCTGTATGTATGCCTGCCTGCCTGCCTTCTTGCCTGCCTGCCTGCCTGCCTGCCTGCCTGCCTGCCTGTCTGTATGTATGCCTGCCTGCCTGCCTGCCTGCCTGCCTGCCTGCCTGCCTGCCTGCCTGCCTGCCGGCCTGCCTGCCTGCCTGCCTGCCTGCCTGCCTGCCTGCCTGCCTGCCTGCCTGCCTGCCTGCCTGCCTGCCTGCCTGCCTGCCTGCCTGCCTGCCTGCCTGCCTGCCTGCGGTCCGGAATGTCATACTGCCAACAATAAGATCAACACCCAACAAACACAATTATGATGCCACAGTTCTGTACCAACGTCTTGCGGCATTGGCCCAGCACTCAGCCATGATATTATGTTTGCGGGGCAGACAGAGACACGTCCGGGTCATATTTTGCGGGGAGACAGGGATCAATATAATAAGCAGGTGGGTGCCGGGAGCTGCGTGCATGGATCACCCAGAGTACACATCCTTATGACCAGGGCAATCCAGGCAAAATACCACCCCATCCCAGTATGTAGAGTACCGAGTCCCATGGTACTCAATATATCACTTGAACTCTGCCAGACCGGAGTGATGAAGCCAGCCTGACATCACGCTATCATTTTTTTTGTGTTATATAGGGTTGTTTGATGAGATGTAGCTATAGAGCCTAAAGCGTCATCTGTTTATCACACAGGAATTGGATGCGTCTTTGAAAATCCCTGGCAAGATTGCCTGTTCCGTGTCTATTTAGCAGTGCCTCATCTTTGCCACTCTTTTATCCACATGGACTTCCTGGTTTAATGCCAGCAGTTAACCAGGTGTTGATTGTGTTTTCTCACCAGTCAAATACGAAATTTTAGATCGTGCCCAGAAAACACAAAACATTTGTATAACATTTATACAATTTTGGCCCAACGTCGAAGACGTTGGACCGACATTGTATAAATGGTATACAAATGTTTTGTGTTTACTGGGTATTTTTTCGGTCCCCTTTTTGTTGGTCTATTCACAAGATCCTAAAATGGAAAAAATACTATGCTAATAAAAATGGAAAAAATACTATGCTAATAAAAAATCTGTAAAATGCAACAACACACATATTGAACTAAGATCCCTGAATTCTCATCTTCCCTACATCACAGCTGGTCACCTCGAGGAGCCCTGGCCTTGCTGTAGGGAAGATGATATTTCTCAGCTTTATCCGAGCATATAAATACAGGTAAATGTTGGGAATGTGCTATTTTGTGTGTCGCAATTTTGCTACACATTGCAGCACAGGGCGTGGACTGTCTCCAATAACTGACTCACAAGACTTATTATTATGTGTCTTTCGGCCGAGCCCTAGTTTAGTGGTTGGCACTACGTCATGTCACGCCGGAGCTCGATAGATGATTCTCTGCTCTCCATGTAATACTCAGGCGTCAACGAAACATTATGCTTCTTCCCCACCCACTCTTAAAAAATTGAGCCCTTTATCTGGGAGGGGGTGTCATCTAACATATCCTACCATCCCCAGGAGGTTCTCTTGTCCGAGTGCAGTGTAGTCCACAAAAGCGGCATCAAGCCTCATTCATTCTTTCATACTTTTCATACAAGTGCTTGGTGTTTTTGGAGGCGACGGGGTTAACCACACGGCAAATGTGAAATGTGTTTTTCATTTTCATGCACTTGGAGTTGTGGTTCGCGTAAGCGAGACATTGGCGGTCTACTAGAGCGCGAAGTAAAAAATATGTAGCCAATGTATAAAACCCGAGTATGAATGGGAAATATATTTTTGCAAACAAGATAATTAAAAAATTAATATGATATCCATCAAATATATTATTACTCTTTCATGTGGGCGACGCTATTAGTCACATGGGAAATAAAAGCTTAGCTTTTTTACAAAAAAATGGCGACTGAAATTAAAAGGATGTGTAGGTTCACATAATATCTGAGATATACTGTAGATCTGGTAATATTCGCGAGGTTTCAATTTTCGCGAGGACGACAAATTCGCGAATTCAAAAATCCTTCAAAAAATATTATTATAATAGCGCTATTGAGGAAAAATGAAAATTCGCGAATTATTAACTTCGTGAAAAAGCCCAAAATCAGAAATTCGCGAAATTTAAACACGCGAGAATTACTAGATCTACAGTATATATATATCTCGGATATAAATCATCAACAAAATTATTGCGAATTATTATACGTGCTGTGTTTTTATATTCGCGGGTATTTTTCATTCATTTGAAGCCGGTCATTGCGTCAGCAATGCCGGCTTCAAATGAATGAAAAATTGTTTCACGGAAACGCAGCACTTAAAGGGTTGATCGGAGAAAGCACCCGGGTCACACCCGAACTGAGCGAGACGCCGGGTCTCGGAGGGTTAATTCGTCGATCTGTCACCAGGTGGGGCTGTACGGCGACACGGCGGATCCCGTAGTTCCGTTCCATCATAATCCAATTTGGACGAATAGACCGCATTGCTCCCGGTCTTCGGACGGGTGTCAGGCGTTGGCACAGTGGTGGGCCATCGTTGCTTGCGTTGGCCCACCACTGAGCCGACACCGGTTTGTTCCATTTTCGCGGGGGGGGGGCACTTATTCGTGGTTATTCCCGTGGGGACACACTCGTCAGGCAGAGGGACGTGACCCTTCCGTATATGATCACGCATTTTCTCCGCTACAATCACGACCCACCTGTTGACCCTTTAACCGCCAAATTATTTAATCGCAACTTTCACTCACTTGAAGTTGTGGATCGCTGACGCGATTCACAACTTCAAGTGAATGAAAATGATCCAGGTTTGACAAAATGGGGGTTTACTATTTTCATATCTTGCTGATTGGTGTCTCGTTTTGTCTTTGGTCAAAATCTGGTTGTCCTGATGAAAAAATTAAAAAAAAAACAATATAATCAGGACTGGCGCGATCTTAGAAATGGGCCTCTAGCGCCTATAGTGTGGTACTTGTCATGGACGATGCTCTGAGATGTGAAATAACAATATATACAATCTATAGTTATAATGCTCTTGAAGCACACACAGATTTTACACTCTGATCATTGTGTCGTTTCCCCACGTAGAATAGAAAATCACAAAGTAAATGAAACGAAATCAAAGGGGTGTTTTCTTAAAGCGTCGCGCTATATTAAATAAGTCACATTTTCATACCTTTCGAAGTGTAAATTCCAGTTTTTTTTCCTTGATTTACACTAGACCGAAGCATCTTTGATGTAGGCTGAGTGATCTTAGTGATGTTTTGTTTTTAAAAAGTAATTATGTGTGTGAGATCAGTAATATCCTAACAAACATATCGTCCCCTTAAAGCCAGAGTGTCATGTCTGCCATTTATTTGACTGGCACATGAAAACATTGCCATCGATGGAGCAATACAATCATGCAAAGAGAGCTTTATTGCAATTAAAATAAAGTTGTGGTATAATTTGTTATGTTTATATTTCGTCCCCTTGGATATGAAAGGTTGTATCTGCCACTTTACACAGTGGCAGATACACCCTTTCATATCCAAGGGGACGATTTGTTGTGAAACCAACAGTGTTCTCCTGTTGTCATGCCCACACATCAACCGTTCAGGGCGATCCACAAGTTAACCCTTTAACCGCCGGTGCCGTCCATATTCGTTTTTTACTTTTTATATTAGCACATTACATATCCGCTTTTAAACCTGTTAAAGATAAAAAGTGACATTAATCAGGAAGATTTGAATTTTTTTTACGTCCATTTTGTCAAATCTGAATAATTTTCACTCACTTGAAGTTGTGGATCGCGTCAGCGAGACACAACTTCAAGTGGGTGAAAATTCAAATTGAGTAATTTTGCGGCTAAAGGGTTCAAGGGCCTGACATTATTGTCACACGGGATTTCTCACATCTGACGTGGCATTTAATATCATTGTAATTTGGTCAGCATTAAGTCGAATCTGGATTTAGGGATACAGTCTGGATTTAGGGATCATAACCTGTCGAAAATTAGATGCGAGAGGCTTAAGTCCTTTCACAGCTAAGCCCGACTATAGTCATTTTTGATTTGTTTTTCTAGCAGATCAAATCACAGCTATTTGGGGAAAGAAACTCAAGAAAATCAAACAAATATGAGTAATTTTCACCCACTTGAAGTTGTGGGTCGCTGTTGCGAGACACAACTTCAAGTGGGTGAAAATTTAAATTGTTTAGCGTAACGTGCTGACTTAGTGATTACACTCGCTTTCAGTGCTCGAGGGACACGACCGCTGTGAGAGCCTCCCAGTGTTTTCTCGAAGCCAAGGGCGGGGGCCCTAAGGTTAGCACCGCTGCCTTTCACGCCAGAGTTCGGGGTTCGGTTCCCGGATCTCGGCTGTCCACGTGTAAATCTCAGTATTGCGGGGAGCCTCCGTGACCAGGAGGTAGCGTGCTCGGCTTCAGACCGCCAGGGCTCGAATTTCGAATCCTGTGTCTGGTAGACAGTGTCATCTCATTCATCTCATCATCCTCAGTAGGTTCTCCTGGCCCAGTTTAGCCTATATGTGCACAAAGGTGGCCTAAAGCCCGATTCATTTCATTTCCTCGAAACCAAGTAGAAAAAATACGTAGTAGTTTCACGGAGACCAGCCATCAACTAGGGCTAATGATAAAAAAGTAAACCGTTGAATTTCGATGTACAGTATTAAACTAACGTGCCCATCAGTGCTCTAAATAAACGGTTGACATTGATAGGTTGTGTAATTACACGTATGACAACAGTTTCATATCTTGGAACACGTTGGAACAAGGAAAGTAATGCGTTCAATAAATATATTTAAAGAATCAAATTTTCATCTGATTTATCTACATGTGCGCAATAGCTTGGGGTTGAGCTATCTATCAAAAAAAATATTTAATTGGAATTTTAACCCAAGTTGTGTCTGCTGACGCGGTCCACAACTTCAAGTGGGTGAAAATTACGATTTTGAAATCTTGTTGATTGGTGTCACGTTTTATTTTCATGTTTAAAAGATTGTATTTAAGGTACTAATATAATCACGACCGGTGGTTAAAGGGTTAATGTGACCATTGTAGAATCAATCGTTAACCCTTAAAGCGCTGAATATTTTGTGTATAAACCATGGTGACCAAAAGTTTTTTTCCAATTTGAAATCATCATAAATTTCTTAGTTAGCTCTTTCTGATTCATTTGAATACATATGTTATTATAAATATATTGACTGTTACAGCGCGGGGATCGACTTTAGACGTCAGAATCTGGCATCTACAGACGTCAGATTCTGACGTCTTAAGTCGATCCCCGCGCTGTAAGGGGTAAAGTAAATGCTTACATCACTGTAGAAGCATTATGTTATCTGGTTCATGGTTTATCCATACTCAAACTTGTTGAATATAGTGTCAGGGCCATTCCACTGAAAATCTCAAAATTAAGATTATCTTAACTTTCTCTTACTTTCATTAGAAAAGTTAAGATTTATCCTAACTTTTCTAATTGAAATGAGAAAAAGTTATATTAAGATAATGTTTAGATTTTCATTAGGATGGGTGCCTGGCACTTCGATTTTGTATTTGGCCATTTTGTTGGAGGAAGTCTTTAGATCCCACCTTCTTTTTTGCACAGACTACAGACCCACAAACCGTCGCTTCCCCTTTGACTCCCCTGTGGATTGACGCCCAGAAACTAGATTTGGGGGATGGCGGAGGAAGAAGCGGCTTTATCCGGGCAGCCTGGCCTACAGGGGGAACTACACTGTGATTTAGCCCATTTATCGTCCACCTACCAGCCCACCCCGCCCCTTCGTACAGTGCACCTTTAACCTCGCGGATGGGGCAAGTGGACAGCAGAAGGAATCGCCGTGATCGTCGTTTCCTGTCTATTTCCGCCGCTGTTCTTTTCATTTCCCGCACCCCCGCGGCTGACAGTCGTCGTTTCAGTTCTTTCAGGATCGCTCGCGACTCCGGTTGAGCGCCAGGCCAACGTCTGCGACGTTGGCCCGCCGCCCAACCGGAGTTAGGCTGATCTGCAACTCGTCATGTGACCTTGTCTGCGAAGCTTCAGCGATTTGGCAGCAAATATAATTTGCTGTTGACATTGATCCTTTATGGTTGGTGGATTTGGGGGTAGAATGGTGGTTTGTTTTTTTACAGGCCAGCCCTAATTCCCCTTACGAGCGGTGGGGATTACCTAATCTCCATGTCTCGTTCACAGCCGCGTTAATAAACGTGATAAACGTGTTGATTACAATCACGGATATACGTTTACAACATTAAAGCTGTTGTGACGACTTTATAAAAGCTAAGTTACCATAATTATTTTATCTATAGGCCTTCCCAACAGACACAAGACGTTGAATCAATGTTGGTTTAACGCTGGCCCAGCATCGTAGCCGGTGGACCAATGTTAAACCAACATTGATTCAACGTCTTGTGTCTGCTGGGTTATCTTTATAATGTCGGTCATGTTCAAGCCTATATATATGCCATTCTACACGAAGGAGCGCGCAGCGCGTGGTCCTGTGCGAAATTAACGTCGATACAATTGTCTCAACCGTAACTCACGAGGCTGCTGTTAACGTGACCGCCTTGTCAAACTGAAAGGGGAGAAACAATACACCCAAGTAGGATCAGCGGGCTCGAGCCCGGAACGCCGATATGACTGGCGTGGAAGCCAATGCGCCACGTCCCCCTCTCTCCCTTCTTGGTTTACCATCATTATCGTTTAGATATTATATGAAGAACGTCGTAGAAAGTCCTTGGATGGTGAGGTGACATGAGACGTAGACCCAATGTTGTTTTATTATTGAACTGACTGTCTGCTACGTTTGACCAAAATTGGTTTAATGTTAACCGCCAAGTTATTGTATTCAAATTTTCACCCACTTGAAGTTGTGCCTCGCTAACGCGATTCACAACTTCAAGTGGGTAAAAATTAGTTAGATTTTGAAATATTGTTGTTTGATGTCATGTTTTATATTTTAACATGTTCGAAAGCTGGTTTTTAATGTGCGAAATAAAAATGAAAACCCCGAATATAATCGTGACCGATGGTTAAAGGGTTAGCGTCCCGCGTTGGATGGAATGTGGCGATCACTTTTCGTCCTCTTTGGTATGAAAGGGTGTATCTGTCACTTCGTGAAGTGGCAGATACACCCTTTCATATTCAAGGTGACGTTTTGTTTTCAAAATAGACCACCATGTACAGTCCACGACTGCGTACTATGTTCGAGTGTCTGGGGAACTAAGTCGGCCATCTTTTGCCAGTAATGATGAACACTTATGAACATATAACCTACAACACTTATTAAACATATAATACTCAGTACTCATATTTATATAGGGTACTTTAAACAAACTTCCACAACGACCACTTACCTCCATATGCAGGTGGCTGTATTTTAAATGCAACACGCGGAATATCATTATTATTTTGATGCGGTTATCAGGTTATTCACCGAGCAATATGCAATAACCGATTATTAGAAAATACAATTTTTGCTTTTTTTACGTTGAAATCTATTATTAATATGACTTTGACTACTACCGGTACAAAAGAGTGCATAGTACTGCCGTGCTGGAAATGCAGTATCTGCTTATACTTTACAAGTAAGCAGATACTGCATTTTGGCTTTTCAGAGCAGAGCAGTATTATGAAGGGAGATTGACTCACCCAAGAAGATAGAAAGTCGTCTTTCTATGCTCTTAGCTCAACCAAGAACGTTCTTGACTCAACTGACAAAATGTTTCCCATCAAGTGTGGCACAGTACTTAGTCCAGCGTCTTCGACACACTGGAACAGCGTCTTAAGCCACGAATCTCGGGCGGTGTGAAGTTGTGGGATTGCTGGCACTGGTGGGAGCAAGAAGATCCCTGCAAACTGGAACGCCTATCACCAGCATGGGTGCAATGTTGTGCCGGCGTCTACGACGCCGGCCCAACGTTGCGCCCATGCTGGCCCAGTGCATGTTGCCCACCCCCGAGACCCCCCAGCATCGATTACTAGCAGCAGTCGCCCGGGCTTCATATGCCTCCTAAGTTGATTACACACGGGCCGCCCAGGTCAATAATCGACTTGGATGCCCCGTCAAAATGCCCAGCTGCCGAGTACTGAATGGCCGGCCTGACGTAGTACTGTGTGGTCTGGCTGTACGCTGGAGACTACCCTTCTCCTCTGCCTGCCTGTGGTCTTTCTTGACTTTTCATCGCTGTTACAATAATTGGGCATTTGCTATTTTACTGTTACCTGTACACTTGCTCCTGATATTATCGCTTTCTTGCATTTTCTCCTGTTTTGGATACAATCATTATGATTTTATTGTCATCTGATATGATTCCCTCGGGTTTTTTAAATTGACGCCATGATTTGATTTTCAGAATGAATGTATCTTCATCAATTTAAATGTTTGATCTGCTATCGACTCACTTGCCTTCCTGAGTCGATTGTTCTGTAGGCTGATTGCATTTTTAATGATGTCCTGCATGGGCATGCATACATCACTGCCTGTTTGACTTGGAGTTTTTTTTTCTGAATTGATATCGTGTTTGGTCCAGACATCGTATCAAGTTAACTTTGTCTTATGACTTGCTATCATTCGTCAGCCTAATAGATTGCTTGTATTGCCTTCTTTTTTGCTTGGTCTAATACCTTTGATACCCATTGTGCTGCTGTGCTGACAATTCAGTATAGGTGTACTTACAATATTGTCTTCTTGTATAAAGCAGATTAGATGCTGCCGTTTGGCTTTGCAGAGCATCTGCCGTACAAAGCCAACTTTGCAGATACTGCTCTTTGGCCTTGCAGAACGGTACTATTGTCTTGTGGTTGACTTGAAATCTGAATTATCATATCATACGGGTAGACCTATCCTGACATCCAAAGTCAATATCTGCTTATTTTTCAAGTAAACAGATACTGCTTTTTGACAAAGCTAAAATGTAGTATCTGCTCACTTTACACGTAAACAGATACTGCATTTTGCCTTTGCACGGCAGTATACTGCCGTACCGGTATCCCTGTCTTAAAGCTTGTTTGTCTTGCAGCTCTTCTTCTTATGGCCTGTTTATCTTCCTTTATGGCACATTACGTGCCAGTCTTGTCTTCTACCTAGCCAGCTTTATTACGTGCTTGACTTAAAATAATAATAAGTGTTGTTTTAGGCTTAATTGACACGTTATATATTTATATTTTGTACATTGTTCTCGGTTCACACGCTTTTATTATTTCGCAATCAGCATTTTATTTAATTCTTTTCTATTAATATGTCTAGAGGCAGAAATATGCTTCATACAGTGTTGCACTTCTGTTGCTTTTTGCCTCGTCTTTAACCCTTTCAGCGCGGGGACCACCGTCTTTATACGTCTTAATCTGATTCTGACGTCTAAAAACGTTCCTCGCACTGAAAGAATTAAATGAATTAAACAATGTATAATGACAGTATACCTATTGCATAAGTATTCAAATGAAGTGGAAAGAGCTATGTAAGACATGTACATGTATAATGATTTCAAATTGAAAAAACCTTCGGTCTCAATGGTTTATACAAAAATATTTCAGTGCTTTAACCCCTTAACCGCCAAATTACTTAATTGGAATTGTCACCCACTTGAAGTTGTGTCTCGCTAACGCGATCCACAACTTCAAGTGAGTGAAAATTATTCAGATTTGACAAAATGGGGGTCAATTATTTTGAAATCTTTCTAATTGGTGTTACATTTTATTTCTAGCAAGTTCAAAAGTTGGTATTTAATGTACTAGTAAAAATGTAAAAACTAATATAATCGGCACCGGTGGTTAAAGGGTTAAGGGCCGAGAATTCTTGTTTGCTCACCCACTGTGACTTTCCATCCATGGGTATCATGACTGTTCACCCAGATACATAACAGCTAAAGACAGCGAGGTAAAACCAGCCCAATTTAACACCAGTTTTGTTGAGCTTCTTCATAGAAATGGAAGTTCGGGCAATCCCGTGAAGATTCTACTGTGAAATCACGAAACCAAGATTGACACCGATGTTAAAGAGCCCAACCGTGCCTCAGTGTTGGGCCAACGTCTGCGACGTTGGCCCAACACTGAGGCGCGGTTGGGCCAGCGCCACGTGTTGCAGCTAGGTTGCAGCCAGTTGATCACTTAATCCGGAGATGTATGTGATTGAGTTTGCCAGGCCTTGCACATCTTGCCGAGTAAGCCGTCTCAGTAAGGCTAAGACGCTAAAGCGTAAGTTATAGAGGTGATCAGGGAGAGGCAGGCCATCCCCGGGTGTAGTGTCCACTCCGCGCGCTGACCATCCCCCACTGACCACCACTGACCACTACCCCGGCCCGCAGGACAGCTGTAAGTTGCCACGGGTATTCCCCCGCACGTCCCCTTTGCCAACTTCTAATCCCGTACACTGATCCCGAGCAATCCCAGCTGGAGGGGAGGGGGATGCTGGACTCATCGCCCCCACCGTCTCCCTAACCCACATGTCCCTCGATCAATCACAGCCGAAGACGCGCTACTTGATAATGTCGTAACATCACCACAAACTGGATTGTCGTAATATTACCACAAGCTGGATTACCGTGCAGTGCGAGGGAATCCCCTTTTTCACTTATTACGTCATCGCTGGATATCATTTTACAGCCAAAGTCTCGTAATTTCATCTGGGGCCATAAAAACGCAGAGCGAGATCCATGTTTTGTAAAATCCAGTTATTTGGAACTTGCAATATTATTAGAGCATCTGCATGTATCCACAGCTGCAGGGCCATTGTATCGTCCCCTTGGAGCTAGAAGGTGCTAGACTCCCAAGCTGACGATATTTACTTGACTTGTTGGACAGACTTGCCGCACCAGATTTGTTGCACGTATAAGTGAGCAGCCTCTTCTTAAAGCTTGGGGTCATTGTGGCTACGATGAGATAATAATGGTATCTGTTTTTTTCTTTTCCCATAAAAAGAGAATAACAATTAGATTTCATTTACATGTATAGCTTTACCGTTTCCCTTTGAACATCTTCCAAGCCATTCGCATTCATCGCATTCTTCAGTTCCTGTAAATGTTCACTTTACTATGTTGTTGAAATTGTTGGACCGTACTTTAGGGCATAATAGGCTAAACTGGGCCGTGAGAAGCTTTGGTGATATCGCATAAAAGGTTAGACACGTTTGTTATAAAAATTGTTATGTGTGTTTTTCCACCGCTGTTATTTTGAGGATGTTCATGGAAAAAAATGAGAACGAGATTAACCCTTTAACCGCCGGTGTCGCATATATTCGGGTTTTTATTTTTTATTAGCACAATAAGTACCACCTTTTAAACATGTTAAAGATAAAATGTGACATCAACCAGCAAGATTTGAAAACAGTTGACCTCCATTTTGTCAAATCAGAATAATTTCCACTCACTTGAAGTTGTGGATCGCGTCAGCGAGGCACAACTTCAAGTGGGTGAAAATTCAGATTGAATAATTTGGCGGTTAAAAGGGTTAAAACCAGTACGAAGTTAACCCTTTCAGTGCGGGCTTAGACGTCAGAATCTGACGTCTAAAGTCGATCCCCGCACAGAAAGAGTAAAATATTTATAACGGCCGTAGGTGTACCCACCACATAGGTATTCAAATGAAGCGGAAAGAGCTAACAAAGACATTAATAATGATTTCAATTAAAATAAACTTTGTTCTTTTGGTGTACATAAAAATATTTCATCTCTTTATGGGTTAAAGACATTTGCAGCTATGGCTCCTGAATCATGATGTAAAACACAAGACGTCATAATCTTGGACTTTATGCCTTCATGGACTCGTGTTTTTATGGAGACCGTAGCGTAAAACAGGATGAACGAAAGGCAGCACGCACGCCCACGCCAGCAGCTGCACCAGTACAGGTCAAAATCGGCTTTTTGACATATCGGCTCATGTGATTTACCGGGCCAACGCACAAGGAATCGGCCCAGCATCAAGGGAACACTCTCCCAAGTGTGGCGTATGTGGGTACATTGTCTTAGACCTTGGCCCAACATTGGGCCAACGTCTCATGTCACGTGACAAGGGAGATCCTGACGATCCTGACAACGTCCAAGATGCTGGGACAAGGTTGGGCAAATGCTGCTTCAACGTTTCCCAAATGCCACATCCTATGCTGTACCCAGCAAACACAAAACATTTGTATGACAGTTGTACAACGTTGGCCCAACGTCTTCGACGTTGGCCCAACATTGTACAAATGTTATACAAATGTTTCGTGTTAGGTGGGTAGACACACACTGTCAGTTTACTGTGACTAACCCCTTGTTCATTTTGCAAATGCCATTTCGTGACTGTGTTTTCTAAATGTCAGTTTTGTAATATTTTTTCTACAGTTGATCTTGCCAGAGTTGTTTGTTTCACCCCAAGCTGCACGTCTAATGCAATAGAGAGATCGCTTGGAAATATAATTAATTATCAAACAATTTATTTGCTTTTTTCAGAATACACCGAGAGAAATGTCCTTGATTGCTTATATAATACAAATACAAGTAAATTTGAAACTAGCTAGCCCCTTAAAGCGCTTAGTTAGGCCTATTTATATACTAATTGATTTTTGACCCACTTACATTCTGGCTCCACGACCCAAAACCTAAGTGGGTGAAAATATATTGTCTTTGCATCCTATGGTGGCTTATGGGAAGTCATCAGCCACCACAAGAGTAAAAAACAACATGTTTTTTCGCAATAACCATATTTTGATTTTTGAATCACGTTATCTGTCTTCTTTACATGTAGGTGACTTTTGTATGACAAGCGAGGAACTCGTTTAATCGAGATCCCGCTGACAAGTTATCGCCAAAGAAATCTATGATTATCAGTCAATCAATCAATCAATCAATCAATCAATCAATCAATCAATCAATAAAACTTCTATAGCGCCTATATCCTCAGCGGACCGAGCTCAGAGCGCACAATGATATTGATCATGATCATGTAGACCACAAATGGGCTACTGAATTGCGCGTAAACCATTTAAACCTCTAAGTGCGACTACATATTTTTTGACTGTTTTATTATCCGATCAAATCACTCTTCTTAGCAATGAAATATTTTTGTAAACATCAAGATATACAAATGTTTTGTCTCAAATGAAACTAATGTGAGTAATTTTCACTCACTTGAAGTTGTGGGTCGCGGTAGCGAGACACAACTTCAAGCGGGTGAAAATTTAATTGTAGCGATTTAAGGGTATTAATAATCTTAGAGCGGGACTAGGCCTATACCTATGGTTATTCTGATACTCATTCTCATTTATTTGATCACTCTCTGTCCTTTTATTGGCAGGATACTTTAAACGAATATGTTCACATATTAAAATGTGTTGCAACCAGCGGCGGTTGTATACAATGTTATAATAATTTCAAGTCGGTGGAATATATCTAGTTTACAACTTTTCAAGTTCGATTCTCCTACAATCGCAATCATTCACTTTCGCCGCGTCCTTGGACAATTGAACTGTTTTTCGTGTTCACCCCGCGCGGGCGAGCAGCGGTCCAGAGCGGGCACAGCACTGAAATGGCAATCAACGCTGCCGTCACATCGATGATTGGGAATTGATTCGAGGCATTCGCGCGTAAATTCCAGATATCTCTGCTTCTCCCTGAAGTCCCGCGGGCAGATTCCTGCAATGTGCACTGTCTCTAGCTGAAGAAAAAGCCTCAAGTGTCTGTAAAGCGAAGTTACAGTCACAGGTCTCACCGTACAAATCAGCGAGATATTTGTTTTTAGATGGACATAAAGTTAGCCTTGTAAATGCTACATCATTTTAATCTGCACCCTTCCAGTTACTTTCTTCCATTTTTTGAAATGTAATGTTTTTGTTCAGTTTTACCCAGCACCTTTTAACTTTTTTGCTTAGCCATAGTCATTTATTAATAAATTACCGCAGATATACTTTTATATAGCCTATACCGACAAGCCAAGCTTAGATACCCGTATATACATTTTTCATTGAATTTATCGCTGTGCACCACACAACCCTGGTCCTTTAGTCTTACAGCTGGAAGTTATGACCAGTAGAAGAAGAAAAAAAAAGTCGCTGAGAGTTTCTTTTCTACACTCTTCTGACAATATCGTGACAGTGGGGAAAAAATGTACAAAGCTGAATCACATGGGCCATAGCAGAAAAGCATCTGTTTATGCCCACCATGCCCTATCACTCCCACCCTCACATCATCACCATGTACATCATGTACATCATTCATCTCATCAATTAACTACAACGTTTTTATCGTATTATAATGTCACTTAAAAGACCTTTTGTGCCGAAAAGTGACGTAAAGCAATGATTTACTACTACTACTACTACTATCTGTTTATGCACGTTTTATTGGGAGGTTAGCGTCGTAGACAACCCAGAAAACACAAGACGTTGACCTAATGTTTTTTTTTTTTTTTTTTTAATTTGATGTTGGACCAACGTCGTAGACCAAGATCAATTCAACATTGGGTCAGCGTATTTTGTTTGCTGGGAATGTTAACCAACATCAATACTAGGTCTTGTCATTCCATTGTTAGAGTGATTGTTACTCCGCTGTTATTTAGGATAATACATACCATATGCCTATGATAAACTAATATAAATAACAACTGAACGACGGCGGTGATTCGGTGATCTCGTCATGTGGCAGGCTGAGGCAATCTTTCATTGGTCTGTGATAGAATCCGTCTATTTTCTAGAACCTTACTATATTTTGCTATATGGACAACAAAAGTGGAGAAATGAAATGAATGGAGTTATAGGCCACCTTTGTGCACATATAGGCTGAACTGGGCCAGGAGCACCTCCTGAGGATCGTGAGATGAATTAGATGATACCACCCTCCTGACACAGGATTCGAAATTCAAGCGCTGGCGGTGTGAGACCGAGCACGCTAGCCCTCGGCCACGGAGCCTCCCCACAATATGGATTTTTTACGAGTGAGCGGGGAAGAAACATTTTGTTTCTTTGAAACTTGGGAGGCCAGAGCTTGGGGCTCGGACCCGCGATTCAAGTAGGCAGTTTTAAACCACTACGCCAGGGCCCCCGCTCAACAAAGACGTGGAATAATATGTTTTTCTAACAGTGCAGCATTCGCCCATTCCATTACTTTCTGCCGTGCCGTTCAGGTTTACATCGTCATGTATTCTGGTCAATATGTACAATCGATCGAGATGGTGTGGAACACATACGAAATCCTGGGTAAAACTGATGACAAAAAGCACAGCCCAAGTGTCTGAACACAGTCACAGAATGGGGTGGCAGAACCGCGGGGCGTCGCAGATGAAGCAAAATGATTGCAGTTTTGTCATCCAGCCAGCTCGTGCCATGTTCAGAACGTGTTCGGCATAACACACACCGCCGAATGGTTCAAGGCGGGAAACATGCTACATCCACCCTATGCTTGTTTAATGTTGGGCCAGCGTCTGCGACGCTGGCCCAGCATTAAACAAGCATAGGGTCATGTTCTATGGACGTATATCAGTCTGGATAAAATGTTCCACTGTGAGCTGACGAGTAGACATGCGAGATCTAATCAAATCCCCTAAGCCCTGGGCATCATTTGTGATGGATTTAAAAGTCGTAGGCAATCGTGAGTGCGTCGAATCGAATTCATTTTTTTCCAAGTAAATGATGTGTCCTTTACGGCGTAGTACGCAGTGTCAATGGACAATCATGGCAATCACTGAAGACATAATTCTATTTTTCACGTTTTTTTCTTCCTTTCGTGGGAATAGCTGAATGCATTCGTACAGGGTTGTTTATAAAGAAAACGTATCTCAACTTGTGCCACTGGGGAACAGTCATAGTGTGTGTGTGTGTGACTTGGTCGCGTCACTTTATGTTCTTTGTGGCAATATCGCGATACAATGAAGCTAACAGTAGGAAATATTTCGATTGTATTTTATAGTGTTAAGTACTACATGCCTCTGAGACGTTTTGATCCCCATTACGTAGCCACACAGCCATATTACATGTCCAAAGCCATAACCTTTTATTGAGTTAGCTGGTTTAATGACACAACATCTGAATTAAATATTTGTTATGGAATATAATATGTAGTATGTTGAACACCGCCCAAATAAAGAGCGAGTCATTGAATCTATAATAATGTTTATTACCGGACAGAAATGTTCTGATACTGCAGACATTCACATCTCGCAAATTCTTGATTTATGGTAGATTTAGATAAACACCCAATGGTCATTTAATGCTTATATGTCTATTAGTGTTCATTCATTGGGTGTTTAACCCTTTCAGTGCGGGGATCGACTTAAGACGTCAGAATCTGACTTTAGAATCAAGCTAAGTCAGACCAGGAGGTACTTGTGCAGACTCCACACACTTGCCATCTATGTTGTTTTTTTACAAAACAGACTGCTGATCTCGACTGGTGCACAAGATAGACTCGCCAAGACAGATTCAAGTGCTCATTTTGTGGGAGAAAAACACAAACCGACAAATAAACCCACCCACTTTAGCAGCTATTTGCCGTCTATTATATATCAGAGAGCCTCTACAGAGACGATCCCAGTAAACTGAAAACATTTTTATAACATTTGTACAACGTCGGCCCAACGTCTTCGACGTTGGTCCGACATTGTACAGATGTTATACAAATGTTTTGAGTTTAATGGGACCATCTCCAAGCAGAATCATTGTGGAGCCAACGTCTTTTCCATTGGGCCTACATTTATCCACGTTGAATCAGAAGTTTTAGTTGTCTGGCGTCAGTCGTCCTAAGAACAAACTGGCCTCTGGATATTGAACTTCTCTCTCAGATAATAGGCGCTGCTACCTATGTATGAAACCATCACCACTCCACCAGAGAAAATAGTCGTGTTTTGATTTTTAAAAAAGTTTCATAAGTACAGATCCATTGATTTTCACGAAGATTTTCTTTAATTCAAGATACTCTAGTTTTCAGACGCGGTGGCACGAGCATAGGTTTTTCTATTTGATCAGTACATTGCTATGGAAACCTATGTTCTAAAGAACATAGACCTATATGGTTTAGAGTATATTATTATATATTGTATAGCCCAAATAAACTAATTTAGTATACGGTTAATATGTATCTTATTGTGTTTGTTACACTATTATAATATAAAAGTATTTTTGCCATGCTCAAATGCTATTTTATCTTGCAAACCTACACTACTAACACCGTCAAAGCTAACTCGTGCACCGCGAAGGCTAAAGGGTACAATGCTAAGTGAGAAGTTTGGATAATGGAGAAAACTCAAATAAAATAACAATGTCTAGTCCGTGGATTATCTCCTGAGGACATGGTGCCAACACATCCTTGCGATCCAGATGAGATGTCGCTGTCTACCGCATTCCGGCAGATGAAAGGATAACAATTTGTCCCTCTTACCCTGCCATACTCACAACCACTTATCCCTTGCCGTGCAAAGTCAAAAGGCAGTATCTGCTTACTTTACAAGTGAGCAGATACTGCCTTCTGGCTTTGCAGAGCAGTACAGTCGTTTGTAAAAAAAGATTTGAAAGAGAAATGATGAACATGATGAAAGTATGTAAGTAATTTTCACTCACTTGAAGTTGTGGGTCGCGGTAGCGAGACACAATTTCAAGTGTGTACAAAATTAAATTCTTTGGCTGTCAGCGATTAATTTTGTTCCAGTTTTTCATCACACACATCTTACGAAAGTAAATCTCAGAAAGCATTTTATTTATTAAATACTTTGCAATTTGACGCATTGATTAGGCCTACTGATTCGGATATGAAAATTGGTTTGAGCTGGTACAAATCTGACCATGGCTCTCAGAGGGTTCACACTCTTCCACGCGCCGCAGTCCAGGTAAATGGCTTCAAGCTGCGGCCAGATTCCACAAGGTCTCTGTCAATGCCACGGTATGTTTATTTGAAGGCTCTTCGCTGTGGGAATCTACTCCAGCCCCGATTTCGCCTCCGGGGAAAATCTTGGAGATGTTCCCTGGAAAGTTCCTACTTACCACACGAAGGGGTAGTTCTTACGAGTTCCAAGGATTGGTACTGCTGATGTATTTATTTTGTATCGGACGTTTGCATTCATTCATTCATTCATTCATTCATTCATTCATTCATTCATTCATTCATTCATTCATTCATTCATTCATTCATTCATTCATTCATTCTTTCATTTATTCATTCATTCATTCATTCATTCATTTATCATGTTTATTCAGATATTCATTCGAACATATTCATTGTATAATTTTCTCGTTCGTTATTTCGTTCTTTCGTTTTTCTGTTCGTGATTGCTTGATTGATTGGTTGGTTGGTTGGCTGATTCATTCATTCATTCATTCATTCATTCATTCATTCATTCATTCATTCATTCATTCATTCATTCATTCATTCATTCATTCATTCATTCATTCACTCATTCATTCATTCATTCATTCATTTATTCATTCATTCATTCATTCATTCATTCATTCATTCATTCATTCATTCATTCATTCATTCATTCATTCATTCATTCATTCATTCATTCATTCATTCATTCATTCATTCATTCATTCATTCATTCATTCATTCATTCATTCATTCATTCATTCATTCACCCAACATCCATTGTCAATCCATCTATCATCCATTCATCTGTTCATTGTCTATAAAATATCAAACATCTTATCAGCTATCACTGCCCCGCAGACAACATAAGATGCACCTCAAAACAACAGATGTATCTTCCGCAGAGAACCTAATAACGTGTTTTGGCTTGGCCGTCCACCTGGCTGGTCGGCTGTTGTCTTCTGCCGGTGCTGACAACCACACATCAGGCTGTGTTGTTCTGCATTCGGGTGCGAGACGCCACACGACGTCTGTCTTAGAGAGTCTGCTGCCCAATGCTGGTTCAGTGTCGGGCCAACGTCGGAGACGCTGGCCCTACATTGAACCAGCATTGGAATATATTCCTCTGATCCAGATGTGTCAAGCTGTGCATGTCTATTTGGGAGAAGAATACAATGAAATTGTCCCAGCTACACCCCACAGTTTTGGTGTGTGGGGGGAGTATTATATTAACAGTGTTACTTTCGCTGGTGGTTGGGCTAGAATGCACCACGAAGGATGAAATGCACTGAAAGCAACATGGCTATTAACTGAATAAAACTGTATTGTTATATCTCAATGAACAATGTCAATCTTGCTGTTTTTTGTCATCAGTGATTTTACATGGCGATCTCCCAATACACAGCAACAGAAAGAATGATTGTTGCCGTGTGCAGCTAAAAAGGCAGTATCTGCTCACTTTCCACGTAAGCAGATACTGCCCTTTGGCATTGTAGAGCAGAATGTGGGGCTTTAGATACACAACCAATTAAATTTGAACCAACATTGTTTAATGTTGAACCAACATTAATACAGCATTGATTGAAATACCTGGGCCCAAGCCCCTAACATCTAGAAAATGTATAACAGACGATATCATTTTACGGACTGAAACTCATGTCGGGTTAATGTTGGGCCAGCGTTGCAGACGGTGAACCAGTATTAAAACACATTTAATCTGTTGAAACTGAATTTTTCAAGCTGTCAAATTATCCAACAAATAGTCCTACACACCACGTTGAAGCAATGCTATTTTAATGTTGACCTACAGACACACACTGTGGTCGACGCTGCATCAACATTAGTCCAACATTTGGTATTACGTCTTGTGATTGCAGCAGTGAAGTCATGATATTATATCACGGTCATTTTTAGCCCTATGTCAGCAATTTTTGTCACGAAGTGATGGACAAAATGCTCCTGGGGTTTGAATTCCATAATAATTATGCGAGACGTACTTCACTAATGTGAATACAATTTGCTATTTGCTGTTTCATTGCTTCCACAGAGTCGTTCGCTCAGCATTGAATCAGCATTGGTCCAACGTTGTTGAGCATAAGTATAAAACGACATTTCAGGCTTAATTCATGTAAACAGGTTGGTTATGTAATTTATATCTTAGGTTGTTTTTCTCTCTTATCTGCCAGGTCATCCCCTTGATCCTAATACGTTAGACGTTAAATACGGACAATAGTTATTCATTTGAGTGGCATATATGAGACCCCTTAGCCCAGAGGGGACGTGCGGACCCTTTAGCTCCAAGACGACGGTATGTAGACACCATCAGGCGATACCCATACAGTCATTCCTTCCATTCCCGTACCTCAGTGATTTCGTTATCCTGGATAAAGGTATTCCTGACGGCTAAGATTAGATGTGCGCAAAAATAGACACAAAACCCATTGATCCCTGTAGAAAAAACTGTTACCAATCTCTCAGAAATCTCTACCCCCAATCTCACAAGCATTAGGATGATTGCACGTCCACCCACAATGGTAGCCTACGCCTAACCTTTCTAGAGTTTACCCGCGGGCTATGTCTGAAAATCTGAAATACCACATTCAAGCCTGAAGCACTCTTATTTATGGCTGTCAACAACATATGACGTAAAAAATCGAGATTGTCTGGTCCCCGTTGAAATATCATATTTTTTGCGTGGGCTTGTCTATAACCACCACTGGCTGCTGCTCTAACGGGCGAAGCTAAAAGGCAGTATCTGCTTGCTTTACAAGTAAGCAGATACTGTTTTTTGCTCTGCATAGCAGTGCTATTCGGGGCATTTTATATACTTCGTTTATGTAACAGAAAAACATACCCTATTTTATATAATTATTATTGCTTGGAATGTAAATATGTATTGCATGCAATAGAACTACAGTAATTATGCTGGACAATAATATTCTTCCTAGATGTATATATCTAATTGTTTATTATGCTCTATGTAACATCATGTTGCATGGAGTAGACATTCCTGATTATTACATACTATTACTATTATTACATCGTCTTTTAATTTACCATACGGAGATTGTGTCTTACAAAATAGATTATCCTTAATGCTATATAAAAATATGTCTGAGCCATTTTATGCAAGATAATTTAGCAGGAAACGAAAACAATCATCAAATATTTCGTATACAAGAGCATATTGAATGAAATAATAAAATGGCAATTATTTTTGTAATATCCCACACACTTCACGGTTGTTCCACTGCCTTATAAATTAATAAATGAATCCATACAATAATAAAATTTACAAATATATAACAAATTCAAGACGAGAATAGTATGATGAAAAATGCTGGCCCCACACGCTCAATTGAACTTAAGTGGTCTTATCATTATTATTATTTTTTACACTCATGTAGGTCTAAATTATCGCTATCCGCGTTATAATTACTCATCCGTGAACGCTTTTTGGCTCTTAATTAGCATGATTATATAGACATAATCAGAATCGTGTCTTTAAATAATGCATCCCCCCTTATGTAGTGGGAGGCGATCCAGCAAGCAAGAGACATTGAAACGATGCTGTTTCAATGTTGGTCCAGCGTCGGCGACGCTGGCCCAACATTAAAACAGCATCGGTTCAACGTCTCTTGCTCGGAGGCGACCTGGCGTGTCTGTATTTACATCAATTATCGCTCTCAATCACCCCGGAAGTGGCGGATGTCCGCACGGCATTGCGTGCGCAGTTACGTGTTGCGCGCATGCTCGTCCGGAATTGGCCACCGTGCAGCGTCTTCCGGGATCTGTTATCCTGAAAACGTGTCCAATGGTGGATCAATGCTGGGTCAATGCTAGAGATGTCGACCCAGTATGGGGCCAATGTTTGTGGCAATCTGGGATGCTCGTGTGCAGACAACTCCCCCGTGACGCCTCTCTTAATTGTCCGTGACCCTTGTGCATTTTAAATGCCTGAATATGCACACATAATTCACGTTATTTCACTGAACTTATCATTAAAATTGAAATTTGTTCTCGTTGATCCTACATTACTGATGGATTTTTTTTATTACCACAGTAATGGTGTAAATATGTACTGTCCTTAATTAGAGACAATTGTTCTATCGTGCACGCTACAGGCCGGCTGAATCGTTTGATAATTATATGGAACCATTTTCTGTAGAAGCAAAGAGTGCCTTATTGACAGAAGGTTGGCTGAACTCTTTGAAAGCTGCAGGGTTTTTTTGAAGTACCTTTTGGTAAAACTAGAATAATAGATAACTGGTTACAACTTATACCGTACAACCGAAAAGATTTAATTGACAAAACTGTGCATTCCATTGACACTGAACATTCAGATGACCATCTACCTCTTCAGCCGTGCAAAACCAAAATACAGTATCTGCTTACTTTACAAGTAAGCAGATACTTGCAGAGAAATCCTCATCAGATGAGAGGTAGATGGGAACTCCAAGGGTTCATCAACCAGAAAAGGCCTAAGCCACATTGAGTGACAGAAGAAGGGGGAACAATTATCGAGTCACGACCGCGAGGCTTTACCGCACACTGGGGAGCCGTGATTGGCTGGGAAGGTCACGTGTGCATTGTCCTTCCGGTCGTTACGGGGTTTTTGAGGATCACTGAGAGGTAGTACATGTGGTGCTTAGGCTGTTTTGCGACAGGATCGCGTTGAATTACATATGAACTTGTGGTCACGGGTGACCCCTTGAATTCAGAAGGTAAAAATTGCCAGGGTAGAAAATGCCATGTAAACTTGAACTAGTGCACGTTTGAATGTGTGCTTTTTATTAATAATCCTTTCAAGCCCGAATTTACAAAAAATGTCATCTTCATCCACTACAAGTCGCGAATTTCTGTCGTAATTCACGACTTGTAGTGGTTGAAGATGACTTGAAGGTGATGGTAAATGAAAAAAATATATTGTTATTTTTAAAACTGTTACATGAAAATGTTCGTTCTCTAAAACGTTCTCTAAAGGTGTAGGGAGTTAAGTCATTCCTCAAAGATGCAAAATGATACCTTGGTGCATCGTAAGGGTTTGATGGGCTAAAGCTGAGCTTTTTCTTATAATTATGTACGTATCAAGCCAGTTTTAAATCAATCAAAATGGCACTAAGATGCGTAAAATAGTTTCTTGTAAAGGATCCGTAAATTGGTGTCAATTTTTCTTGAATACTTTTCGTCAAATAAAGCTGGGAAGTACGTTAGTGCTGCGAGCTCGGATAATAACCGACAAGGGTGATACAAAGGGTTGACTGAAATGTTATGTATAGGATAAAGCCCGAGGAGCTCTACATTCTTAGCTGTGGAAAAGGCCGCGGCCGAAGGCCGTAGCCTTTTCCACAGCTAAGAATGTATAGCTCCTTAAAACACATCCGATCATAATGAAGATCCCTCATAATCAACATAATCAACATAATCAACCCACCTGACTGATAATAGCACCGTAGGCCTACCATGATAATTGGTCGGTACTTGTTCAACAATAACTCTCCATTCCCGGCTTAGAATGTAGTGGTCGGACAAAGCAAATAATGTAGTGGTGTTTTTTAATGGTGACTGACCATTGGTCCGACACACCATTGGTCCGATACACCATTGGTCCGACACACCATTGGTCCGACACACCATTGGTCCGACACACCATTGGTCCGACAAACCTTAGAAGACCATAAATATCAGAATCTAACAAAGATGACCTTGAACTTTTTTTATATAACATAGTTTAAATGGCGGGAGAATCTGGGACCATCTTTATTTTTTTTTATTTGAATGTCAAGTGCCCAACACAATTTACAATGACTCAACCAGGTGACATATGTCTACATATTTCAGATTGAATTTAATTTGTAATGTATTTCTGTGGACCTCCATGTATCGACTAAGATAATGTAAGGTAAAAATGTCATTGTTAAAAATGACATTGGTAAACAGATGTCAGGTTCCTAAAAGATTATTTGTTGAATAGTACAATAGAGAAAGGTTCCATATCTATACTGGTATAGATATCATATAGAACATTTCTCTATATTACTTTAATAGGCCCTATACAGCAAAAAAACTTCAAAAAAAGTTGAAATTTAGAGCCTAGGCTACTGTTTTCATCATATTTTTTACATTTGAACTCATTGATGTTTTAGCTATTATTTTACCAAGCAGAGAAGAGTTTGACAAGTACTTCATATTTAAAATTAAATTTAAATTGAGAAGATGTGTAACAATGACTCATCATACTTGTTACATTGAATGACAAAACTAAATTACAAATACTTATCAATTATTCTACTTCGTCTTGCTTGACATATTCATTAAATCAACTTTGTGTATCGATTTACCGACCTGTAAAGGGCGGGCCAGATAATACATGTGTGGGTGGGGGGGGGGGGGGGGGGGCTGAGGCTATGAGTTTTACCACCGGGGTTAACCAGTTTCTCTTGCATAACCAAACAAATTATTTTTTCCTGAGATTTACCGGACACACTTTTTTTTCCAGCAAAAACTCATAATTATCCCCCCACGTATCATCTGGTCCGCCCCTAATGTAAATAAACGACAAGATTTCAACACATTTCTAGCACATTTCTGGCATGTCCTCTCTTAAATGTGTCGCAACTTGGAAGCATTTTCTCTAATACAAATGATTGAAGACAACATTAAATCCCTGGCTATGGATTAAACGCGTTGCATTGGAAGGGAGCGAATATTATATTAATTTGTGTATTTTTTAAAGTTCTAATTTATTTAAAAAAACGGGGTTTTGTCGCAATATAACGCATGTTACGTTGACAGCACTCATGTTATCCCATGTTTTGATTGAAATAGCATTGGCACAATGCATGCCACGATAATGTACATTAAAAAAATTAATCACTTTAAATATCCAGAGGTTAACCATGCCTAAACCTTGCTTGATTTGGGTTCATACTTGACCTACCTATAATTAAGAGGCTCGAGGCTATTTACGTCGCAGACGGGCCTCGTTGATATTTGGAATTGGCAGAATGTATATCAAATCTTGCCGGCAAACTTGAAACATTAGATACATGTAGGATTGTAGGTTTACGTTCAACCTGAGTTGGGGCGACATCATTCAAAGCATTAAACCAGCCAAGATCGTATTTGCTAGGTAGTTAAGCAATGTGTTTATTTAATCTGGTATTTTGACCAAAGTGTCACTGATAGTGTATCTATAAGCTCATTTTATTTCGGACTAATGGTACTTCGGAATAAAGGTACTAAGGAATAAAGGGTCACCTGTAACCATAAACGAAGGCTTTTGACTGATCTATCTACTAGGTTGAGGTTTACGGGGAATTCGGACTAATAATGGGAATTTGTAAAAGAGGGCCGACCCCGTTACAGGGGTTGGAGGTAAAAAAATAGCCTTGTAGTAATTTTATTTGATGACAAAACTACGGAGACCCATTGGGGTCACTCAACTCCATTTAGTCCTGTTGTTACTCAACTCAAGTTTTCTTGTTATTCAATATGTTAAACTCAAATTTCTGTTACTCAACTAAATTTTCTTGTTACTCAGCTCTTAGTTTTCTTGACACTCAACTCAAATTTCTTGTATCTCAACTCAATTTTCCTTGTAACTCAACTCAAGTTTTCTTGTACAATAAACTGGGGTGACTTTGGCCCACTTCTTTATTTTTTTAAATCTATAGAGCTTATAATTATATTAATTTACGTTTCTAGTGAATGTAGCCATATAGATAAAGAAAACTAATTGTATTTTTTTGTATAATTTGAGGTGACGATTCTTTCACACTTTTTATTTAATTTTCAGGGCTGGGTCAAAGTCACAGCCACCACTTGGGATGACTTTGTCCCAAGAAAATAAGTTACAGCTTCGGTAACTTTAAACAGTGATTTTAAACACTGATATAATGGTAAAAAACACTTGACATTCTGACGTAATTGTTTTGAAATTTAAAATAAGGTAAATTCGGGAATGGTAAATGTTCTGAACCAACTGAAGTAATGAAATTGAAAATCTGGGTAGCTTGTGATCCCAAGCTGGGGGTGACTTTAGCCCCCCAAAAATTAATAACTTGGGGTGACTTTGGCCCAAAATATTGCACAGGGATTTTAAACAGAGATAAAATGCTAAAAAAGAACTTAAAACCATGTGACGTAAATGTTGTGAAATTTAAGTATTTTAATCTCAGTAAATTTAAATGTTCTTAAGCATTTCAAGCCAAAGCTATCCAATTTTGTTTTTAATATTGGGCCAAAGTCACCCCGAAAATACGCCTATAATTTTTTTAATTTTGTGGTCAGAAAATTTATTGAAATATTTGTTCATTTAGAAAAATTGTGAGCATGACTGCTCAGGACTTGAGATTTCAGTATAGAATATTATGTAGATCATTGTGTCCACAGAATTAGCTAAACCAGCTTAATTTTTGCAGGTCTAGAAAACACGTGTTTTAACCTGGTGACCTTCTTGAAAGTGCCTACCTCTGTACAATATAATTGATCAGAAAGGACATGGTGCAAATAGAAACCTATACATGTATATCCCAACATCAATAAAACATCATAGACATTTATATTGCGACGTTATAAAACATCTCTTTTCTTTCATTTGGGTCAAAGTCACCTCATAGGGCCAAAGTCACCCCAGTTTACGGTGACTCATTTTTTCTTGTAGCTCAACTCAAGTTTTCTTGTCACTCAACTCAAATTTCTTGTTATTAACTGAAATGTTTTAGTAACTCAACTCAAGTTTCCCTGTAAATTTTCTTGTAACTCAACTGAAATTTTCTTGTAACGCAACTCAAGTTTTCTTGTAACTCAACTCAAGTTTTCTTGTGACTCAACTCAAGTTTTCTTGTGACTCAACTCAAGTTTATAGGCCTACCATGAATTGTCGGACCAATGGTGTGTCGGACCAATGGTGTGTCGGACCAATGGTGTGTCGGACCGATGGTGTGTCGGACCAATGGTGTGTCGGACCATTGGTGTGTCGGACCAATGGTGTGTCGGACCATTGGTGTGTCGGACCAATGGTGTGTCGGACCAATGACATGTAACCTTTTTTAATACCTGATAACGGTTGCTCAAAATGTTGAGTTTGGTATTAGGATAAAATTATTCTGTCGATTTTTTTCCACTGCAATTTATCTCAAACTAACATGCATACTTTTTTAAAAACTACGATCATAATTTCAAATATAGCTTTGTTCTTGATGCACGAGAATTAAATAATAATCTGTCAAATAAGTGGCTCTGCTGGGAAATAGAAAAATAGAAGTGTACGACAAACAGAAAACATGAGTGACAGACGAACCTGAATGTAACAAAATATTGAACCTATATTTTCTCACTGTTGAACCATCGTCGGCGATGTTCGTCCAACAGTCAGAAAAAATAGGTTCAATTTCTTGTTCATTGAGAAGAGCTAGTATTTTCACGATTGATCATAATAAGCCCTCCATGCAGGGTATTGAAGTGATTCAACAGATGGATTGCTTTCATTCCACTTCCGAACGATACATCCAAGATAAATAGTCCTAAAAACTTGAATTCTACGTGACGTTCGCTCCATCTTGATTATCTTGTAATGTACAAAGATGGAATCACATCCCAAGCGACAGATATATCAGCATGTTATGTTAGCTGGCTTTGTCCACATCAGTTCAGAGACCGTGGGGCTTTCCGTGGGGCTCGCTAAGTGTAAGGGTCGTTCGTAATTCTAGGTATGAAACCAAGCAAATGCTATGCTCATTTCTCTTTCAAATTCTCTAAATTGAAGGACTGATAAAATGACGTTAAAAAGCCTTAACCCTTTAACCGCCGGTGCCGCATATATTCGGGTTTTTATTTTTTATTAGCACATTAAGTACCACCTTTTAAACATGTTAAAGATAAAATGTGTCATCAATCAGCAATATTTGAAAACAGTTGACCTCAATTTTGTCAAATCTGAATAATTTTCACTCACTTGAAGTTGTGGATCGCGTCAGCGAGACACAACTTCAAGTGGGTGAAAATTTGAATTGAATAATTTGGCGGTTAAAGGGTTAAAGTGGGTGAAAAATACTCACATTTGTTTATTTTGAGAGCAAGCACTTGCGAATCCTGATTTTTAAACTCTCATTTCATTCTCACTAACTGTGATTTAACCTGCTATTTAAACAGATTAAAAACGGCTATAGTCGTGCTTGGCGTCTAAAGGGTTAAAATGTGTCCAACGTCACACACGTTGGCCCAGCATTAAACCACCAATGGGTAAACGTTACGTATTTGACGGGAACTGAGCGATGGTGGAATGATAACCCAGCACACACATTATATTGATCCAATACTGGTCCAACGTCTGAGACGCTGGGCCAGCATTGACACACCATCATTCTGGCCAATGTCTCGTGTTTGCTGGGTAAGGCCCAGCAAAAACACGAACCATTTGTTCAACGTGTCTTCGATGTTGGTCCAACATTGTACAAATGTTATGGAAATGTCTTGCGTTTGCTGGGAAGGGGTCCAACATTGAACTAATGTCGAGTCAATGTTGGCCCGCCGTCCACGACGTCAGCCCAACATTGACCCAGCATTGGTTCAATGTCTTGTGCTTCCTCGGGAGTCCGGGGCAGCTCTCCCAGGAATTCTGTGAGAGGCGCGCACGGGGACGTCCATTCAGACAAATTCCCGGTGATTGATATTTAAGAGAAAGTAAATACGGCACTCTCTTTGAAACCTGGCGGTCGCGTGCTCGAAGCGGCCCGGCTAACGAGGCCCATGACCAACGGGACCACGATCCGCGGGAGGGATCGAGCCAGTTGTGGGTTCAAGTCTTGCCCCACGTTGTTGGTGTTGGCCCGATATTGGGGTAGGGTCGGCCAACCGTCTTCAGTTTCTTGCCGCGGTGGTCTTCGGAGGTTTTGAACTGTGGATCGGGTCGAAGTGCCATACAATGGATGAGATTTAAATAGAGTACCAAGCAGGCTGCGACCTCTGCTCCACCATCGCCAGCCGCATTTCTACAAAGAAATATCCACTCTCTCAAGATTATGCGGGATATAAGCCACTTAGCCCTGAAGTATTTATTTATATAAAAACCAAGAGAACAAAGTGGTTTTTTTCAATTTATAATCATTATAACTATCTTACTTGGATCTTTCAGCTTTTTTTGAATACATAATTATGTTATGGGTCTACGGCCATTATAAATGTTTTGTTCTTTCAGTGCGGGGATCGTCTTTAGACGTCAGAATCTGACGTCTAAAGTTGATCCCCGCACTGAAAGGTTTTTTCTTTATGACATATCCTGCTTTCTGCATTAGATTATTATTTATCGTATCATTTCTAATGCACAGGTAAGGTCCGTCACATCGTTTTGATAGGTAGATCCGTCATGACCCGTCGACATATAGGCTAGCTACCCATTTATTATTAATAATTGCTCATAAATTATTATATAGGACTTAACACTTTCCATTTGGCTTTTTTTCGTTTGAGTGATTGAATAAATCAGACTTCTGTCAAAAAATTGTCAATATATCCCACGGTATACGGATACAGTGTGTATTATGCCGTGCAAGGACAAACAGCGGTAACTGCTAACATGAGAAGTAAGCAGCTACTGCTGTTTGCCTTTGAACGGCAGCTTTGGGAAATATTTATTATTGTACCTTCCAAGTTCGAATGGGTCACCAGCCACCACTAACTGGAGCATTTCATCAAGTATTTCAAGGGACCTGAACCTGACCCATGATTCCAACATCAATGAACTCAAATCAGATGCTGATTATCACACAAAGCAAACGAGATACTTTGAGCCGATGTTGCTTCAATGGTGATCCAGCGCCGCAGACAATGGGCCAACATTGATTCACCATAGGCTAGGCCACATGTCTCCTGGGGTGTGAAGGCAACTGAATTTACAATCCTTCGTAAACGAACCCCATTAGACCCAGGTTTCTTTGTGGAATCAAAATCACAATCCGCTTTGCCCATCATTCAGGGA
Organism: Flabesymbios commensalis; assembly: GCA_964017125.1. Taxonomy (NCBI): domain Eukaryota; kingdom Metazoa; phylum Annelida; class Polychaeta; order Terebellida; family Flabelligeridae; genus Flabesymbios; species Flabesymbios commensalis. The sequence goes on from OZ024914.1 coordinate 51,767,327, forward strand.
CCGTATTCTCGTACAAGTTACGATATATCGTAGGCTTCGGATTGGTCGAGATGGCCCTCTCGACCAATCCGAAGCCAACGATACATCTTGACTTGTAGGAGAATACGAACCCACCAGGACCGCAAATACGATTAGCGTTATTGAATGAGGTTATGTAGAAATTCAGCAGTGTGGTCTTGACAGTCTTATAGAATACCATTGCGTGATCTGTAATTCACTTCATTGCGCCTTATTTACAGCAAAGTACAGTGTAATTATTGCATTATTTAGTCGATGGAAAATATAGAAATTTATTTAGTTTTGTCGAAGGAATATATTGATTTTTAATAATAGCTGATATATTATATTTTAATTTGAGTCTATATATCGAGTGTTTGTGTCCAAATATCCGAAGTTCAGAAGCATTTCCGTCGATTACGTAAAATATATATGCAGACAGTGAGTAGGAACTATTTGTCACTACACATTAACCACGGAATATGGCTTCGGTCTACTGCGATTGGTTGCAGATGCGATATACTTCTATCCATCTGGATTTTTTGCTGTAAAATATACCATTATCTCAACTATAATTTGCATTTCTAACCCTCGAGTTATGGATTTTAAATTTTCACCCACTTGAAGTTGTGTCTCGCTACCGCTACCCACAACTTTAAGTGAGTGCAAATTACTCACGTTTGTTTAATTCGGGACCAGACATTTGCAAATCTTGATGTTTATAAAGCATGCATTTCATTCCAATAACTGTGCTTTAACATTTTTAACCTGCTAATAAAACAGATTAAAAATGACTATAGTAGTGCTTGGCGCTTAAAGGGTTAATAATGCAACTTATGTTTAGGTTTTTGTAAAGCATTGATATTAAAAAATTAAAGAAATTAAAAATTCAGCAGAAAATGTGCTTCACCGTTAAGAGTCAAGATATTAGTCATGGCGTCCGTGTCGCAAAAGTCGTTATTTTTGCTAAAAACCACGAGTCTGAAAGGCACAACGATATGATATAGGTGCGACTTCAAATCGGAACGCGACTAGAAGTGGGGATTTTATGGACATTTAACCCTTTTAGCGCGGGGACCGACTTTAGACGTCAGAATCAGACGTCAGATGCTGACACCTAAAGTCGATCCCAGCACGGAAAGAATATAAAGAGTATAATCATGATAATAGCCGTAGACCCATAACATAGGTATGCAACTGAAGCAGAATGAGCTAACTAAAACATTTATGATGATTTCAAATTGAAAAAATCCTTTGGTCTCCATGGTTTGGACAAAAATATTCCAGCGTTGCGGTGATTAACCAGTCACCTGACGGGATGGGATACTTCACCACACAGCCACGGCCACTCCCCAGAGGAGACGAGACACAGATCTCTGCGCGAAGCATCGCGGCGGCGAATTAGGCATTCCTGTGAACTCTCGGGCTGACCGGTTAATTCGGACTCGGCGACGGGCGCGGGGATCGACGGTGACGGATTCGCTTGTAAATCCCGCAGTCGGCTTTATCAGACAAACGACCGCCATTCATTTTCATTATGTGGCTATCTGGTGCCGCGGCGGAGGGGCGAGCGCGACCTTCTGAAGGCCACCCCCCCCTCCGTCAGAAAACAGGGAGCGTCGGCCCAGCGCTGTGTCAATGCCGGGACAGCTCTCCCGGCATTGACACAGCGCTGGGCCGTCGCTCCCTGTTACATGTTCTGATATCCAACAGCAAATGTAGGCCTACTTGGAGAATCTAGCAATTGAACAATCTAAATAAAATCATCGGTTGAAGATTCGTCATTTTACATTAAAGTATAGGTGGGTCGTCCCGATTCGCCGAGCACATGTTGTAGATCAACATGGTCGTCATAAGGTGAATATTATTGTTCAATGAAGCAAAACGACTCTGCTTTAATGTATTCTTTTTCCTCACAGACACAAATTACCACCTAGTCGCTCAGAAGAGCACGGTATTGTCCAGGCATTGGGCTTTTTATTGTCTCCATACTATATCTATACGCAAAACACGTCACAGCATGAAAATGAAATTAAATGAATGGGGTTTCAGGCCACTTTTGTGCACATGTAGGCTAAATTGGGCCAGAAGAACCTCCGGAAGAACAAAACATAAAATAATATCTCGGGTCATATTTGTCAATTGGACATTTTCTCGTCACCAAGAATCATCAAAAGACGTAAAACTTCTGTTGCCATTCTGGCCGCTGAGAGGATGCATGATCAAAGCCATCGTGTCGCATTCACTTTGCGGCGATGTCTCTATACCTCAAAGTGAATGGAGTTCATCAAAGGCAAGGTCAAGTTCAATGTCACCAGGCTGATATCAAAGGCTGGCATCTTATCCCAAGACATCCTAAATTACTGACGCTTCTTGTGTGGAATAAATGTACGCAGCATTAATTATGAAATAATTAACAAATGCATTTTTACCTACCCTTTGCCTGCTGGTCACGACAATAGTCGTTTTTTATTCGTTTTATTAGCCGATTTAATCACAGTCATTGGAAATTAAATAACTGCTTAGACATAAAGATTTGTAAATGTTTGGTCACAAATTAAACAAATCTGGGTAGTTTTCAACCACTTGTGGATCGCGGTGGCGACACATAATCTGAAGTGGTTGAAAATTTAAATGGAATAAATTAGCAGCATTTACATAAATTATTTTGGCCCCATACAAAACGCGAATAGAAACATGGGTTATATAATAGTATAGGTTATACTTTATCATGTTTAATTCAAAACTTCTCATTCGTAAGGGTTCTTGTCAAGTTTAAAACAATCCGAGAAAACTCGGATTGGCTTGACAACACCCACCAACCCCCTATCCAATTTTTCTTATTTTTTTGGAAACATTTACAACCAAAAACACAACACAAAAAACACAACATTTCCAAAAAAAAGCATCTGAGTTGGGGCTTGAACCACCCACCCACTTCCGCGTTTTTCCCGGCTTTTTGGATTTTTTTTAACTTGACAAAACCCCTGAGCACGTACGTAAGACTGAGTCATACATTTTTTTCTGAAACCAATGGAAGTGTTCTCAAAATATAACAGGTGTAGGTGTGTAACCATGGTAACAGTAAATCTTGAGCAAATGGAAAAACCCTGTCTCTCCCAGATGGTTATCTAGCGATGCGATCCGAATGAAGGACACTCGTGAAGTCCGGGCTAACCCTTACAACGCTGAAGTATTTTTATATAAACCATGGAGACCAACGTTCTTTTTTAATTTGAAATCATCATAAACTTGTCTTATAGGTATTCAAATGAAGCGGAAAGAACTAAATATCTACGGCCATTATAACTATTTTTGTTCATTCAGGGCGGGGACCGTCTTTATACGTCCGAATCTGACGTCTGTAGACGTCAGATTCTGACGTATAAAGATGGTTCCCGCGCTGAAAGGGTTCACGAAAGGATAATCTAAACTTGTCCTGTCACTGTCAGACGGGAAGGATATTTTGCCCCCTGAAAATTGAAGGGTGGCATCTGCCGTCCAGTAGCAAACAGCAGTAACTACTCACTCGAAAAACACACAGTTACTGCTGTTTCTGTTGTACGACAGTATATTATTTGTTTAAACCTTTGATCACCGGCCGCGATCATATGCGTTTTTTCATTTTTATTAGCACAATAATTACCTTTTTTGAACATGCTAAAGCTAAAACGTGACATCAACCAACAAAATTTTAAAATCGTTGACCTCAATTTATATTTTTTTACTCACTTGAAGTTGTGTATCGCGTCACCGTGACACAACTTCAAGTGGGTGGGAATTACAATTAAATATTATAGCGGTTGAAGAGTTCAAAATAGTATTGTCTCCACATGAATTGTTGTACAATTCAGAATGATGATATTTTATCTATTGGAACCACTTATGTTATATAAGCCTAATTAGGATTATTATATGAAAAACACGCACGACATTGAACATGCACGTAGTTAATTTTTGCTTGTCACATACGCTATGCATATTTTTCACTCATACCAAGCGATCAGGTGCGATCTTGTGTTGAAATGAAAACATTCATTGTATAATTGCTATTTTGATGGAAACAATCATGATCTAATAATCTAATAAACTTTTTTCTTTTTCTGTTGTAGGTAAGTACATGAGGTGGGAGAAAGTAAAAAAATACGCACGTAAATTATGTGAAGAACATAAAACACACATGTAGAATACTGTTGAGTAATATCAGTAATTGATGTGATGAAAACAACGCTGGCTTGTGGGGCCAGTTAAAGGTTAGTGAAATAACAAAACGTTAGGTTTGATAGTTCGTAATTAAAGGAACGTATATGCCATTTATATATAGTGACAGATACGTCCGTTTAATTCAGACGGGTCGGCCAAACTCATATGGCATTCGATGCAATAACACCCTTACATTGTGGTCGTCGTAAGTAATAAACCCATTACAACGCTGAAATATTTTTATATAAACCATGGAGACCAAAGGGTTTATTCAATTTGAAATAATCATAAATTGATGTCTTAGTTAGCTCTTTCCGCTTCATTTGAATACCTATGTTATGGGGTTATGTTCATTATGAATTGTTAATTCTTTCAGTGCGGGGATCGTCTTTCAGACGTCAGAGTCTGACGTCTACAGACGATCACCGCACTAAAAGAGTAAAACATTTTTGCTAACGGCCGTAGACCCATACCATAGGTATTCAAATGAAGCGGAAAGAGCTACATGTAAGTAAAACATTTATGATGACTTCGAATTGAAAAACCCTTTGGTCTCCATGGTTTATACAAAAAAAAATTCGGCGGTTAATCAGCGTCTCAGGGGATGGACCTTCCGCGGTCAGATAGCCCTCAAAATAAATGTGCTGCCTTCATGGTCTTCGTCAGTTTCTGCAGCCATTATTTGCAGATGCTGTTGCTGAGAAACATTGCCCGGTGCCGGTCAAACGCCGGGCCAACGTCTCCGACGTTGTCCCGGAGTTTGACCAGCACGGGACTCGCGGTCCCGTTATCCCGCTGCCTCGCGCCAATCTCTCCCGCACCAAGTGGTCAAAGTTAAGGCGGGTTTCTCGGGGCTGGCGCCAGGCAGGATTATCTTATTGTGGGCTGGAAGCCGCCGAGAGCTTCCTGGATGTGCCGGGAAGCTGCCAGGAACTGCTGCTGAGGCTGGGCCGCGGTAGCCGGGGTGAGATCCTGGTTGACCTACTCTACCCTAACGCCATAGTCCAAACCCACAGGGGCGGGTCGCCATTACATAACGGCAACAGTATGTACATTGTAGAGTAGAGGGATCTGGGGGGTTAGAAAAAGCGGCGTCGGGACAGAAAATATCCAAGCAAACACGAGACATTGAACCAATGCTGGTTCAATGTTGGGTCGACGTCGTAGACGGCGGCCAATTGAACTAATGTTCTGAACATTGAACCAATGTCTCGTTTTTGCTGGGATAATATTATGAATTTAGTTTGCTAAATCTCAACTATTGTCAGCAACATTATATTTATTTATTTATTTATTCAACAAGCAATGTCTTACCGCGCATGACTTTCCTTAAGTAGATTTTACGGCAGGTTAAAGAAAATGGTAGACAAAATTTCACATCTACGTGTAAAATTAGAAGGAATATTCTCACAGTTTGACGGACTACATGGATATAGACTATAAGATTACAGAAAGCCTGTTCTGTGTACAGTCCAGCCGATATACTTTCTATAACTGCGATATTTTTTATTGTGTTTGTTGAACAAGCGGAGTGTAAAAGCTAGACAAAATCGCCAAATTTTCCTGTATGAAACAATGAATTCAATAGAATGACCTTGTTAACTATTTTGGAGTATTCTAGATGATGTAGAAACCTTAACCCTTTCAGTGGGGAGGGGGGGGGGGGGCGTCTTGAGACGTCAGAATCTTACGTCAAGTTAAAGACAATCCCCGCACCGAAAGAATTACAAATGTGTAATGGCCGTAGACCCATAACATAGGTATTTAAGAGAATCAGAAAGAGCTAACTAAGTTATTTATTATGATTTCAAATTAAAAAAGATGGTTTATAAGACGAGCTCATAAACGAGATACGCCCCCGGTCGTGTGTACACTGTTGCTCTGCAAACTCGACATTTTGAACGAGCATTATTGTCTCACTGCTGAGTTAAAGTCTGTGATGACGGTCCGATGTTACGGATCTTTATTATTTGACCTAGATCTTAGCCCCCTGATTGGTTGAGATCGCAATCTCGATCAATCAGGTGGCTAGCATCTAAATGAGGAATACCAGTCGTGCCCAGACGATGGCCCAACATTAACCCAACATTTGGGCCAACGTCTCGTGTTTGCTGGGCATTGTTCGATTTGTCATGCTGAGAGAGGTTAAATGGAGAGGAGTGACGAATATGTGGGGAATTGGAGTGCGCGCGGGTCACGGAATGAATCCGGAAGCCCGCCACTCAGTTCCGGTGTCTCGCGCATCATGGCTGACCTCCGTGGCGGCGCATGTCAACCGGGTTATCAGCGTTGGTACAATGTTGGCACACTGTTTGCTGGGAAATGTCTGTCATGCTTGATGGGAGACAGACTGATTGATGGACACGTGGAAATATTAAATGAAAAAATCATGTCTAGCTTCAACCCTTCTTTGCCAAAGTTCGCAATAAAGCGAGTCCTCGGTAGCCAACCAAGTTCGCAATAATGTGATTTTCATACAGTTCAAAATGAGCTTATTTGACCTTGTAGTGACTTTGAAATGACTTGGTGTCATCTTACAACTGTGTCACATTTGGGCCCTGAGGGTTATATAGATGTGTTTCAAGTTGTATAATGCTGCGTCTACTTGGAATATTACATCACGTTTAAAAAAAAATAAACTTGGGTTCCAGGAGTACGTTTTTTGGGGAATTTGGGCGGAGATATATATACACTGCTCTGCAAAGCCAAAAGGCTGCAGTAAGCAGCTACTGCATTTTGACTTTGCAAGTCAGTAGTCTTTAATAATGTTAACCCTTTAACCCTTAAAGCGCTGAATTATTCTGTATAAATCATGGAGACCAAAGGGTTTTTTCAATTTGAAATCATCATAAATGTCTTACTTAGCTCTCTCCGATTTATTTGAATACCTATGTTATGGGTCTACGGTTATTATAAATAGTTTTACTTTTACAGTGCGGGGATCGCCTTTAGTCGTCAGAATCTGACGTCTGTAGACGTCAGATTCTGACGACTAAAGTCGATCCCTGCGCTGTAAGGGTTAAGCTCTCACAATGCATTAAAGCATCATTTTACATCTACGAAAACAGGCTTAATGTTCCTACAACAAATGGTTTTAGAATGAAACTTTCCATTAAACTGGTTTACCAATACATGGTCATTTTCTTAAATTTTTCACCCACTTCAAATCATCTTCATCCACTACAAGTCGAGAATTGGGACAGAAATTCGCGGTTTGTAGTGGATGGGGATGATAATGGTCAATTCAGGCTTGAAAGGGTTGATGCTGGAGCGGACTGGGCGGATTGGGTTGATATCTTGAAAGAATAGTTATACTGGGTTTATAAAATTATAAATTATTACTTTGCTTGAAATGATGCCGCGAGCATAATTATTTATCATTAGTCTGCATACCAGGTACGTTTTCTTCCATTTAAAGCAATTCCGCCTGCAAATGCAAGTTGAAAAACACAGATTGGTAGCAACAATTTAAACGTGTCAAATGCTCTATTTGCCTAGAATTAATGTGCTGATAATTAGCTGTAGGATTAAGTTCTTTCAAGTTATTGATCTTTTTTTTAAGTATGGTTTTGTTTGATGTTTCACCGCCATCAGTATTTGAGTGATGATGACGCATCAGAAATAGAACATGATGAATGCGGAGTTTGCGGCATTGTAAAAAAAACGCTGGTCAAAGCATCAGCTCTGCTCTGCGAAGCCAAAAGGCAGTATCTGCTTACTTGTAAAGTTAGCAGATACTGTTTTTGGCTTCGCACGGCAGAGCTGATCAGCCAATTCGTCAAATAGACACTGCGATAGATGATTGGGGGAGGCAGATTCCGGCCGCGGATTGATTTTTATGTGACGAGGTGCCACGATACGTCCTTTCAGGAGATGGATAATTATCTGAATCCTGTAATAATATGTGACGAACGAAAAGGTCTACGTAAACCCTTTCATTTTCACCCACTTGAAGTTGCGTGGAAATTACTCAGATTTTGCAAAATCGAGGTCAACAATTTCGAAATCGTGTTGATTGATGTTTATCTTTGACATGCTCAAAAGCTGGTATTTGAAGTGCTAATAAAAATGAAAAAGCGAATATAATCGGGACCGGCGGTTAAAGGGTTAATAAAAAAACACTACCAAATATAATTATGTAAGTCGCATTCCATTTGTGTCAGAATAGAAAATGGAGTGGTTTAATTAATTAATGTCAGGAGAAAAGCTTCAACGTTTCAATGTTTGAATTGCTGGAAGCGTCACATCTGTCAAGTATTGTCTCAGTCAGTGGTTTGCTACCGACAAAATTAGCTTGTGAAATTGTCTGGCTTATCAGTTTTTTTATTCATAAATAGTTATTGTGATTATATCTATGCCTGTTTTTGTCTATGTGCTGTTTTAATTCCTGTCGCCGGAAACCAAGTGTGCCTCCTGCGCTTTCGTGGCTCCTCTTTAATCTGGAGCAGTGAAGCTCTGGATTCAAATCGACACAATTAACGCATCCACATTGGTGAATCAGATTCACTATAGTATACGTGGTACAAGAACACCAACAAGACTCATATCGACACAGCACATCCACATTGGTGAATCATATTCACTACGGTACACATAGTACAAGAATACCAACAAGATTCATATCGACACAGCACATCCACATTGGTGAATCATATTCACTATGGTACACATGATACAAGAACACCAACAAGACTCATATCGACACAGCACCGCCACATTGGTGAATCATATTCACTACGGTACACATGGTACAAGAACAACAACAAGATTCATATCGACACAGCATATCCACATTGGTGAATCATATTCACTATGGTACACATGGTACAAGAACACCAACAAGACTCATATCGACACAGCACATCCACATTGGTGAATCATTATCACTACGGTACACATGGTACAAGAACAACAACAAGATTCACATCGACACGGCGCGTCCACATTGGTGGATCATATTCACTATGGTACAAGAACACCAACAAGACTCATATCGACACAGCACATCTACATTGGTGAATCATATTCACCATGGTACAAGAACACCAACACGATTCAAATCGACACAGCACATCCACATTGGTGAATCATATTCACTATGGTACAAGATCACCAACAAGACTCATATCGACACAGCACATCCACATTGGTGAATTAATTCACCATGGTACAAGAACACCAACAAGATTCATATCGACACAGCACATCCACATTGTTGAATCATATTCACTACGGTACACATGGTACAAGAACACCAACAAGATTCATATCGACACAGCACATCCACATTGGTGAATCATATTCACTATGGTACAAGATCACCAACAAGACTCATATCGACACAGCACATCCACATTGGTGAATTAATTCACCATGGTACAAGATCACCAACAAGATTCATATCGACACAGCACATCCACATTGGTGAATCATATTCACTATGGTACACATGGTACAAGAACACCAACAAGATTCATATCGACACAGCACATCCACATTGGTGTATCATATTCACTACGGTACACATGGTACAAGAACACCAACAAGATTCATATTGACACAGCACATCCACATTGGTGAATCATATTCACTATGGTACACATGGGACAAGAACAACAACAAAATTCACATCGACACGGCACGTCCACATTGATGAATCATATTCACTATAGTACACATGGTACAATATCACCAACAAGATTCATATCGACACAGGACATCCATCTTGGTAAATCGTATTCAATATGGTAAAAGAACACCAACAAGATTCATATCGACACAGCACATCCACATTGGTGAATCATATTCACCACGGTACAAGAGCTCGACCAACATTCAAATCGGCACAGCACGTGCACATTTTCACTCTACACAGTGATGCATGGTGCTTACTCCCCAGCGAGTGTACACCTTGGTGTTTACGTTCATAAAAGAGCTCCACCACAGAACATGGTCACCATCATAAACACGAAAGTGTACAACACTTTCATGGGAGCATCTTCACCATCCCTGATCTCTGGTGGTCACAGGGAACTAGCGCGTCAATAACGTTGTGCTGCGATGAGGTGAGCACCTATATATTCATTCTCAGAATCCAAGGTCTATGGATTCTGGTTTGCCGCGGCAAATAATTCTAAGCCCAAGACGAATCTTGGTGAGGCGTGTTTACCCAGGGAGGCTGATGTGCAGATTATTGACTCCACCGCCCAGATGGGGTGCTGCGATCAAATCAAGTATGACGGTGCGGTGCTTTACCATACTGCTCTGCAAAGCCAAGAGACAGTATATGCTTACTTGTAAAGTAAGCAGATACTGCATTTTGAATTTGCACTGTACCACACAAAAACTGTGGAAATAAATTAATGCAATTTCATTTCCTAAATGGTGATTGTGATTGTCAGCATGCACAATATTATTATTAAATCATTCAATGATATTCCTGCAAAGTTGTGTGACCCACTGCATGTGTCAAAGTTGTGTCATTACACAAAATGTATGCACATTTCTGGTGTATAGTCCTAATAGTATACATGCATGTGTGTGTTAGTTATTGTCATGTATAAAGCACATGATCAGTCCATGGATCTTCCACTTTTGACACAACATTCGCGTGAGATAGCGTGCACATTCTAGGGTCCTCGTGCCGGGGTCATTATTTCCACCGGATGTTTCCCCAGCACAAATACAAAATGGCGCCTGGCGACCCACCGGAAGTGTACCGACTGACCCTTCACCTGGCAGGGACGTCTTTGATTATTTGTGTACTTGTCTGTACGTGTGTACACTGCCGGGGTGTGTACAGACGCTTGTGTACTCCATCCACATGAGAGTAGTTACAGACGCCAGCCTCCCTTCCCGGAAAACACGATACGTTGAACCAATGTTGTATTAATGTTGGGACACCGTCGCAGATTGTGGCCCAACATTAACCCAACATTGGCTCAACATCTCGTGTTTGCTGGATTTGCCAATTTGCACAACCTACCCCACTGATGACATTGATCAAGTAGAATATGATCGACCAAATGTAACCAGTATTCATGGGCCTCATTATCTGCACCCCTTTGAATATTTCTGGGCTAATTGACCTTTTCAGCACAACGCAGCCAGTTAGCACTTTTTTATTCGTTTTAACCCTTTGAATGCTAATCACGACTATACTATTAGCCGATCAAATCACTGTTAGTGAGAATAAAATCAAGATTTGATATGTTTGGTCTCAAATTAAACAACTATGGGTAATTTTAAGCCATTTGAAATCGTCGGTCGCCGTGGCGAGACACAACTTCAAGTGGGTGAAAAATCAAGCTAAGTTACTTTTGTATGTATAGGCCTACAGGTGACCAGCACCCATACTATGTTTAACCTCCAGGATAAAATTAGCTTGTTCACTGTTTCTAATCCGTTAGCAATAGCTAAGTCATAATATGTAATTGAATCATATCACTTCTTAAATCAAACCCTAGGAACATTGGCTATTTTCTACGACTGAAACATTATGCGTATGTTTTATTCCAATTAGTGACTTTGAAAACGACATGGGCTCATTACTCTAGCTACCAATGTAGAATTTTGCATTAAAATTTACTGAACATTTTGTTACTTATGTCTTTTTGAAGTTCTAGTTATTTCTCCTACTTACAACGAGAGCACCGATGTAGTGGTTATACCGTATGCCTGTCAAATCTGGTGTTTAAAAAAAGTTTCTTCTCCGCCCACTCGTAACGATTCAGTATTTCGTGCAGCCTCCGTGACTGAACGCTGCAAGGGCTCAAAGTTCGAATCTTCGGTCTGGAGGGCAGTGCCATCTAATTCATCTCACTATTCTCTGGAGAATCTCCTGACCCAATTTAGCCTATATTTGTACAAAGGTCACAAACAGGGCGTCATTCATTTATTCATTCATTCATTCATTCATTCATTCATTCATTCATTCATTCATTCATTCATTCATTCATTCATTCATTCATTCATTCATTCATTCATTCATTCATTCATTCAGTTATTCAGTTATTCAGTTATTCATTCATTTATTCATATATTCGTTTATTCATATATTCGTTTATGCATTCACATATTCATTCATTCATTCATTTCAAAGTATTCAGTATTTCAGAGCAATCAGATCTTGTATTCTCAGACGAATATGCGGCTCCTTGGTGTGGACGGGTTAATGGTCAGTGGCCAGGCAGGAGATGTGGTCAGTGACTATATTGACAGAATAATGCAGTGTTCTCTCTTGTCAAATGACCGCGAGCAAGCTGACCAGCACGAGCTGGACAACGGTCAGCCTGGTCATTGTCGTCAAGTCAACAAGCCTTTTTTCAGTCCTTGGCCTCTCTCTATCTCGTATTCGTGACTTGGGATTCTTCATTTCCTGTACTTGTTTGACTCACTCCGCGATCACTATAATCAGGAACCTCTCGGTTCCTTGATATTATATTAGACTTGACATTTTAGTATTATTCCACTGATTATTTTTAATTGAACACGGCCGTGTGCCATCGCTTCCATGAAGGCATTATGAATGAATGAATGAATGAATGAATGAATGAATGAATGAATGAATGAATGAATGAATGAACGAGCCAACGAAACGAACGAACGAACGAACGAACGAACGAACGATCGAACGAACGAACGAACGAACGAACGAACGAACGAACGAACGAACGAACGAACGAACGAACGAACGAACGAACGAACGAACGAACGAACGAACGAATGAACGAATGAATTAGTTAATAATCAATGGATGAACTAACGAGCGAACGAACGAACGAACGAAATAACGAACGAACGAACGAACGAACGAACGAGCGAACGAATGAATGGATGAATAAATGAAGGAATGAAGGAATGAGTGAAGGAATGAGTGAACGAAGGATGGATGCTGATATGAATAAGATAACACTCGTCATTCAGACACATTGATTCGAAACCCTGGCTGTCTGAGCACGCTCCCCCTCGGTCACATATGCACCCCCAAATATTGAATCTTTGCGTGTAAACTGGAATAGAACATTGTATTTCTTCGACAGCGAGGGACAAAGCCCGAGCTCCTGCGTGGCAGACAGTAGTGCTGACCGTGTTTTCTCGCTACTAAATGCTAATTGAGCGATCTACAGCACGGCACGAATAAATCTATGCCTAAAAATATTCAGATTTTTTGGGGCTGAGACGTTACACGATGTGCCCCAAACCAATCTAGCGAGGATGCAAGCTTAATTTATATGCATCAGATTCCCGAGCAGCTACAGACGTTGGCTGGAGGGCGGCCCAGCGTCGTGGACGCTGGGCCGCCCTCCAGCCAACGTCTGAACGTGAATATATCCCACAAAAGCAATGTGGCGGTAAACCGGTTGTAGTTTAATTAAAAAAGTGACCAGAGCTTAGCCAAGCTTCATCGTCTTATTAGGCCTATATATATGCGTGCTGATCTTTCGAGTGACGAGTTTTAACCCTCACAACGCTGAACTATTTGTGTATAAACTATGGAAATCGAAGGGTTTTTTAAATTTGAAATCATCATAAATGTCTTAGTCAGCTCTTTCTGCTTCATTTGAATACCCATGTTATTGGTCCACGGGTAGCATAAATATCATACTCTAAATCTAGAATACGGTCACTGATTCTGTGCATGCATTCTAAGGTACATGTATTTTTATGACGAAATGAAATAAATGGTATTTTTCATTTCATTTCATTTTTATGACGTATTATATAAAATTACTACGTCCACGGGGGATGTTTTTCGGCTTTGTATCTGCTGCACATTGACGTCCTGGAAAAAGCTACCGGGATATTGTGATCCGTGCACCAGTAGAACGGCGGGTCTTGGAGCGTAATTTGCCGTCGTCTTTTGATTCTCCTTGGATAAGGGGGATTGACGGGCAATTTGGCGACATTGGTTTTCCGCGGGATAAACATCCAATCGCTCGTCTTCTGGCCCGACTCCTTCGCGGTTCAATAACTCAAATCCTGTGATGAATATTCATGAGGTGATCCAGACCAGCGGCGCCGCCGACGCCCAGCAAACCCGAGACGTTGACTCAATGCTGTTTCAATGTTGGACCGGCGTCGTAGACGGCGGGCTAACATTAAAACAGCATTGAGTCATCGTCTCGTGTTCGCTGGACGACGCTCTGCCGGAGGAGTATGCCGCCCCAGCGTTGGCGCAATGGCTGCCGGCCCAAATGAATATACTTGACCAGTGAAACCTGACATTGCGTCATTTCATGTTGTTTTGACTATGCGCCTTCGGGACTGCTATCAAATGTCTTTTTTTTTAAAATAAATTCACTTTGAAACGTCATGACTTCTTTGTGTAGGAAAATCCACATTTGTATTTTGCGAATTTGCTAAAAGGCCTATATCCTTAACCATCTGCGAACCAATATCGCACAATTTAATTAAATACATTAGTATATAGGTAAATGGTTAGCCAATATTAACTAGATTACCTCACATGCCATTTTGTTGGCTTACTCAGATGTTACGAATAATTGGTAGTTAATTTAACAATACAATGATCATTTTGTTTGGACGAATTTGATGGCTTTTGCGTTTCTGTTTCTTTGAAGAGGTACAGTAGACATGTATGAAAAAACACATGGCTTCATTATTGACATTGAAGACGAGACATCAGTCATTCTTTTTAAGATCTGTATAATGATTCAAGTCTAAATGCTCCCTGGGCGTCCAACGGATCAAAATCGCGACGTGTGTACTTTAATTGCATGGGTGCACATCTCGCATCTGCCAACCAAAACAAAAACAACACCAGCGGGAGTCTTATTGACATTTGTGGTGCGCATGCGCATTCCTAATTTCACGCACGCGCTCTTTCAAGCTCATGATCTCTTGAAGTACTCATACTATGCTTATTTATTTTCTTCCAGATAAGTCCCTATAGCTAGTCCGATTGCTGTTCTAATGCTGTCTCAATGTTGGGCCAGCGTCGCAGACGCTGGTTCAACACTGAGACAGCATTGGAATCGGACCAGCAGCGTAATCGCTAAGCTTCGCAGTCACTGTAGGCTTACAGTCATAATATTTTGTTAACAAACCTCTTCTGGCGCGTGCAATCTCTAGATTATACATTTACACGGCGGTGAATCAATACCACAACATGGTGGTGGTGCTCTGTGGTTCTGTTATTAAGCACACGAAAATGTTGTTTTGTGGTGATTAATTAGTCGCTTTGTTTTCTCGGGAAAGATGAGTTTGTGATCATGTTTTCTCCAATCATCCGGCTCATCATATCGTGCGCCAAGTTAAAAGTAGCGTAATAAAGCATATTTTATATTGAGCTTTTCGTGTTGACGTGCTTCTATGGTGACACAAAACGAGCGTCATTAACCTGTTCCTGTGTTACAGGAGTAGTTATGAGTAAACAATAAACTATGAATGGTAAATATAACAATATCAAAGTAATATCTGAATATAGACTGCAGAAACTGTAGCTTTTGAAATTATATTTAAAATTCACCTCGGGTTGTGTTTTTTTATAGAAACTTTATTAGAATTTCGTGCATATCGTGTATTCCATTTCGCCTTTTTTTGTCGAAATGTCTATAAAGCGTTATGTTATTGGACGCGGCGTTTTGATTACTTTATTTCACATTGCCCAACTCATTTCGAATGACTTGCAAGTGATTTTGCAGATACATATCAGCATATATAGGAAGTAACACCACAAGGATGCTGTTTTCAGTACATGGTCAAAGTCCGGCCTCGTTATTCGGCCCGGACTCCGAAGCCTGCCAGAAAATCAGCACCTACCTACAAGTCACTCCCAATTCCCAATCACTTCCAGGCGAGAAATGCAATTTCCACCTGGCAAGAAACCTGATCTCATTTTTGGCCCGCTAAACTCCGTCGATGGCCGAGCTAGGTGTCTCATTTCGTGCCCAATATCTGGAAGGGGAAACGATTACCCACCGTTGCCTTCATTCGGGGTCAACGTCTGCGACGTTGCCCCCGAATGCAGGCAACGGTGGGTGGACGGCTTGTGTTTGCGGGTGATACCTTCCTAATGAACTGGACTCTTCGGCTGCATTTTTAACTCGGGACAAGCTTCGGCTGTCACGCCCACTATCCCGATCCCGGAGACTGTGATTTCTTTATTTAGGATTCACACTTCCCACCACATGCAAGGGGGTGTCGCAAAGTTCGCAATGTCCGAAATACGCACAGCATTAGACCTATGCGTATAGATTCATACATCCGACCACATATGTAGACCCCTGACCCCAATGTAAAATGTCGCGTTGTCATACCATAAATGACTTAAGTGTTTATTGATACAACAAATTTAATTTAAAAAGAACGTTTACAAGTTATCGTGTAGTTGGAGAAGATTAGATTGGAATCTAAGCTCTAGTTCTCGAATTTATTGAGATGAATGCGTTTTTTTAGGCCTACCCCCCTCAAGTTTTTCGATACGTGGTGACCATGGTGACAGACAACCAACTAACGTCGTGATGACTAACGTAGCTAACGCAACTGCACATGCTATTTTAAAAATGTTACATAGCAGCCTATAGATTAGAAATTTTGCGATATGTAGGCCTACACATATAATAAAATTACCGACAATTGTCTGTTTCCCGCACCAAAACCAGAGATAAAATAGTCACTCTACACCATGTAACAAAAAAGGACACCCTGGAAAGCTTAGAAACCTAATTAAAACCTCTAGTTAATTTACCGTCACGACAACGTCGTGTGTCCAGTGGGTTGCCACGTGCGAAACCAACATGTCCATGATGTCACAGCCACGGGAAGCGTCGCAAAGGTCAAGGGCATCTGTCGCCCACTGGCCACAGCGAGGCTGACAAGGCCCTGGCCTCTGGATCACACCTTTGCGCCCCTGCCTTTCACCGCGTTATCGGTTTATCGCAGATCTGCTAATCACCAGGGACAACTGAATTCAATCTGGATCAGCGCGGATCCAGTGGTCCGCGTGTCTGCCCGCCGCAGTCCGACATGTTTAACCGTTAGGCCTAAAGCGCTGATAGGCCTATATTTTTCAACAAACCATGGAGACCGAAGGGTTTTTTCAATGCGAAATCATCATAAATGTCTTAGTTAGCTCTTTCCGCTTCATCTGAATACCTGTGTTATGGATCTACGGCCATTATGAATATTTTGCTCTTACAGTGGGGGGATCTACTTTAGACGTCAGAATCTGACGTCTACAGACGTCAGATCCTGACGTCTAAAGTCGATCCCTGCGCTGTAAGTGTTAACTGTGGTCCCATGGTTAACTGTGGTCCTTGCCATGCCCTGGTGTCTACTCCTCATGAATATTACCAAGTTGACCGAGACTAGTGACCCTGCCTGGCTGGTTAAGAAAGCTGTCTGTCTACATAGAATAGGACAAATAAGGAGTTCTGTCGCACAAAGGCAGTAGCAGTATAAATCTGCTTACTTTCACAAGTTTACATTAAGCAGATACTGACTTTCTTTTTTGTAGAGCAGAATATTTTTTATAACCTGATCTGTCTGCACACATGTTCAGTATTTACTATTATAGTATAACCTAAAATCTGTACAAAATGTCCAGTATTTTGTCTAGTACAGTATGGATACTTCTGTCATGTAGCAATGAGTCACGTGTCACTAACACAGGAATCCTGGTAAAGGTCAGGGACATCTGTCACTGGCGGGCGGCTGACAAGGCCAAGTCCACTAATAGAGATCCACTGACAACACTAGATCTGATCACGTAATATTTCTTCTAACATTTCTGAGATAAGTGAAAACCCGAAAAACCTACTCAGATTTTTTCACTCATAACAGGAATTTGACAGTATAACGGGTCAAGGTTTAATGTTTTTTCCATAAGGACCGTTTTTAATGAGTAAAAATGTATAAACGATAACTTGAATTAACCCTTTAACCGCCGGTGCCGCATATATTCGGGTTTTCATTTTTTCTTAGCACATTAAGTACCACATTTTAAATATGTTAAAGGTAAAATGTGACATTAACCAGCAAGATTTGAAAAGAGTTAACCTCCATTTTGTCAAATCCGAATAATTTTCACTCACTTGAAGTTGTGGATCGCGTCAGCGAGACACAACTTCAAGTGGGTGAAAATTCAAATTGCATAATTTGGCGGTTAAAGGGTTAACCCTGAACTAAATTATCGGACTTGCCTAAATCCCACTTTCGACTCCTGATTGGTCGCCGCGGGCGGTTGGGAGGTCCCGTAAAAAAATCGTAAAACGTTAAGCCCTTCACTACCATACATGACGGAAATTTCCGTCGTCATTCTTCATGTTACGTAACCATACATGACGGAAATTTCCGTCGGATTTACTATGGTTATACCAAGATCACTGGATCCTGACATGCACTTCGGCTTGGAAGTGAAGTGGTTAATAAAAAGAGGGATGTTTATATTGCTTTGTCGGGGGATGAATTATGGTTTCAATTTTCTGTAGGATTGCGCGGCGATTTTATGAGAAACTTTCCACTAAAAATATAATAGGCCACTTATCCCTTTCAGTGCGGGCGACGCTTCAGAGCGTTTTGAGCTGTGATCTCTACAAAAATATTGTCTGAAGTGTGTTGGTTGCGACACAGAGACACAACTTCAAGTGCAGAGTGAAAATTTAAATTGGGATCACAACGAAAGTTCCGTTATTTTTTTGTAACATGGATAATTGTCTTCAAACACAGCGCTATATTTCGTTTGTTTAAAGCTGGCGATTGAGTTAGCTTTAAATTAACGAAATAAATTATCGGCGTTACTTAATAGATACTGTTCTCGCATCTGACTGTATCTTTAGTTGTGTACAACGTCGACTAGGCCTATATTATACTGATATAAATTTATTACCTGATCTCGAAGGGTAATGTTCCATTAAGTCGTAAAATGTTCAATAACGGACACATGCAACTATCATCCACTATAAGTCTTTAATATATTTTGCAAATTGATTTACTGTATAGTCGTCCATATTTTTTTGTTTCGATAGTAAGAACTGTACCGTAACAGAGAAAGTACTACATTATTGACCAAGTATGGAGCTCCCACCCTAATGACATCACAAGCTATGACACAAGAATCACCATTCTGAAAAAAAACGAAATGTTTGTGGTAAATGTTTATTGTTTGGTACTCATCAGCCGACTTGACGTTTTATCCATGCTACCCCCTGGTCACTGGACCTGTTCATTCGTGTGTCATGTCAACTCCATTGACATCATACAGTCCTACAGCCATTGTGGCGCATTGAACTTATCGTGCATATTGCCATCTCAAGATAAGCAAGTGAGGGTGAAGTACATTGCCAAGGGTGCAGCATCGAGGCAATGTTCTAACATTGAGAGGGGAGAAACATGCTATTTCTCTACACCAAGCTGTGTTTGAAACTTATAGTTAGATAATATGAAAAAATATACGGAGCATGTCGTCTTATTTGTGGCATAGCGTTGGAAAATGTTGAAATAATGTGTAAACTACATTAAAGTACTGAAATGCGATTTTAATTGTCGGCTTGGAGCCATTGCGATTTTATTGCACTGTCAATTTGTAATTGCAGACAAAAAACACTCCTAGTATTTTCGCTAGCATCACAAATTTAGATCATCACGCAGTTGTGTACCAGAGAGTGTGTGGTGCTCTCTAGCTCACTCTCTCCCTCTTCTTTAGATCCCTGTGTAAACCCCAAAGTCTGCCATGCTGACCCAGAATCCCCCCTCCCCCCTGCCCCCTGGTCGTTTGTGTGTTATATTGATTTTTAGTGTCAATACCGCATCACCGAGGGAGTCCCGGGGAAGTATGTGTAGTCCAATACGATATTTAGGCCCAACGACGGTTCAATTCTGGGCCAGCGTCGTAGACGCTGGCCCAGAATTGAACCGTCGTTGGGATGGCTTTGCCACGGCGAAACCACGCGATGTTTCCTCACCCTTATTCTTACGCTCGCCTAGGTTACATAAGCTTGTGCGTTATATAGGTCAAAGTATACACGGGCCAATATTATAGAAATAGTGTAACCAATAATGTCAGTTGAGAATGATTTACATATCATGATTTACACCCACCCTCATATTATTGTGGCTACTTGATATGTCTTAAAACAGGTCACATATAATGTGAAAATGTCTAAAAAACTTACATAATGTCATTTTTATCCATCTAAGGCTGTGTCTCGCTACAGCGACCGACATATTCATTTGAATGCCTATGTTGTGGGTCTACGGCCATTAGAAATATGTTTACTCTTACAGTGCGGTGATCAACTTTAGTCGTCAGAATCTGACGTCTACAGACGTCAGATTCTGACTAAAGTCGATCCCTGTGCTGTAAAGAGTTGAAAGGAGCAACCAATTAACCTCCATTCTGTCAAATCTGAATAATATTCACTCACTTGAACAGGGACTGTAAGTGGGCGAACATTACAATTTAATTATATGGAGGTTGAGGGGTTAAAATGATTTTAGTCGCGCTTAGCACTCAAAGTGTCGAAAGAGAAGTGGATCAATTGTCTCCCTTTGTTTATTTTATCGAAGACAGAATTATAATTAAATAGTCCTGCTCCACAAAGGCATCTCTTCCCTTTTGAACTCGATCCCAGAAAACGGGGCTGACCATACCCGAGTGAACTTTGACCCGTGGCTGGGGCACTTCCCTTGGACCCAGAAATAACTCTGCCTTTGTGGCGGGTTTCTGGGTCAACCTGGGGTCAATGTTAGCCCGCGCCGAGGGGCTTTGTTTTCGCCGCGTCGTGTGTTTTCCACAAAGTCTTATCGAACGGTGCTGTTTTTTCGGATCTCCTGCGTCTGAGTCTACGAATTGGAGAACATGTCATTATAATAACCGGATTAAGTAAAACCAGTCGGTTTACGACCTTGGTCTAACTGTGGTTCATTGATGGGCCAACGCTGACATGTTGGCCCAGCGTTGAAACACGGCTAGGCCAACAATTATTTTCTCTCCAAAGTGATCCCTGTGAATGGACAAGTGCATTCTTTTTATGTGCTGGAGTGTTCGATTTTATAATGTCAACATTTACGGAGTAGGGAATACCATGGACTATCATGTCTCCAAGAATTACGTAGTCTCCAATACAATTTACAAAGTGTCCCCTTGACCTAATTTTGAAAGTGAGTGTTTAGAAAAATGGCTAAGATCTGGTGTACATTATTACTCCGGTGTTAGACTCTCCTATTTACATGCATGTATAATATACCAGATTGTACATGCGTCCAGAACTGCGATGATTGATGAAATATGTGACAATAGCAATATCACGCACTTGAAGTTGCGTCTCACTACCGTGACCCACAACTTCAATCGGTTCAAAATTACTCATATTTGTTTAATTCGCGACTAAACATTTTCAAATTTTGATGTTTAAAGTTGTAACATCAAGATTTGAAAAACACTCATTTTTCCCCAATGGTAGTGATTTAACATGCTGATGAAAACATATTAAAAACCGGTGCTTTTTGCTATAACCTGTATAATCAGTTGTCAAAAGTAAAATATGCATTCAATCTTGAAACACTGATAAATGTTGGGACTAAAATTTCGCAAATCACACATTTTCAGTCACTTGAAGTTGTGGATCGCGGTAGCGAGACACAACTTCAAGTGGCTGAAAATTTGAATTGAATAGGTCAGTGTTCTAGGGGTTAACACACATTTTGCCGATCAATTGTGTTAACCGCCAAATTATTCAATCTGAATTTTCACCCACTTGAAGTTGTGTCTCGCTGACGCGATCCACAACTTCAAGTGAGTGAAAATTATTCAGATTTGACAAAATGGAGGTCAACTGTTTTCAAATATTGCTGATTGATGTCACATTTTATCTTAAACATGTTTAAAAGGTGGTACTTAGTGTGCTAATAAAAAATGAAAACCCGAATATAAGCGGCACCGGCGGTTAAAGGGTTAAAGAACCATCGGATGCGAAAATTAAAGCAGTTGTTTCTCTCTTTCTGTCGTGTGGTCGTCGGGATTATATTGCTGAAAGTTGGTGTGTTCAGCCACATTCCGAGGCCAAATAGCCTGGTATCCCGTGGAATGACCTTCCTCATACAGTAGACCCGAGGGACCGGGGAGCGAGTCCTGTTAGCGCCCTCTAAGTGCCAGAGGCGATGTCCTTATTCTTTACTAGAAGCTCCATCTAGGCCACAGTGTTTGCTCCATCGTCGTGACATGTCAATAATTTCTCTACCCTAAGCTGTTAGATTTTGAAATATGTATTTTAGATGTTACTCGGAGATTTGAATTTGATTAGCATGTTGAATTAAACATGTTAGAGTGGCTGAAAAATTCATTGTTGACTGCAGGGAACTGAACATCAGACGCTCTGCCAACGTTGAGCCTGTGTTGGTTTAATGTTGGGCCACCGTCTACGACGGTGACCCAACATTGAACCAACACATGCCCAATTTTCCGTAATTGTCTCGTGTTCTGGTATGCGGTAACCAACATGGAACGGAATAGACAACTCTTGAAATCAGACGTAGATGATCGCCGACGTTAAGGCAATGCTTTGACTATGTTTTTGACATCTGATCCAGTGATGGCTGGATGTTGCATCGCATCCCTGTTTCGCTCGGATTGGAACCATACCAGCTATTGAGCTCCATGTACCATGTGTACTGGTGAATCCCATCCAGCTGCACCATACTCGTGTTACACCAGCAAAGCTGTCTGAAGGACATGCTCTAAGTGAGGGCTTCATTGCCTCAGGCGGCCACTCAGGCCTAGTTTAACTTGTCCCCAGCAGTGCATAGATGTTTCCAAATATGTCTTTCATTTAGAAGACAAATGACTTGATGCGATTTCATTCTAGTCCCACTCATGGCATTCTTCCACATAATATGTTCTATTTTCTATGGGAAGATACAATACCGTTAACCCTTTAACCGCCAAATTATTCAATCTGAATTTTCACCCACTTGAAGTCTTGCTGACGCGATCCACAACTTCAAGTGAGTGAAAATTATTCAGATTCGACAAAATGGAGGTGAACTATTTTTAAATATTGCTAATTTATGTCACATTTTATCATTAACATGTTTGAAAGATGGTACTTAACGTGTTAATAAAAAATGAAAAACCGAAGATATGCGGCACCGGCGGTTAAAGGGTTAAAGCCATTCAGTAAAAAAAGGGCATATAGCCTCGACTACGAGCTCTCTTCTGTTGAAATGTTCTACATTGCGCCAAAAGCTGTGAGTAATAATCGATAATCGATCTTTACTGCAGCCTAATCAGATTAAGACGCAAGGTGAAAAGTCCCAAAATAGCTTGCATATCCACACATTAAACAGAAAAAAATGAATGAGTTGTTTTAACGTTGAGTGAGCGTCGCAAAAATCAAACAAACACAGCACCAAATTGTATGACATATCATATTTTATGCTATAATATTTAGCACTTTTCCCTCTAAGATATCTCATTGAAATTTCCATCCACTTGAAGTTGTGTGTTGCTACCGCGACCAACAACTTCAAGTAGCTGAAAATTACTGATATTTGTTTAATTTGTGACCAAATATTTGCAAATCTGGCTGTTTGAACGCTCATTTCGTTCCCAATAACAGTGATTTTTTGATCGACTAATAGAACAAATTGAAAACGATTGGATTGGGTCGTGCTCACCGGCTTAAACTTCAGTAGATATTTAATATAAATTTTCGTTTATTGGTGTCTAGCGTACAGTAAGAGCGTACAGTATATAAAGCGTACAGTAAGAATAATATAGTGTTGGTTCATTGTTGGTCCAGCGTCTACGACGCTGTCCCAACGTTAAACCAACACTATCCAGCACGTATATCTTGATCAGGGGACGTCTGACGTGGACTTAATCTTTGCTGACCACGGGGAATTCTCAACTGTCACAGCAATTCAGCATTACATCAATTATCACCATCAATTATCACCCCGCGGGGGATAGGCATTAATTATACCACTCTGCCGATAATTTATACCGCATCTATTCTCTCCTAATACACAACAGTATCCACTGCTGCGGGATTCCAACGTTAAAAGTGTGAATTTAACCCTTAAAGCGCTGAATTAATTTGTAAAAAACATCGCAACCAAATGTTTTTTTTTTCAATTTGAAATCATCATCAATGTCTTAGTTAGCTTTTTCCGATTCATTTGAATACCTATGTTATGGGTCTACGGCCATTATAAATATTTTACTCTTACAGTGCGGGGATCGACTTTAGTCGTCAGAATCTGACGTCTACAGACGTCAGATTCTGACGATTAAAGTCGATCCCCGCGCTGTAAGGGTCAAAGATATCAGAGCTACTTATTATTATATAATAGTATAAATTTTGGATTTTATGCTGACCTCGCAGCCGCCCTAAAATAGAGTTATTGTAATTTGCTAAATGATTGTAAGTCAGTATGCCTTACCATAACATTATCACCATTTTTTGTGTTTATTTTTTGTCAAAATGTCACCATATCAAGTTTACTTTCCACCGCTCTCACGAAATGACACACGTATAGATCTGCAAATCGTCACACTAAATATGCTGAAGCACAAACTTGTTCGAAGTCATTTTGAGTAGAACGCAAAAAAATATTGAATTTTCTTATACAATTTTCAACTCATTATGCCAAAGAATGACTCGGTCCATTTTTGCTTCGGTGTGACGAAATCTAAAAGCCGGTTCCGCGTATATTCGTGTTTTCATTTTTTTTTAGCACATCAAGTACCACATTTTAAATATGTTAAAGATAAAATGTGACATCAACCAGCAAGATTTAAAAACAGTTGACCTTCATTTTGTCAAATCTGAATAATTTTCACTCACTTGAAGTTGTGGATCGCGTCAGCGAGACACAACTTCAATAGGTGAAAATTCAAATTAAATAATTTGGCGGTTAAAGGGTTAACACCGCGGAACCTGATTACGCAACATGCTGTATTATCTTTACTGGTGTCTATTTTCTCTTTTTGTGCCCTTTTTTGCGGTATACATCAATAACCAGACGTCTATTTTTACATATCGTGACGTTCGGTCTGCATAGGGATTTTTTTCAGAAAAAAATTCACCGAGTGGCTAAACATGGGAATGTTCCTGCTCAGACTTACCTAGGTATCCAGACACGTGTAAAATCAAAGAAAATCCATGGACTTTCGTACTAATCATCAGTCCTTTGTATCTTTTTTGAGGTACTTATCAACCCTCGTGGCACGCAGACACGTCTTTACTCGCATTTCGCTGTTGCTTTGAATTTTTGCAAGTTCACTTATGATTGATCACTTTTTATGTTTTCTTTTACCTAAAGAATATTACGAAACTCCCTAAAGCATCATGCTGGAATTGATTAATATTTGCTTGTAATAGAGATGAAACAAGTTGAAATTAATTTTAGTGTAAGCCTCAGCTGCAGGAAAAGTCAAATAATTTAAATTCAGCTGACTAAATAAACTTAAGTCGAGCTGCTCGTAAATGTGTTGTCTTTACTTAAGTAATAAGCTGCTTCACTTGTTCGGTTTTACGTTGAGGGTGGACCCAAAGTGGTTCTAATTTTGGCCCAGCATTATAACATTTAGTTGTTTTTAACCTTTTCACTACCATACATGACGGAAATTTCCGTCGTCATTCGTCAATGAACGTAACCATAAAATGACTCAAATTTTCGTCAAATATATACTACATTTATGTATTTTTCGTCATTTGAAGCTGGAAATTGCGTTAGCAATTCCAGCTTCAAATGACGAAAAATAGAGCTCGTAAACCAGTATATCTGGATCCTGGCATGCACCCCGGCCTGGAAGTCAAAGGGTTAATCCGTTTTATCAGCCGATCAAATCACAGTTATCGGGAATGAAATGTGTGTTGAGACATCAAGACTTGCTAATGATTTGTCTCAAATTCAACAAGTATGAGTAATTTTCACCGACTTGAAGTTGTGGATCGCGGTAGCGAGACACAACTTCAAGTGGGTGACAATTTGTTTTTAATGTGGCGTTTTGAGGGGTAACTTCGAAAGTAATATGCTACATATTTGGCTTCAGAATAAAAGCTAATGACCATATCCATGATATCGTACAGTTTAATTACTTTGTGTTGGAAATTATCAATAACGTATTACTCATATATTTGTTTAATTTGAGACCAAAGATTTGAAAATAATATTGATGTTTAATATGTTTAAGCACACGTTTCCAATGACAGTGATGTGATCGGCTAATAAAACTGATTAAAAATGACTATATAGTCCTGCTCAGCGGTTAAAGCGTCCAGCTATTATCCATTGACAGGTAAGAAGAATCTTTTTTTTATCAGATGCTAACCGGAGTACACCGTATCCGGATTAGATCGATCCGGGCGGAGGTTTTTGCGAGTGGGGACTCCGCCAATGACAAAGACATAGTAAGACCGCATGCATGGGCTGCGCCCACGTGCGTGTCACCCTTTGAAACCACGGGTGCTCACATCTGTATGCTACTTTGCAAAGACAAAAGGCAGTATCAAAGGCAAGAGGCAGTATCTGCTTACTTGTAAAGTAAGCAGATACTGCCTTTTGGCTTTGCACAACAGTGCTGTATACTCGCTCGTTCAAATATGTTTACTCGTATTCTTCAAGGTTTTTGTTAGATATCTTTACCTGCATATTTTGCATACCACTCTGCAACACCAAGATATACAATATTTTTCCCAAGTAAGTAGTTACTGCCCTTTTGTTTTTCGCAGCAGTATATGTTCTTGTTGTCCCTGCGAGATCATGATATGTCATAGATGAGCTGCTTTAAAACATATGTCTTGGAACAAATATCATATAACTCGGGTGATCTTAAAATTTCCAAAAACAAAGTGCGTACTTTAGGTTTTGATATAATTTACTTCAGATATATTTGCCGATCGAATTTCAAACACGCGAGGTAAACCCAGTACTGTTTTTAGGTTGGTCCACTGTCTGTGACGCTGGCCCAACATTACACCAACACTGGTTCAAGGTTGTTTGCTGTGGGGACGATTATGAAGGTCAATCTGGTTGTCACGTTGCTTTACTTGGCACAAAGTGAAGCTGAACCGTGATTTGCTTATAATATTTCTAATTTATTTTAGATGACCAAGAAAAAAACACGAAAAACATCAAAGTTGACTGACTAAACACAATGCGCTATTCTGCCCCCAGGTCATGTCATGTCCCTAACTGGCCTTCAAGGTCGATCACAGGCATTATAGTGAGATGCTACCTTCTCCAGTGACCATGCATAAGACGTTTGGCCAACGTCGTTTCACTGTTGGGCCAACGTCGTAGACGGTGGGCCAACAGTAAACCGACGTTGGACCAATGTCTCATGCTGGCTGGGCAGGCCAGTAGAATAATACATTAATTAGGGTGTGGTCAACTACTTCTGAGTAAGCGTCTTATACTTTGATCTTCCAGTGTCTAATGTTGGCGTAATGGCGGGCCATTGTCGTAGACGTTGGACCGGCGTTACATCAACATTAGTTAAGCGTCTTATACTTTGATTTTAAGTCGACACCTTTTATAAATATTATGTACAATGAGGAATACTATGAGCATTTGTGTTTATTCTGAGAAAACACAAATGTATCTTTGTTAAATTAGACTATGGATAGTCACTATCAAAAAGCGTGTGCCATTTGAGATGCTAAAAATGGATTTATTTGCGGAACGCTAGCGCATGGGGCTTCAGGCCACGTTTGTACACATGCGGGCTAAAGTTATCTTGTCCAGCCCTGCTGCACACGACTTGATAAAATTGAAGATGGCTAAACTGGCCCAGAAGGATTCCAGGAAGATGATGAAATGAACCAGACACAGAATTCGAAATTCGAGCTTTTTTGTCTGAGGCCACACACGCTACCTCTCGGTCACAGAGGTTCCCCACAATACTCAACCTTTGCAAGAGAGAGAAGAAACATTTTCTTTCATTTAAACTTAGATACCTGACGCGAATCACAACTTTGAGATTTGACCAAATGGAGGTTAACTATTTTCAAATATTGCTGATTGATGTCACGTTTCACCTTTAACATGTTTGAAATCTGGCATTTAAAGGGACACAATCAGGCTAGAATCATAAAAAAAATCGGTTATTTTATTTTGGTTTCTTAATAATTATGACTAGATCTATATCATGTAAACATGTCCATAGACTAGAACTGAAAAAGTTTTTTAATTTTTGTGCTGCGGATTTACCAGCTAGGCTGAATATAGAGACGAAATTCCCGTAGTACTTATTTTGGACATGCATGACAAAAATTAAAAAACTTTTGCAGTTCTAGTCTATGGACATGTTGACATCATATGGTCATATTAAGAAGCCAAAATAAAATCACCGATTTTTTTTTATAATTTTAGCCTGATTGTGTCCCTTTAAAGTGACAATGAAAAAGTAGTGACCGGTGGTTAAAAGGTTAAAGTTACACTCCTCACAGTACGTAGGCCTATTGCACCTTCACCTTTTAACCCCGAATCACTGATGGGGCAACTCTTTCAAGTGACGAATTAATATGCGTGACATTGTATTTTTCAGTATTGTGAAGCTGGCATTGATGACTCGATTTCCAAGTTTAAATGAATGAAAAATACCCAAATTGAAAAAAACCTATACGTTTTTATAAATCACAATCTATAATAAGCCTATGTTGGCAAAATATTAGGGCCTACACTGTTAAGCGTCTCGTGTGCTGAAAGGGTTAACGCCATTCATATCTGATGAACGATTTTGGGTGTGGCGCGCTGCGTGTTGACTGATGGTGCCCCCACCTCAGCGTCT
The DNA here is from genome assembly GCA_964017125.1 of Flabesymbios commensalis. NCBI lineage: Eukaryota > Metazoa > Annelida > Polychaeta > Terebellida > Flabelligeridae > Flabesymbios > Flabesymbios commensalis. The sequence goes on from OZ024914.1 coordinate 51,796,287, forward strand.
TGGATCAATAAGCAAAAAGAAACACCTCGGAATAATAATATCTTCGATCAGCTCAAATCCAGGGACAAATCTGGAAACATGCATCAATAAATCCGTCACACAACATCCATTCCGCGGAGGAGTTTGCGTCTAATTGCTGATGGATTTGGAGAAATAATGCCATAGAATTTGTTTGCTAACAAAAACGAGACGCTGACCCCTATGTTGGCCTAATGCTGACCCATCGTCTACGAGGATGGGCCAGCATTAGGCCAACACATGGTCAGCGTCTCGTGTTTTTTCTGGAGCTGCGCCGCTGATGCAACTCGCCTGTGATCTAAAGATGCAGTTTCGATCTGATGAGCATGCTTCTAAACTTATCGTCGTTTTTTCACACATTTCATGTATTTATCATTTAATTATTCAGGAGTTTCGCTAGCAATAATTATACAAAGACCAAAGTTTCCGAAGCTGAAAAAGATGTACACTTGTACTTATTTGTACACGTGTACAGTGCCACAGATGTACAATTTGCTTTCATCTTAATGTGGTTATGAAGCTGGAATCCGAATTATTTTAGTGTCTTTTTTCACAAATTTAAACAATTCCACCTTAAAGGGTTTAAACACAGGCCTACGTGCACCTACGTGTTGATAAACATGTCACCTTCATTAGACGACTTCCTAGTATTATATCAGAAAGTTGTGTAAAACTGCGTCACAGAAATTGGGATATTGTGGAGGTTGTGTAATTAGTCCGTAATACGTAATACGTCCGCTAGGAATTCCAGGCACGTGACTAATGACAGCCTATCACCGGTTACGTAGCACTCTTTGTCCACTTCCTGTTTGTCAAAGCGAGCCCCAGCAACCATCGAGGCCCACCTTTGGGCCGCAAGGATCAAACATGATTAGTCAGAAAATATACTTCCGAGCTCGGCTCAACCTGCTGAATGGCTTGGATATTTAATTGGTGGAAATAATTGGATATGTATTTTGCACAAACAAAAATGTTTATGATTAGAAAACTAAAAATCCAGGCTATCTTGAAAAAAATGATCACAATTAATACCAGTAGCTAATGTTTGGCGTACCCAATATAAACTGAATGCTTGTGGTGTTTGACATAAAACAAATTTACGCCGCCGCCGCGAACTGATCGGTGGTGAGACAATGCGGTCTCTAATAACTTCGTGATGCGAATGGAATCGAACCTCGGTTTCTAGAAATTATCCACCAACCCTCTGCCCAGCCTTTTCTCAATATTTGTCGATGTTGGTCCAATGTTAAGCCAATGTTGCATGGCAAGCGTCTGATGTTGGTGGATAAGGGATCAGCCTGCCGGGTTGTTGTGTTTCATTATCACCATTGAATAGCGACGTCATAATAGCATTGTCATGTTCTCATTAGTCAGGTGTGACTCCTCCCAATACACACAGACACACTGTTGTGTCTATGTCGGTGTAACGTTGGGCCAGCGTCTCAGACGCTGGCCCAACGTTACACCGACATAGACCCCAACACTCGTGTAGGCTGGACCTCTCTAATACAGGTGGGTGCCATTTCCTCTCATTCTTCCTTCCTTTTCCGCTATTCAACCTAATGGGTACTCCATTACCACGCTTACCCATCAGATTGTCATTGAGAATCAACGATAACAGGAACAAAAAGAAATCTTAATAGTTTAATATGATCACCATCTCGTTAATTGGAGGTTAAATAAATGAACATTGAACTAAATACACAGATTTATGAGACACAAATGTAGCTATATATCATTCCTTTGCCACCAAAGGGCTCCCATAATAAGCTGACTCTGAGTGGGTGTAGCCGCAGGCCGTACATTTCTAATTGATTTTTGTCTCCTGATTTAGCCGTAACCCCTAGAGCACCGATGTCGACTATAATAGTAGCCTCTCGGGTGTGTTTATAGGCACAAGTTTGTGTAACATGTTGTTGAAAGAAAAATATATCTACTGATATTGGTTTGGTTTTGATTTTCAAGTAAGTTCAAGTAATTTTCAGTCACTTAAACTTTGTGCATCGCTGTAGCAAGACGCAACTTCTTGTGCTTTAAAAATTAAATTGAATAAGTTTAGAGCTCTAAGGGTTAACCGTTTTCTTGCTGAATTGTCAGCTAGTATTTTCCATTCATTTAAAGCTGGAATTGCTAACGCATTGACAAGGAATATTTTTTGTCACCGCTAAGCACGTATCGTCCATCGTATCTTGCACTTGCACCGGAGTGGTAAATACATTTGTTCGATCCCCAGGGGTGCGATCTTCTCACTGGACTCGGACATTAAATCATTTTTTATATGAAATGGGTAGGAACTCACTATGTCAGTTTGTGCGCAATCAGATGTAGGCATATCGTTACTGAAACGTAAACATTTAAAGTAACTCCCGAGTTATTATCAATTTTGTACGAAATTCTAACTCGACGTGGATTAAAACTGTTTGAATTTTATTACTAATCACAACATGCAAAAAATACAGAAGCCTCACAAATAAAAGACACATAAGAAAATAACTTGACATCAACACTGGGAGCAAACCATGCACGTAAATTGCCATTGTCTCAGTCTCCACTAGAGAAAAAAACACGGCCTGCTGCTTTTCCAACGTTGGGCCAACCACTGCAGCGTTGGGCTATCAATGGGTCGTCTGATATCTGATGTTGGGATTGTTGGATGCAGGCACGCCTAGTTAATCAATCTGGATCGTCATCAGTGCGGATGCTGAGGTTGATTGACAAGTACAGTATAGATTATTCATAATAGATGAATGCCAGGTGGTTATCCGAGCCCATGCCTTGGCTAATCAGACGTGGTTAGGGGCGGGGAGCGAAAAACGGAATACACTTTCCGTGCGGCCGCGCGGCAAAAATATAATTGAGTCAAAAAAAATGTCGGGGGGGGGGGGGAGGTTAGGTTATAATTTGTCTTCTGTAGCGTAGCATATGCCATACTATACGATACAATAATAGATAATAATAGAATACTAGGTTTGCACATTTGTGCCTGCTAGACTGCTACACAATTTTTCCCGGACAAATTATTGCATGGGGGGGGGGGGGGGTGACGTGAAATTGTCATTTTTTAAACAAAATAGTATAATTACTTCCTAGAAATCTGCGAGATATACACATATCCTCGCTCATTTCCTTTGCACATAATTTTATGCTTACCAAGAAATCATCTTCGATGGAGTCCTAACGAGACGTTGGACCCATGCTGGATCACTGCTGGTCCAGATTCGGCGACGCTATACCAGCAGTGATCCAGCATTGGCTCAACGTCTCGTGGCCGCCTGACTGTTGCGATGCGGGGCAGGTGATGACCGACGTAACACGTGACCTTTCGGGAAACACCTCTTAGTTTGACAATATGACGTCATTAGGAATTCCATCCATGTTTGGCAAACATCGGATCCCAGAGGCGCAGACCGAGCCGCTAAATTAACTTGTCAGAGGCCCTCTTCGTCCTATACTGCAGCGCAAAGCCAAAAGACAGTATCTGCTCACTTGTAAAGTGAGCAGATACTGCCTTTTGGCTTTGCACGACAGTATAACGGTATCTGCGAGGCTAATATCTGAATTCGGTGTAGTCTGCACTAATATAACGGGCATCTGCAGATTGGACGTGCGTCTGTAATATTAAACAGTCTATGTGTTTGAAAAGCAAAACTTCAGACCATAATGCAATAATAATTATTATCGGTAATAAAGACATGTATAAAATGAATGCTTCCTATGGTTAGGTAGAAATCATGTGTCACTCACTGCTTTCTATACGATTGCAATTTTCACTCACTTGAAGTTGTGGATCGCGTCAGCGAGACACAACTTCAAGTGGGTGAAAATCCACATTTTTGTTGACTTTCTAATTATGATTTCTGTAACACTGATGTATTTTGAAATTGATGAAATTGAATGAAAATGGCCTGATTAAAAACAATATATATCAAAATATAGCTTATCATGATTTATCATCATATTGTGGTACACTAGACACTGTTGTATATCTCATATAAATCATTGTGGCATTGCATTATCCGTATAAAAATGCATTGCATTATCCATATAAAAATTCATTTCATTATCCATATAAAAATGGCCCCAATCCCCATACCACAGTATCATGTCGAGCACCCAGCCTAATACAGCCCAGGTAACTGTCCGTTGACCCAATGCAGGTTTAGCGTTGGGTCAGCCTTGCAGACGTTGGGCCAGCATGCAACCACCATGGTGAACGTCTCTGGTCTGATGATATCTCTGTTTGATGACTGTAACTCTGATCTGAAAAGTCAAAAGGCAGTATCTGCTTACTTGTAAAGTGAGCAGATACTGCCTTTCGGCTTTGCACGACAGTAACAGTCTGAAGAGGGAAAGGAAGACCATGTCTCGCCTCAGGCACAGCTCAGACCACTCCGGACGCTGGTCCAACACCGCCCCAATGCCGGGTCAACGTCTGGGACTCTGGCCCAGCATTGAACCAAATCTGGTATGGAGTCTTCCGCAACACCCCCAGCTGCACTTTGAGAATTCCGGATCATTGACCCGAATCCCTTTTAGCTTTACCGGTGACAGTGCACCTCCTTATTAGCGTGTATCTAACAGTCTAAGGGATCGTGGTAGCTTAGTGGCATCTTTCCTACAGAAAGACTAGACTTCTCGAGGTCTGCGACCTCGATAAGCCTAGCCTTGCTGTAGGAAAGATGCGATGAGTCGTAGTGGCTACGTGGCTGACCCGAAGTAGCCGACCCGTGGCTGAGTCATAGTATATTTGCGTGGGTGAGCTGTGGTAGCCTCGTAGCTGAGCTGTAATAGGTCAGTGGCTGAGTCGTAGTAGCTCCGTAGCTGAATCGGAATAGGTCCGTGGCTGAGTCGTGGTTGTCCCGTAGCTGAGTCGGAATAGGTCCGTGGCTGAGTCGTGGTTGTCCCGTAGCTGAGTCGAAACAGGTCCATGGCTAAGTGTAGTAGTCCCGTAGCTGAGTCGTAATGGCTGCGTTGCTGAGTCGTGGTCGTCCCGTAGCTGAGTCATAATATCTCCATTGTTGAGTCGTGGTAGCTCCATATTATAGCTGAGTCGTAATAGGTCCGTAGCTGAGTCGTGGTAGCCCCGTAGCTGGATCGATATAGGACTGTGGCTGGGTCGTGGTAGCCCTGTAGCTGAGTCGAAATAGGTCCGTGGCTGAGTCGTAGTAGCCCCGTAGCTGGATCGATATAGGACTGTAGCTGAGTTGAGGGGCTGAGTGCTCGCAATTTAATCTGTTGTTGCACTGATGATACCGCCTTCTGCCTCGGCACAGTTGGTTGTGCTATACCATTCCCCAAATACTCTAGTATAAACTATTTAATTGTTCTGTGAGGCGTTGTTATTAATCCTACTATCAGTAGGTTTGTTCCATTTTCTATTTATCACAATCATCCCTCATGTTATCGACACAAAACGTCAGGAATTATCCGCTTTAGCTATGTTGCTATGCACACACGCCATTCAACTTAAGCACTCATTCATCTAATGCGATGCCTTTATTTGCGAATTAGTATAAATATCAATATTCAGAAGTAATCTAGGCGATGTTATGTGCCTGAAAAATAATCATTTATGTAACCATGGTTTTCCGGAATTAATAATATTCCTATTCCTCGCCACACAATAACGACAAGCAATTTTGCACATTTCTATTTTCAAACAAACTTGAAACATTCAGTTTATATCTGTTTATTGCCGGGCCAGCGGCGTAGACGTCGGTCCAACATTGAACCGTAAGTGTCTTTTGTTTGATGATTAGCTTACCTCGGCTGCCTGAAGTCTTTGCACGCGTGTAAACTGTCTGACATTTAGCGCCAGATGAAATGTCATCACGTTTCCAGGAAACCGCGAGCATGATCTTTCCCAGAAATCACCAATTATCTTGTCAGTTGGGCGATTAATTATCCTAAATGCCGCTAGTATCCGTGTCGCTTGATACGTGTTGCGTAACTCCCCCGGGGTGAGAACCAATCATAGAAGATTTTTCACCTGAGTATTAAATGGTCATATCTGCCACTTTAAAGTGACAGATATGATTATTTAACACTCAGGTGACGAGATGATAAGAGCACCTGACGACATTTAGGTCCCGTTCCCGGTCCATGTGTCGACATCCATGCACCTGTCTGTGACCAAGCATGGATCCTCCCTGGCGTCCACGTGGATCATTTAGCTAATCTCCAGCCCTGATTCAGTTGATTGATTGATTGATTGATTGATTGATTGATTGATTGATTGATTGATTGATTGATTGATTGATTGATTGATTGATTGATCGATCGATCGATCGATCGATCGATCGATTGATCGATTGTTTGATTGATTGATTGATTGATTGATTGATTGATTGATTGATTGATTGATTGATTGATTGATTGATTGATTGATTGATTGATTGATTGATTGATTGATTGATTGATTGATTGATTGATTGATTGATTGATATTCATTCATTCATTCATTTGTTCATTCATTCATTCATTCATTCATTCATTCATTCATTCATTCATTCATTCATTCATTCATTCATTCATTCATTCATTCATTCTTTCTTTCACTCAGTGACTGATGCGTCATATCAGTGGACAAAGTACGATGGATAGAGTCATAATATTACAACCTCCGTATGATAGCCACCTTCATTTATGCCGGTAGCAATGACTGTTACATCATTGATGCCAGTGTAGACTTGATAACCATGGTAATGAGGTGACATTTGTACAATGTGCAATGTAGGCCTATGACAATAATATTTTTTTCTACACATATACATACTGATGGTGGCGCCGAGTTTTCATGTGTTTTGGTTCACGGGCCATTGCACCGCACGATGGTTTAGCCGTGTCTGATCCCCTCTAACATATTTATCTGAATATGAAATATCAGCACGCCTGTCTGTTTTAACGTGTTCCCATAAGAAGGCCCCCCTCTTCTGGAAGATTATGTAGTACATTGTCCTGGCTGTGTGCTTTTGGCTTACGCAATATCGCCTGAACATAGCGGAGCGCGACGCAAACCCCCATCCTTCGCAGAGCTTCTCAAAGAAAGTTCTGAAATGACGCGATCCACAGGATTCTGTAAAAGCAGCCCTTACAGACTGGTACTTACAGTGCAGGATCGGATCCGTGCCGGCCCAACGTGGACCGGGATGGGGCCGGCGTCCTCCCATTCAGAGATTCGATTACAGCGGTGGACAAGAGAACTTGTGAATAAGACAGTGGGGTCAGAATTTTTACGTGCAATACGAGACTAAAGGCGTAATGGACGAGGCTCCCCTCGTTGTGCCGGCAAATGAGAAAACGTTTACCCCGCTCTGGTTTAATATCGGGGCACCGTCTGCGACGGTGGCCCAACATTAACCCAGCGCGGGATCGACGTTATTTCGTTTATGGGGCTGTCGTTCGAGCCTGGCAGGTGGACGACTGCCAGAAATGGTCCTTCCACGGCGGAGACAGGAAAGATCAACTGCCCACTCCGAGTTTCGTTTTTTGCTGTCACGCAATAAAGCCTACACCATAGAAAGATATTTTTTGCGCAGTGATTTGTATCGCTGTCGCGAAAATCGAATTATTGCAAAGTTAAAAAAACTCATATAACACAGCTAAGTTATACTAATTTCGGATTAAGTTCAAAGTTCATGTTATAGGACCTACCCAATTAAGTTAAATGCTCGATTTTGCACCCGACAAAAACTGGAACCGGGGCAAAATTCCCTCGCTGTAATTCCGCCTAGATTACGGTGTGTGCATGCGCAGTGAGGGTTTCTGCATGGCGGCCATATTGATCCGTGCCGGCGCGTCTTTTTGTCACAGCATGTGAAAGCATCGATCCCGGCGACTGCGGGTTTTTTTCTGGCCCCCAGCAAAAGTTGACCCGTTTAGCCTTTCACATTTTGGACAAACATGACTCGCGGAGTGCTATCTTCTGCCACCAGGGGGCACTAAATACCATCACAGACATGTCGGCCATTCAGGTCGCTCTTCAATGGATACTTCTAACACTTTGGAGGTTCTTCAGTCGATGTCCTGTCGCCTGTATGAGGGATGGGGCGGATAAACACCGTGAAAAGGAAGTCTGTATAGAAAACACGAGACGTTCACCCATTGCCGACTTCATGCTGGGCCAGCATCGCAGACGCTGGGCCAGCATTAAGCCAGCGTTGGGTCGGCGTCTCTTCAATTATTCTTCCTCACAAAATACTGTGGTCCTTTTCATTGAACTAAAAGCAAACATTTTCAAGTTCCATAAGCGATTCGTATTTGCTGCTGTTTCACTTTGGTTTTCGTTCAAAATTCATGTCAATAGTTTCCAAATGAGGTAGATATCACATTTTTGAAATTATAAAAAGAACTGCAACCGATCGTAATAACCACATTATTGTACAAATCAACTTCGGAGGAGCATTATTGCATCACCACTTATATAAACCTCTGATTATGTGCAACAAGTTGTCGACTTGTTGGGTAGGGCTATAATTTTAATGAAATAGTTGCATCGTGCAAAAGCGATTGTATTCATTTGACAGACCAGCACACAAAAAAAGAAAAGAAGTTATTTAATCATGATAATATTAGGGTCTGAATTGAAGCACAATAATTATTTATCTATGTTTGTGTTCTTTTAACTGTTCTACCATACCCAGTTCATTGTGTTTGCGTTGAAAATTCGTTTACCGAGTGCGGAGACCTGCCATCCAAAGGTCTCACTAACTTCTAATGCCATTTGAATGCCAATGCCATGATTGTCATCACACGGTAATGACCAAGAGACAAGTTTGCCATTCCATTCACTGGCTAACAGATACATCAATTTGAGTATGGCACGCGGACGGAGACGTTATTATCTACAGCATGTCAAGGCTGACTCCAAATCACCGGACCCATTCTTGACTTCTGAATCCACATCGCATTTGGAATGAGGCAGATGACGGGTCTCATTATCCAACGAGGCAATGTCCCATTACCACTGCAGGCGGCTGGCCCAACGCTGGCCCTCCGCCTGCCGGCGCCGGGCCAGCGTTGGATCAGCCTGCTTCCGCTGCCGGATAGGGCCACAGGAAGCGGATTTGCTGGCGTGACGTCACAGGCAGCCTTGATTTGTCAACTTGCTTTTCACAGGCGTATAATCCCGCAGTTATTTGTAATGGACTATATCGGTAAGAATTCATCTGAGCAAGGTTTGTTTCTTAAGAGACAATCGACAGCGTCTGTGTGACATTAAGCCCCAACTCACCAACAATAAATTATTTCTGAATTAGCCTTTTAACTCTTACCACCTGAAATATTTTTGTATATATATGCCAAGGACCAGAGGTTTTTTTTCAATTTGATATCATCATTAATGTCTAGATTAGCTCTTTCCGATTCATTTGAATGCATGTGGTATGTGTCTATAGCCATTAAAAATAATGTAAAACTTTCAGTGCGGGGATCGTCTTTAAACATAAGAATCTGACGTCTACAGACGTCAGATTCTGACGTATAAAGACGATCCCCGCACTGAAAGGGTTTAACTGAGATAAGGCATTTGTTTGTGATTATCATTGTTATTGATTGTTTAAACATCAAGATTTGCAAATGTTTGGTCTCAAATTAAACAAGTATGAGTAATTTTCACTCACTTCCACAACTTCAAGTGAGTGAAAATTACTCGTATTTGAGAACAAACATTTGACAATTTTTATGTATCCATCAACACACACTTCGTTCCTAATAACAGTGATTTAATCTGCTAATAAAACGGATTAAAAATATCGATTATGGTCGTGATTAGCGATGTAAAGATTAAATCTCCACTTTACATGGACGTTGGGCCAACATTGAAACAGCATTGGGCGAATGCCCCGTTTTTGCTGGGTACCCAGGGGACGAGCCCCAGTTCTCACTTCGCTCCACATCACATCCCCTTGATCCTGATTTGGCTCCTCTTGCAGCCTCTTCTGCTGCTCAGAGTCAGACATATGCAGCCCTCGTGGACGTATGTATACGTCCACGAGGGCTGCAAACGTCTGACGTATATATACGTCCACGAGGGCTGCAAACGTCTGACGTATATATACGTCCACGAGGGCTGCAAACGTCCGACGTATATATACGTCCACGAGGGCTGCAAACGTCTGACGTATATATACGTCCACGGGGGCTGCAAACGTCTGACCACCCAGCCGTATTTATTCAACATCACCGAGTTTATTGCCATTTTTTCGCCTGCTTTTTCATTTCATTACTTGGCAACGCAGACCACGCTGACAGGGCGATCGATCCGCCTTTGGGCCTACCAAATACAGTAAATCTAGGGCGTTTCTGCCACGCGGTAACAGAACGATTTTATCTGCTTCCCCCGGGACTTAAATTACGTGAATTTTAATTTTTGTCATTTAATTCTGCAGATACGTGATCCTGTTTATGATTTTTTGAAAATTGTGAGTTTACAGAAATACATTATGGATGGTGGCTTAGATTATAATTAAAAAGCCTACATATTAGGTACATTTTCTTTTTATTTTGTACGAATACACGATATGCTATATCCGATATTAACCTTTTAAAATGATTTAATTTGATTTTTCATTCATTTGATGTTGTGTCTCTCTGATGCGATTCACAACTTTAAGTGGACGGAAATTTTTCAAATTTGACAAAAAATTAATGTTCGTTTTATCTTTAGCATGTTTGAAAGTTGATATTTAATGTGCTAATATAAAACAAAAATTGTTAACCGCCAAATTTTTCAATAGAAATTTTCACCCACTTGAAGTTGTGTCTCGCTGACGCGATCCACAACTTCAAGTGAGTGAAAATTTTTAGATTTGACAAAATGGAGGTCAACTCTCTTCAAATCTTGCCGGTTGATGTCACTTTTATCTTTAACATATTTAAAATGTGTTACTTAATGTGCTAATAAAAATGAAAACCCGAATATATGCGGCACCAGCGGTTAAAGGGTTAACTAAATAACCTGAACTGATCCACATCAACTACCGCTACTGCAAATATTTAACGGCGCTAGCAGTGAAACCGTGGTAAAATATCCACTTTACTTGCTGTACTTTCCCAGTATTATCGCGTCACTTGCGACATGGCCCGGGAGCGCTTTTTTGAATCAGTGATCATTTCAACCGCGTCCGGGACGCCTGTCAGGGATCTGTATTAATGACAGGATTCTAATGGATTGCGTTTGCCCGGATGTTTTAGTGTTTCGTGTCAAATACAATTTTAGCGGGTTGTTTTTTTGCTTCTGCGGTCTGTCGTTGCGGCACGTTAATAATACATCTTGACCACATGATCTTTTGACATTTTTGTAGCAAAAATTATGTGTTTCATGTAAAATGTAAGAGCAGGATGTTTACACGACTTTGTAAAGCAAAAATGCAGTACCTGCAAGTTAGCATATACTGCCTTTTGCTCTGCCCAGCAGTAAGCTGCCTTGATGTTTGCTTTAAGTACCCAGTGTTGATTCCATGCTGGGTAATGCTGGGTGAACGTCGCAGATGGTGGCCCAAGGATAATCCAGAATTGCTCGTGCTCACTGGGTGTAGTTGATCTATGACATTTTGTAAATTTCTAGGATGGCTAGATTTTATCTAAATTGATATAAATTGTGTATCTGCAGGTGTGAGAATGAGGCAACCAAAAGCAAAAGTTGTCGATAGATATATTTTTTTCCTGAAACACTAGCTGATTGAGCCTACGCATCGTCGACGAGCCCCAAAATGTAACAGGTTACTTTAAACATGTTAAATGCTGGTATAAGTTGAAGAAAATGCTGAATATTGGATTTTTTGTGCGAAATTGTCCTTGAGATAAATCACGATTAAGCTTATACATGATCAGTATTTTTCATCGGAAATGAAGTGTGATTAGATGATAGAAATGAACCAACAGGTGAAATTGTGGGCTACATTACCACTTTTTCACGTAGTAAAAACTGACTCACCTACGCTATTTACATGAATAGTGTTCATCTTTTGTATGGAGCCGAGCCGGCTGTTTTGTCGGGGCGGACGAATCATTATTTTATCATTATTCGTTGAGGACGATGTGGGTAAACGAGCCGGAAGTCAGGGGCAGCGGAAGTGCGCGGGAAGAGACGGCGGCCATGTCGGATTTATGCGCCCCCGTCACAATATGGCGCCCATCTGCCAGGGTATCACTGCACGATTGACACGCTGCCCGCGTGGCAAGCGACATCCCAGAAAAGACGAGATACTCGGGTCCTCCTCGGCGGCGACGGGGAAATGCCGGTACAGCGTCTTCGACGCTGTACAGGCATTCACCCGTCGCCGCGCTATCGTCTCGTGTGTGACAGCCATTGCCTGATGGTTTTCTTGCCCGGCTCCCCCGCCATTTCCTGTGGATCGTCGGCTTAGGGATTTGTCGGTCAGCGTTGGGACTCGATGCATCATCACAGCGCGCCGCAACCACAATACGGCTCCTGGTATTGTGTATTTGTATATTTTCGAGGATGTCGTGTGACAATAATTTATTTTGAAAGAAGCTCGAATACCGTGATTAGGAATGATAAAGACTTGAATATGAATCAATAAATTATTTGCAAAACACCTGATTTGATAATGTGTATTTTTGTGGCTGCGTAGACAGACCATGCCAAAGATTGTGCAGCCTGCTTATCCAATTATATACTCGTCTTTATTTCAGCTACATAATACCCGTGGCTAAACAAATACAGCATGTTTGAAGATAATTACACTTTAAGAACGATTGCAAAAGACTTGCAAAAGACTTGCAAAAAACTTGCAATCATCGCTTGATAAACTTTAGAGTCGAATGTGTTGAATAGTCACGGAAGAAATGTATTAAATTGTTGTCTTGAGGAATAATGTTCACACCAACACAATTATCTCCCGAGAACAACATAATATCTGAGGTGGTGTGACACTGACTTCGGCATACCATGATTCCCACCTTTGTTATATATATTACTGTTCTCATATCATATGCCTGGATAAACTGAGGGGTTCTCTTTTACATCAGGCACGTCAATTACCAGGTAATTGCTTGTTGCGAAGTACTGTGTGACCATTGGCAATGAAGACAACGGCAGCTGAGATAAATAACCCAGCTGCCAGCCAGCCAGGAACTGCCAGACAGTCAGCCTGCCTGCCTGCCTGCCTGCCTGCCTGCCTGCCTGCCTGCCTGCCTGCCTGCCTGCCTGCCTGCCTGCCTGCCTGCCTGCCTGCCTGCCTGCCTGCCTGCCTGCCTGCCTGCCTGCCTGCCTGCCTGCCTGCCTGCAAGCTTTCATGAACTGCGCACTCAAAAATTAAACCAACTTTGGGCCAGTTTGTGATGTACTATGACCGTTTCCAAGGAACAAGGCCGTTATGCAGACGAAGCGTGCATGTCGTCCATTTTATAACATTTTAGTCACAGACTTTTGCAAGGCTGTTATCTTTTGCAAACACAATTTTGATCGTCTTAAATTTAAGTTTCTTGAAACCCTTCACTTTAAACTCACTGATATTTTGTAATTCACCCCAGTGCTACGTCACCTAACCACCCCCGCGATGAAGTGAATTGTTTGCTTTTTTTCACAAAAACATATTTTCAGTTTATTACAATATAAAATCACACCAGCGAATGGACATTTCGTAATGAAAATTCATTTCGCTGAAAATAAGTCGAAAAAAAGGTAAAGTTCAAGCAGAAGCATGTACCGAGTTGACCGAATGATATTTATTCATAGTTGTCGGCGCAGTCGGAACGTGATGACTGTTTAACCCTTTAACCGCCGGTGCCGCAAATATTCGGGTTTTCATTTTTAATTATCACATTAAGTACCACCTTTTAAAAAGTGGGTGGAAATTCAGATTAAATAATTTGACGGTTAAATGGTTGACCCTTTTAGTGCAAGGACGGAATTTAGACGTCAGAATCTGACGTCTGTAGACATCGGCTTCTGACTTCTAAAGTCGGTCCCCCACTGAAAATATGTATAATGGCCCTAGCACATAGCTATTCAAATGAAGCCGAAAAAGCTAACTAAGACATGATTTAAAATTAAAAAAATCCCCTAACTCTCCCGGCTGATATAAAAATGTTTCATCGCTTCAAGTGTTAACCTAAGAAACTGGCTCAGTGTTGGGAACGTCTAAGACGCTGATACAGTACTGGGCCAACCGTCGATCATCGTATGTTTGGCTTTCCAATCTGCGATTAGTACCTTTTAGATGATATTATAATATTCCGTTATAGTATTGAAAGAAAATGGATTCGAGCACTTTTTCTACGTATAGTGGAATATCCAGTGATTGAATTCCTTCGTTTTTAGATAACACTCCCACAATAATTTACCTTTCAACCGCCGGTCCCGATTATATTCGGGTTTTCATTTTTTTTTATTACCACATAAGTTCCGCTTTTTAAACACATTAAAGACAAAACGTGGCACCAATCAGCAAGATTCGAAAATAGCTGACCTCAAGGTTTGATTTTTTTTCACCCACTTGGAAGTTGTGGATCGCGTCAGCGAGACACAGCGAGAAAATTCAAATTAAGTAACCTAGCTTTTAAAGGGTTAAATCAGGTGAGCATTATCTAGGGCTGTATGACATTTGGCGGTTGGATGCAGATTTTATTGAATTACATGAAAACAACTTTTCAAACTTCTACTTGCCAATGTTAACGTCAATGAGATATTTGTGTTATTGCTATGGCTGTATGTCGCTCACTGGACTTCGACTGTATGTGGCGCAATCGTGATAGTCCCATCTCTCATACCAGTCTATAAAAGGGACTTTGTAATGCGATATCAGTAAATATTATCGTCTCCTCCTTTTATATCCGTCCCTTTATTGCAAGGTTTCCCTGTGTGTACCGTAAAAAACATTATTGTACCATATTTGCGGCAATTTCGCGATTGGGCAATTTTCTTTGCAATATTAGAAATTTAAATTGAGCTAACCTTTTGCTAGAATATATTATAATAAAGAATATTTATAAATATATATAATAAAGAATACGAAGAGTTTTTTGTTGAGATGCAAAATTCGCGAAAATATAACCTCGTGAAAATGTACAGAACCTACGGCATCTGTCGGGGGGACAACAGTCTCCTGTGATGTAGATATCCGCTTATGTAAACAAGGTGGCTAGGCTTCGGGATCGCAGGCAGGGACCCATCAAGCACGAGGCGTTTCTCCAATGTTGTTTTGATGTTGGGCCGCCGTCTTCGACGTCGGCCTAACATCAAAACAACATTGGGGAAACGCCTCGTGTTTGCTGGGGAGGGACGTTTACGGCCTGATCCAGATTGATCACTGATGATGACACCATCAGGGACTTCATGGAAATATTTTGTCAATCAACCATCAGTGCTTATTATTGCCAGCGCCAAACCATTAGAATCTGTCTCCTCTTTCTCTTTTTATTGTTCTAGCTCCTACATCTTTCTCTTTTTTCGTCTCTTGTTCCAGGACCTGTCACTGATTCTTTTTATCTACTCCTGCTGCTACCTCTTGACTACCTCTTAACTTTTACATGTTATGCTCTGTTTCTGTTTCTGTTTCTGTTTTTGTTCTGTTCTGCTCTGTTCTGCTCTGCTCTGCTCTGCTCTGCTCTGCCCTCTCCTGTTCTGCCCTGCTCTGCCCTGCTCTGCTCTGCTCTCGTCTGCTCTGCTCTGCTCTGCTCTGCTCTGCTCTGCCCTGCCCTGCCCTGCCCTGCCCTGCCCTGCCCTGCCCTGCCCTGCCCTGCCCTGCCCTGCTCTGCTCTGCTCTGCTCTGCTCTGCTCTGCTCTGCTCTGCTCTGCTCTGCTCTGTTCTGCTCTGCTCTGCTCTGCTCTGCTCTGCTCTGCTCTGCTCTGCTCTGCTCTGCTCTGCTCTGCTCTGCTCTGCTCTGCTCTGCTCTGCTCTCGTCTGCTCTGATCTTTTACATGTGATGCTCTGTTTCTGTTTCTGTTTCTGTTTCTGTTCTGTTCTGTTCTGTTTTGCTCTGCTCTGCTCTGCTCTGCTCTACTCTGCTCTGCTCTGCTCTGCTCTGCTCTGCTCTGCTCTGCTCTGCTCTGCTCTGTTCTGCTCTGCTCTGCTCTGTTCTGCACTACTCTGCTCTGCTCTCGTCTGCTCTCGTCTGCTCTGCTCTGCTCTGCTCTGCTCTGCTCTGCTCTGCTCTGCTCTGCTCTGCTCTGCTCTGCCCTGCCCTGCTCTGCTCTGCTCTGCCCTGCTCTGCTCTGCTCTGCTCTGCTCTGCTCTGCTCTGCTCTGCTCTGCTCTGCTCTGCTCTGCTCTGCTCTTGTTTGCTCTGTTCTGTTCTGTTCTGTTCTGTTCTGTTCTGTTCTGTTCTGTTCTGTTCTGTTCTGTTCTGTTCTGTTCTGTTCTGTTCTGTTCTGTTCTGTTCTGTTCTGTTCTGTTCTGTTCTGTTCTGTTCTGTTCTGTTCTGTTCTGTTCTGTTCTGTTCTGTTCTGTTCTGTTCTGTTCTGTTCTGTTCTGTTCTGTTCTGTTCTGTTCTGTTCTGTTCTGTTCTGTTCTGTTCTGTTCTGTTCTGTTCTGTTCTGTTCTGTTCTGTTCTGTTCTGTTCTGTTCTGTTCTTCTCTGCTCTCGTCTGCTCTCGTCTGCTCTGATCTGCTCTGTTCTGTTCTGTTCTGTTCTGTTTTTCTGCTCTGCTCTGCTCTGCTCTGCTCTGCTCTGCTCTGCTCTCATCTGCTCTCATCTGCTCTTATCTGCTCTGCTCTGCTCTGATCTGCTCTGTCAGGTAGTATGCAGGGTCATCTGTATACAGTGATCCTTTATGGCATTAATTATTTATTTCCCGTAAATTCCGGACTGGCTGACAACAGCATGGACACTGTGTCCACGTGTGCTTGTTTGACGGACGCCCCGGTAAAAGTGGCGGGCAAACAATCAGCCACACTACACTCACCATTAACCTCGTACATACTGATCTGCAAAGCCAAAAAGCAGTACCTGCTTACTTCAGAAGTAACAGCTACTACCTTTTTTGCTTTTGCTAATTAAATAAAAAATGCCTCTAATTCCCATTTCGGTAAATTGAAATCAAAGAAGCCGGACTTTTCAAACAGATATTCGTCATCATGTATAAATATTTACTAATTAATCTATGCCCGAATGAAAAAAAAAATACGTGTCATTTTTCACGTTGTAGATTATGAAAACGCACTTTGAAAACAAGCAATTCACCAATTCACCAATCGATCAATTAAGACTTAAACAGCGCCTAAATCCTAAGAGGATTGAGCTCAGAGACGCATGTGTAATGAAGAAGGTAAATTAAACGTGTGCTTATAATAGTCTCTTAGAGAACTAGAAAGTTGCACTAGGTGGCACCTTATTAAACGACGCGATGTAACCACTTGATCCAAAGCGACGAGGTGCGTAATATACTGCCGTGCAAGGCCAAAATACAGTATATGCCCACTTTACATGTAAGCAGATACTGTCTTCTGGCCTTGCAGGGCAGTATAGCGAAGCTGGACACAGACCAGGTTAACTGTGGCCGATATGAAGGCAAATGTCAAGAGATGCAAGGCAACATAACATGTCGCCCTTGACAACCGTTTTTCCTGTCTGCGTGCAAAGAGCACTGCTCTGCAAAGCCAAAAGGCAGTATCTGCTTACTTGTTAAGTAAGCAGATACTAACTTGTAGATTCGCACTGCAGAACGGGTCAATTGTTGAGAAGCCCCGCCTGTGGTGGGGCGTTTTAACCACGTATCACAACTGTAACTTGATTTTGTGTTTTGTAACCACACTGAATTCAGCTTTTAACCCTTTAACCGCCAAATTATTCAATCTGAATTTTCACCCACTTGAAGTTGTGTCTCGCTGACGCGATCCACAACTTCAAGTGAGTGAAAATTATTCAGATTTGACAAAATGGAGGTCAACTGTTTTCAAATATTGCTGATTGATGTCACGTTTTATCTTTAACGTGTTTAAAAGGTGGAACTTTATGTGCTAATAAAAAGCGAAAACCCGAATATATGCGGCACCGACGGTTAAAGGGTTAACCCTTAAGCATAGACTATAATTATGATAATAGTTTCTATTTTGTTTTATTAGCTATCACTTTTGTTGGTAGTTAAACAAAATTGTTGGTTATTAAAATTGTTTAAACATCACGACTGGCAAATCTTTGGACTCAAATTGAACAGATATGAGTGATTTTCACCCCCACTTGAAGTTGTGTGTCGTGGAAGCGTACCACAACATTCAAATAATTTTGAATAGTTATCATTTTGATATAATTCCGTGCGTTTGCTCGACATTAACCCTTCAATCGCCAAGTTATTTAATTGGATTTTTGCTCAATTGAAGTTGTGTCTGTCATCTTTACCATGCTAAAAATCTTGACTGGCGGTTAGTGGGTTATACACACGCATGGAACACTGGCTGCTATTACATCATTCTGTTTGCCTGGTGCCAAATGCACGTATAATCGCTCATCTGTTACCTGTATACATGTTATCCTTTCTTTCAAATTGAATGGTTTCCTCGTTTTTGCGCACTATAATTAAAAGTGTCAATAATTTATTTTTTCACCGCTTTCTTTCTGCTCGTGTTGATTGTCTCTCTCTATTTGTTATCTTTTTCTTGCGTGGAATCATATGATTCAATTAATATCCCCGTGAATACGCCATTTTAAAGGGCAAGTTTTTACCTCTCCACCTTTCTGGCGCCACTGAACCACCTGTAGCAGGACTGTGTACGATTATTCACTATATACCCTGTGAGACGTTTACTCAATGTTGGTTCAATGTATGAAGCATACAAAATTTGCGAATTCGCAGCCACTTACGATATCTCTATGTATAAGTTGTGGCATTCCACGCCTTGTCGTGCGAACACGAGAGATTACGGCATTCGTGAGTAAAATAAAATTATCACAAAAGAAATTAACCACTCCATTTCCATTTTTTCAGCAAAGTCATTGGCCAATGAACTACATAATATCTTCGGTACATGGCCAGCGTTTCCGACACTACCCCAACATTGATCCGGCAATGGGCCAGCGTACCTGGACTGGGTGACGTGGCTGCTGGCGACCGTCACCCTTAATATTTAACAGGGGGACTGCGGGCCCTGACAGCCTGTCCCCCGCTGATAGATGGTTCTGGATCGCGCATCCCGCGCTACGGATCCGGACACCCCGCCACATCCCCCCGAACACAACACGCCCGCCCAATGTCGATTTGATGTTCGGCCAGCGTCTGCGACGCTGGCCCAACATCAATTCAACATCGGGTAAATATCTTGTATTCGCTGGGGTAGTCCCAGCTCGGGATCAGCAGCGAACCGACGCCGGCCGAGGATGCACCGGTTCTGTGACAGTTTTGTTGGAAATACCCGAGCGCCCCGCCGCTGGTATTGCCCTCTAGACCTCGGGGGCAAGGTCGAGCATTGTTCCAGTCTGCACACCGTCTGGTTCAACATTACACGGGCTGTCTGGGACATTTTTGTTTATGTCTGAGCAATATGACAATACCAGAATATTTTATATTTTTTTCCGTATATTTCCATTAAAAAGTGGATTTCAAATGACACGTTAGAATGTAATTTTCATGAAGTGACGATTGATTAGTAATAAGCAACTGACAAACAACTCTCAACATTATGTATCATTATCGCCAACAGTGTTGTTTTAATGTTGGTCCACCGCCTGCTACGCTGGCCCAACATCAAAACAACACTTGTTGAATGTCTCGTGCTCGCTGGATCTATAGTACGTTACAAGAAAGTGTAGACGATTGGATTAATTTTCAAGAAATAGCTCAACCACTTCTCCCGTGCAAAGTCAAATGGCATTATCTGCTTAACTTACAGGTAAGCAGATACTACTCTTTAGCTTTGCAGAAAAACACTGATAGCATCGTATTAACCATTGGAGCACTGAGGTTTTCAATTTAAATTTTCAGTCACTTGAAACTTCAAGTGACTGAAAATGTATGTGGTTTGTGAAATTTAGGTCCCAATATATATGACTGTTTCAAGATTGAAGGCACTTTTTACTTTTAACAACTTGTTATCAGGGGTGATACAGGTGCTAATAAAAACACAGAATGTCCATTGTAGTCGATATCAGTGCTCTAGGGGTTAGCAGGATTACCCATACAGAAGGCCAACAAAACATAACATAACAGGCTGCCAGAAACCCAGCAAACACGAAACTTTGACCCAATGTTGGGTTAATGCTGGGCCAACGGCGTAGACGGTGGGCCAACATTAACCTAACATTGAGTCAACCTTTCGTGTTTGCTGGGAATTCATTTTTTTATGTCTGCACACGAGCGTTCTTAGTGACCACAATACTGTCGTGCAAAGCCATAAGGCAGTATCAGCTCACTTTACAAGTGAGCAGATACTGCCCTCTGGCTTTGCAGAGCAGCAGACCGTTTTCAGATCCCCAGAGGTTGCATCTTGCCCTCACCTTTGACCCTCGGCGTCGATCCCCGTATACGGTGGCGGCGAGAACCGGATACATCACGCACAAAGCCCAGTCTTTACCTAACAAGCATGTTGTTTTAATGCTGGGCCAGTGTCGCAGACGTTGGAGCAGCATTAAAACAACATGTGTGTTGGGTAGCGACTGGGCTTTATTTGCTGGGTATTTTGCCTGAAGCACACGTGGCCTCACCCCGCCCTGGGTCGACCCGACCGGACGAGATTTTTATTCCCGTATTGGCTTTCACCTTTTGTGAAATTGCGCCAGAACTCTGGGAGGGGGGGGGGGGTGATCGATACGCCTGGCGGCTGTGGAGTGATTGGGGCTCGCAAATTATAACACAGGCCATGCCGATCGAAGTCGGGACCCCTTTCGGCGGCGTCCATATCGCCCATGTATTAAAACAGGGGCAAATCGTGGAACACAGATGCAGCTAAATGCTGACTTTTGCCCAGTATGTGGAATTTGTAAAACGTCCGAGTCGAACCCCTACCCAGCTTCGGAGGACAAACTGACCTGGAGCGACCTGAATTGTCAGTGGATCCCTGCCCTCGTATGGTATATCTATGGCACGCAATCGCTGTCACACATCTCTTCTATACCTCTGCGCTGTCACTATTGTGATTTGTTTGTTCCGCGACATATCATAGATCCATAACCCCGTCAATGGCTGCCACGGCCTTCACCTCCTCCCATACTGCTATCCTGCGAACACGTGACGTCGAACCGATGTTGTTTTAATGTCGGTCCAGCGTCGCAGACGCTGGACCGACATTAAAACGACTTCGGTTCAACGCCTTGTATCCCATGGGTAATTAGATAATGGAAACATTTTGCCAGCTCTCGGGAGTGGCTTCATACTTCTAGGCTACTTCTACTAAAAATAGTTGCAGACCGTTGTTATGAAACGTCGGATATGGAAATAATGATGGCATTCGAGTAAATAAGTAGGCCCTATTATTGAATTGAGACATAGTCCACTTTAATAGACAGCTAGAAATCACGAGGAAGATATAATAGAAAATAGAGCATTAGGGGCGGCCACCTGCCACGAACGACTTCACAGCGACCATGTGTTTTGAAAAACCTGCCTGCTAATTATCTGTGCTGAGCAACCGCATGTTATGAATGAACATTGTTATGCTCATAGCGACCACTCACCAAGAGCAATATTAGCATGACAATCTAAACCTCTATGAATCAAAATTTTGCTACTAGTGACCACCCATCAAGAGTGATATTAGCATGGGCGAACATTTGATTATTAGCCACCGTCCATGAAAAGTAATATTGGCATGGACAACCACTAAGAATCACCAGTATGAGCGCGGAGTACCTAATAGAAGTGCTAACACGTGGTTAAAGGTAAAGGTGCACGTTTATAGCTGATATCAAGTCCGAGGATTTATCAGCCAACTTTATAGCTTACCCCTCTGGTCACTGGACCTGATTATTCGTGTGTCATTTCAACTCCACAGAGAGCAAGCAGTCCTGCAGCCATTTCAGCGCATTTAACTTATGGTACACGTTGTAATCTTTGTCATACCTGGTATTTTTATATACCTGAATCAATTGAATCTTGCGAGGGTAAAGTACCTTGCCCATGGACACAAACATCGAAACAATGTACCAACGTTGAAAGCGGAGAAAAATGTTATACTCCACTGAAAACCGTCCCCAAGCGGGCTTTGAACCCGCACAGCAAGCACGCCTCAACGGTACCATTGCGCAACGTCCGCTCTACTTATACAATACATGACCTGAATATGCCCTACATTTTTTTGTGTTTGACTAGTCCACCAGACGGCAATGAAGTACTAGTTCACTCACACATGTAGTTGTTTACTATACTTGTTTACTACAGCAGTGTGCATGCTATTATCCGGAGTATACTAGGCCTATTTATTGTTGTACATTGTACCAAGGAGGTTATATGGATATACCCTCCTTGATTGTACCTTTATTTTCTAGAAGAACTAAAATCACAACCTCCATTTCCTCGATGCCATACCATGTCTGATTGGATTTCTCTGATTACGTAGATACTTATCTGAGGCGATAAGAAACTAGTTTGTCCTGGACTCGGATGAAGGACACTCGTGAAGTCTAGGTTAACGAAGGGATCTTCTAAATATGTCACTATCCTGACGGTGCTCCAGAAAATCTACTCAACCAATCAGAGTAGCTGAGACCCCACATCCCAGTATCGATTTAAATTTTCACCCACTTGAAGTTGTGTCTCGCTGGCGCGATCCACAACTTCAAGTGAGTGAAAATTACTCATATTTTTTTAATTTGTGACGAAACCTTTGCAAACAACAAAGGTTAACCCTTTAACCGCCAAATTATTAGCTCCCGCCGTCACCGTAGGTGAGCGAAGGGAGCTATGGATTCTACCTCCGTTTTTTTTGGCCTCTTCTTTTGCCTATAACTTTGTGAGAAAGTAAGCTAGGATAACAATTTTTGGTATGTGGGTTACTTCCAGGTGGCTAATGTACGGGTTAAAATATTTTTAATCTGAATTCAATACGCAAGGTTGCAGAGGAGAAAATGATGATGTGACGGCGTTGGGCCGTTGGGCCGTTGGGCCGTCCGTAAACAATTCGTTTCCGGAGCATATCTCTGAAAGTACTTGTCCGATTGTCTTCAAATTTTACAGACAACACCCCTAGGGGGTCTTGTTGTGCCTTTTGGGGTATTTGAACTTTGCCCTACTTCTGGTTCAGAACTATGACCTATTTAGACGTTTTGACGCGCACTTCGTTTCCGGAGCAGATCTCGAAAAGTACTGGGCCGATGACAGTCATATTGCACATACATGTTCTCTAAGGTCCCTAGTTGTGCCTTTTCAGGTTTTTGGACCTTGACCTTAAAGTTGGCCCAGCACTTTGACCTAATTTATAACATCGGTAAATCCGACTGAAAGATTTTGCGGAATATCATGACAACCGCTCATGATAGCTACACCATTACTATAAAACAAATTGTGAGGTTTCAGGAGAGGATGCATCTTGAAAAATTTCATATCGATAAAATTAAAAATGGCCGCCGATCGGCCATTATTCACCTCGACAAGCCTGATATTGCGGAATATCATGAAAACCGCTCAAGATAGCTACACCTTCAAATAAATTGTAAGGTTTCAGGAGAGGATGCATCCTGAAAAATTTGAAGTTGATAAAATTCAAAATGGCCGCCTATCAGCCATTATTCACCTCGACAGGCCTGATATTGTGGAATATCATGAAAACCGCTCAAGATATCTACACCATTACTATAAAACAAATTGTAAGGCTTCAGGAGAGGATGTATTTTGAAAAAAATTATTTTGTCAAAGTTCAAAATGGCCGCCAATCAGCCATTATTCACTTTCACATGGCCGTTATTTGGTAAACCGTGCTAGATGGCTAGACCATTACTATAAAACAAAATGTGTGATTTCAGGAGAGGATGCATCTTGAAAAAATTCGACTCGATAAAATTCAAAATGGCCGCTTATCGGCCATTATTCACTTTCACATGGCCGTTATTTGGTCAACCGTGCTAGATGGCTAGACCATTACTGTAAAACGAAATGTGAGATTTCAGATGAGGATGCATCTTGAAAAAAATTGACTTGATCAAATTTAAAATGGCCGCCTTTTCGGCCATTATTCATTTTCACATGGCTGATATTTGGTAAACCGTGCTAGATGGCTAGACCATTACCTGATTACTATAAAACAAAGTGTGAGTTTTCGGGGGAGGATGCACCCTGAAAATTTTTAACTTACGAATTCAAAATGGCCGACAATCAGCATTATTTACCTCGATAGGTCTGATATCAGGTAAACCGTGCTAGATAGCTAGACCATTACTATAAAACAAAATGTGACGTTTCGAGAGAGGATGCCTTTTAAAAACTTTCGACTCAATCGAATTCAAAATGGCCGCCTATCGGCCACTATTTACTTTCACATTGCTGATATTTGGTAAACCGTGTTAGATAGCTGGACCATTACTATAAAACAAAATGTGAGATTACAAGAGAGGATGCATCCTGAAAAAAATTAACTCGATCAAATTCAAAATGGCCGCCTCTCGGCCATTATTCACTTTCACATAGCCGGTTTTTGGTAACCGTACTAGATGGCTAGACCATTACTATAAAACAAAATGTGAGATTTCAGAAGAGGATGCATCTTGAAAAATCTTGACTTGATCAAATTCAAAATGGCCTCCTATCCTATGGACCAACATTAAAACGACTTATGTCCAACGCCTTGTATCCACTGGGTAATTAGATAATGGAAACATTTTGCCAGCTCTCGGGACTGGCTTCATAGTTCCACTTCTACTAAAAATAGTTACAGACCGGTGTTGAGAAACGTCGGATAATATGGAAATTATCATGGCATTCGAGTAAATGAGTAGGCCCTATTATTGAATTGAGACATAGCCCACTTTAATAGACAGCTAGAAATCACGAGGAAGATATATTAGAAAATAGAGCATTAGGGGCGGCCACCCGCCACGAACGACTTCACAGCGACCATGTGTTACACAAAAATGCTTGCTGATTATCCGTGCTGAGCAACCACATGTTATGAATGAACATTGTTATGCTCATAGCGACCACCCATCAAGAGCAATGTTAGCATGATAATCTATCTTATGAATTAAAATTTTGCTACTAGTGACCACCCATCAAGAGTGATATTAGCATGGGCGAACATTTGATTATTAGCCACCGTCCATAAAAAGTAATATTGGCATGGATAACCACTTAGAATCATCAGTATGAGCGCGGAGTACCTAATAGAAGTGCTAACACGTCGTTAAAGATAAAAGTGCACGTTTATAGCTGATATTCAAGTCTGAGGACTTATCAGCCGACTTTATAGCTTACCTCTAGCTCGTGTCACTGGACCTGATTATTCGTGTGTCATTTCAACTCCACGGAGAGCAAGCAGTCCTGCAGCCATTTCAGCGCATTTGACTTATGGTACACGCTGTAATCTCATACCTGGTATTTTTTATACCTGAATCAATTGAATCATGCGAGGGTAAAGTACCTTGCCCATGGACACAAACATCGAAACAATGTACCAACGTTGAAGGCGGAGAAAAATGTTATATTTCACTGAAAACCGCACAACAAGCACGCTCTAACCATCGCACAACGTCCGCTCTACTTATACAATACATGACCTGAATATGCCCTACAGTTGTAAACATTTTTTTGTGTTTGACCTGTCCACCAGACGGCAATGAAGTACAGTTTACTCACGCATGTAGTCGTTTACTATACTTGTTTACTACTGCAGTGTGTATGCTATTAGCCGGAATATACTAGGCCTATTTATTGTTGTACATTGTACCAAGGAGACTATATGGATATAACCTCCTTGATTGTACCTTTATTTTCTAGAAGAACTAAAATCACAACCTCCATTTCCTCGATGCCATACCATGTCTGATTGGATTTCTCTGATTACGTAGATACTTATCTGAGGCGATAAGAAACTAGTTTGTCCTGAACTCGGATGAAGGACACTCGTGAAGTCTAGGTTAACGAAGGGATCTTCTAAATATGTCACTATCCTGACGGTGCTCCAGAAAATCTACTCAGCCAATCAGAGTAGCTGAGAACGACCCCACCTCCCAGTATCGATTTAAATTTTCACCCACTTGAAGTTGTGTCTCGCTGGCGATTGTGATTGTTTATGTGTTGTATTGCTTTCATGTTGGTAAAATATACTTTTCATATTACAAAATATTATAGGATAACCATTATAATGAATTATGGTAATTGTAGCACTGTTCATTGACACATATTTATTATTAGCGAATTATATCTATGATCTAATGCTACGTCAAGATCAGCAGCTACAAAATAGATCTACTGTTTGATTTGAATCTCCATTTTTACGCCTTTAATATTTCACAATAATAATGCTAATCATTGTTTCTTTTTTTCTGTTGTAGGTAAGTACAAGCTAAGAAGTGTCAAAACGAATGCTAGCTATTTTGTTCAGAAAGGTAAAAAAATCATTGAAAGAATAAAATCATAGAACGTCTGTCGGTCTCTCTTTTTTAAGGTAAGTGACCAAAGTTGATTTTAAACATATAATCATTCCACGAAAATTAATGTTTCTCACGCCGTTTTCAAAACAGTGTTGGCCCAATGTTCGTGCGATGCCTGAAATACAGTTCTATTGATACTTACATGTAAATAGTTAAGTTTTATTTTATATTGTTAGCAAGGAATGATGCGAATCAATAACGTGTCAACGCAATACATTTCTTAAATCACTGCTGGTGTAAGTACTTTCCCCTCAATACGGCTATATATCCCTAAAGTGACGCTAAATAACACAACCCATCTAGCTTAGCAAGTGTCGCTATAAAATAATAGTGCTGTTCAAAGGAAACCAGTAGTAGCTGCTTGCTTTTCAAGTAAGTAGTTACTGTTAATTGCATACATTTGCAGAGCGGACATTCATTGTGTTTGTGTTTTGATGATAGCAGTGGGTGATGTCCGTTTAGCCATCTGTATGAAGTCGACAATATGAACATGTTTGAAGCAAAACGGTAACAAGCAAAGGTCAGAAGTGAATAGGCCGTTTGTTCAGAGGAAATATATCAAACACGATACATTGACTCTATGTTGTTTCAAAGTTGGGCCAGCGTCGCAGACGATGGCCTAACTTTAAAACAACACAGGGTCAATGTCTCGTTTTGTTTGGTCGGTGGCAGACGGGGTCGGTGCCACACACATCCCAGCAAACACATCGACCTGAGGCTGGACCAATGTTAGGCTAGCGTCGTAGACGATGGCCCATCATTGGTTCAACATTGGGCCAATGTCGCATGTTTGCCGAGATGTGTCACACGCGCGCAGAAGCATTCCAAGCGGAGAATCTACAATCTCCTGCTCTCAGCAAAATACAACAAACGTCTCCCCCAGGAAAAAGAGCCAAGACAGGAAATGAAGAAAATTGACTCCCAGCGAATCGGCAGAAGGTTTTCTGCAAATAGTATGAGATGCTTCCATCGGGTTAGCCCAACACTGCTCAAAGTCTCGTCTTTGCCCAGTGCTTCAGAGGGATGGCTTGCCTTCTCTACTACAGACACTCCGCTCAATAATATAAGAGAACCTAGTGATATAGGGGACACCTTTACAGCCATATTGTGCAGGGTATAAGTTAGCATTATTAGGACCAACACCCAGACATGACGTAAAAATGTGGATATAGGGCCTAACCTAATTCCCTTCCTTCTATCCACAAGTTAGATTTGCAATCGAAGCAAGGAGGGGCTAGCATATAATAACTAGTTTTCTCCATAAATTAGTGATTCGTATGCAGGTATAGAAACTACGAAAAAGAATGCCATAACATTATCTTTATCAAATGTGACACATATAGTTTCTAAATTACTTCGTATATTAATAATAGAGCTAACTGAATATATTATTATTACACTTTCTAGTATATTCTGCACTAAAAAACCCGCAGCAATTTGAAAAGTAAGCAGTACCTGCCTTTTGATTTTGCACGACAGAGTAGGCCTATGGCCGTGAGTGTTAAGAAGTGTTGGGAAACATGCTTCTTGGTCGCAGTATATACACGGGCAATTTAGACCAACACACATCTGACGCCTGCGCTGCCGGCAAATGTTATGTGAACATGACGAAGATGCGGCCAGAGCTCTATGTGATGTTATATCTGCGACCTGCGCGGGTTTTGAAGCTCATGTTCTGATTACATGTGGTCACGCAAACATATCGATTCATCGGCAGTACCGTAAATTAAGAAAACATCACACACGAGCGGCAAATCGGCGATTTTATCGCACTTTAAACTGGCCGAATTCTCGATTTTGAAGCGCATCCACATCCACCGTGAAATGTTTATTATTACTGTAAAATTTCGCGAAATGTTCATTTTTGCGCATTTCGCGTGCACGCGAAATTCGCGAAAATGAACATTTCACGAAATTTTACAGTTTTAGCGCTAATCCGCACAATCGCGTGTTTCATGGCCATTCCGCGACAGAGTCCCTCGTTTTGTTGAAACCCTTGTTCTGCGCGACGCCTCATCCGCTCAGCCCTACTGACCCTTCAGTTTTTGGGAGGCCAGTTTTTTACTGACAACTCAGCATTCATCTGAGTTTGCGAATCGGCTTTGGGGTATCTTGCGTGGATATTTCGAGCTAAATTCGTCACGTAGCTCCTGATATCGCTAGTGATTATAGAGACGCCGTTAAACTGGTGTTTGTAAGGTTAAGACGGGAGTGTAATGTCAACATCGGTCAAACGAAATGAAAGTTTACGTGTACACAGTTAATCGTGGTATTCCTCAGAGTGATTAAAAGGTGTTGGTCATTTGGAGTACGCAGACTCTCAAGCACCAAAAACTTTTAATTTTTTTATTATAATGTCATAATTATCAGAAAATGCAGTATTATCTGTAGAGCCTATTGTGTAATGGAATGTACCAGTTGTAATGTGTCAATGACATGAATAACATGCGGTAACACGTCAGGTGTGAAGGGAGAAGAAAAGTCACATGTTTTACTCTGAATTTATAACACAAATATTTTTGTTTAAACCACGCGTGGAGAACAAAGTTTTTTTTTCAATTTGAAATCATCATAAATATCTTCCCGCTTCCTTTGAATACCTATGTTATGGGTCTACGGCCATTATAAATATTTTAATTCTTTCAGTGTGGGGATCGACTTTAGAAATCAGACATTTAAAGGCGATCTCCGCGCTGAAAATATATATATGTCTCATTCGCATCACGGATTTTTTTTAAATATAGTATATGCCTCGATTAATCCAACTTTATCTGTCTTAATTAATACATTCAAGACTTGGTGCGAATGACAAATAATTATTGTCCATATCGTTAAACCAAAGGGTTAATATACCTGGACAATGGTCAAACACTGACCTGTCCATTAGCGTTATGAATAATGGTGTATGTGGCAGTTTATGGCAGGTATTCATTGTGTAGTTACAATGGTTGTGTCAATTATCTGAACGAAATTAATTCAGCACTCTTCCAAATTAATATTCGTTCTCAAATACCAGCATATGTGAGTACAATGAATCTGGAAGCATTAACAGTATTAGTGTGTTTGTAATCCAATTATTAAATACAATGTAATTAGGAGAGAGACACTAAAGGGTCTAACAGATTATCGTGTCTTCATGCCACATTACTGTTTAGTAGGGTGTTCCATAAACGCCAAGTATATTGCATTACTCATGTTACTAGTACCTCCAATCCATTTACATGTGATATAATTATGAATTTATTGAATTAATGGAATGATGATTGCATTCAGCTTTGCTTGAGTCGATCCTTCCTCATCTTTCTTTACCATTTTCATTAACGTAAAATATAGAAAAATTATATGAGAAAATGCATCTTAAAGCAGAATCACATCGTTCAAGTTAATCGATCTACACAATCATTTCTTGGAACAGTCATTTGGCAATAATATAGCTATGTTGTGTCATATCCGCACTATACTTTTATGTCGTTGAGAAAACATCATGTGTTTAAGATTTGTATTATAATTGTTAAGTTTTAAACGTGCTGATAAATATAATGTTGTTTGTTGTTCCCACTTGCATATGAATTATACTGCAGGCCCTGCGATTATGGTATTATTGACATCAATGACTCTCGGATGAGGAATCGTGCTAATCTGATAATCCAGCAAACACGAGACGCTGACCCGATGTTGGTTTGATGTTGGTCCACCGTCTACGACAGTGCTGGGATCAACTTTAGACGTCAGAATCTGACGTCTACAGACACCAGATTCTGACGTCTAAAGTCGATCCCAGCACTGAAAGAATTATTATATTTGTAATGACGGTAGCCCCATAACATAGGTATTCAAATGAGGTAGGAGATAACTGAGACATTTATGCTGATTTAATCTGACGTCTACAGACGTCAGATTCTGACGTCTAAAGTCGACCCCCGCGCTGTAAAAATTAACCCTTTAACCGCCAAATTATTCAATTTGAATTTCCACTCACTTGAAGTTGTGTCTCGCTAACGCGATCCACAACTTCAAGTGAGTGAAAATTATTCAGATTTGATAAAATGGAGGTGAACTCTTTTCAAATCTTGCTGATGGATGTCACATTTTATCTTTGCCTTGTTTAAAAGGTGGTACTGAATGTGCTAATCAAAAATGAAAACCCGAATATATGCGGCACCGGCGGTTAAAGGGTTAGCAATAGACTGCCGTTATGTGTGTATTTAAATGGATAACTGACACAAGACCATGTTTATTATCCATTCTTACATCTGGATCATTTCCATGATGTCCGAGGGCGGGGGCCCCAGGGTAGTGGTTAGCATCTCTGCCTATCACGCCAGAGTTCGGGATTCGGTTCCCGGTCACGGCGGTTTGAAAGAAATAAAAATTGTTTCTTCCCCATCCACGTGTGAAAGTCAGTATTGTGGGGAGCCTCCGTGACCGAGAGGTAGCGTGCTCGGCCTCAGACCGCCAGGGCTCGAATTTCGAATCCAGTGTCTGGAGGACAGTGACATCTCAATCATCTCACCATCCTCAGGAGGTTCTCCTGGCCCAGTTTAGCCTATGTGTGCACAAAGGTGGCCTAAAGCCCGATTCATTTCATTTCCATGATGTCCGAATCCGGAGGTGATCCGTATATGTCACGATCCCTACACATGAATATCGTGGAATAGACGGATTGCTTACAGCTTTAAATGACATGATATACGTATAGGTGCATTTAAAATGACAAAGTCGTGAAATGGCAGCCGCTGAAGACACGCCATCGGTGATATATCGCTATGCAATGTGTGAAAATGAAATTAAATGAATGGGGTTTTATGCCACATTTGTGCACATATAGGCTAAACTGGGCCAGAAGACCCTCCTGAGGATGGTGAGATGGCACCGCCCTCCAGACACATGATTCGAAATTCGAGCACTGGCGGTCTGAGGCCGAGCACGCTACCTCTCGGTCACGGAGGCCCCCCACAATATTGAGTCTGTACGACTGAGCGGGAAAGAAACATTTTCTTTGAAACTCGAATGCCAGAGCGGGGATTGAACCCGCGATTTCCGACTTTCCAAGCAGGCAACTTTAACCACTGCACCAGGGCCGCCGCCCTTGCAATGTGTAAAAACCTGAGCAAAAAGGAGTGTTGGAATTGCCGGGTGGCGACCCGTGCTGGTATTAGCAGGCGGTGTCTTTTGTTGGCACTCACGCGTGAACGAGTTCGTCTCGATCGGTGCCGGCTGGATAGAGCGCGGGGCAAGAAGCACCGAAGGCAAACAAGAGGGCAAACAAGTGTTGCATAATTGACACCTTTTAATTATGCATCTGTTTTCTCTGGAGCCTCCGCCGAGCTCATCAATGCATAAGCACCTCGTGTCCTGTTTACCGTAGTGGCAGTCATGGCGATCCGGAAACGGGACGCTGGCTCGCGTCTGGTCCAACGTCTCCGACCCGTCGGAGACGCTGGACCAGACGCGAGCCAGCGCTGGCCACCTTGACAATGGTGGTATCGATCTTGGTGCACCGTCTTGGACACCACGCTGGGGTCTCTTCTGCCTTTTGTGGGGTGGCTATGCGACGTAAAAATAGATGAATGACATGAAAGATCTGAAGAAGGCAATGTCCACGGATGAACTTGAACACACGAACATTTCATTTGGAGCATTCAATAAGGAGAAATGCCGCTTTTGATGAATGACAAATGACCTGTGTTTGTGGAGGTTGCCGAGGGCAGATGTACATTGTCAAATAGAAAGTACGGAATTACAAAACAAAAATACACACACAATCGGACAAAACAGTGCTGCGACCAATGAAGTTTTAGTGACGTTCATCGCCGTATAATAGTATATTTTGCAGGGAAGACATCTACGTACAGTCTTTAATTCTTACGAGATGCATGTTGTAGCATCAGAATCAAAGTAGGCCTACAATAGAAAAGTGTACAGCGATAAATTGCCGGTGAAGGCTACCTAAACAGACGATGTTTTCAAGATATATAGTGGATATGACATGGCTAGGTTGACTTGCACATCGGAGAAGTATCACGAGACTAATTAAATTAGTTACTGCGCTGACCCATTTATGTAACGCTGAGTACTGCAAACACTGCGCAATTCATTGGTATATTTAGTACCCCAAACAAATATCACAGAATTCTAGAAATTATAACCATGATTTAAAAACGATCTTTTAGCGGAGTTTCGCGCTGGCCAGACCTTATACTTTCGCCGCGTTAATCTGGAGGGGACCGTCGGA
The DNA here is from genome assembly GCA_964017125.1 of Flabesymbios commensalis. Classification (NCBI taxonomy): domain Eukaryota; kingdom Metazoa; phylum Annelida; class Polychaeta; order Terebellida; family Flabelligeridae; genus Flabesymbios; species Flabesymbios commensalis. The sequence continues at coordinate 51,829,013 of OZ024914.1, forward strand.
GTCCCTGCACGTTCTGTGCGGCAAACGTGTTCCATGGACGTGGTTATTATTATTTCATATTGATGACCTAGACATTCTGGTCTGAGAATAGGGGAAGGAGGGGTATGGTAATACAAACCGCGTCGCGCAACCGCAGAACTAGCCGCTAATAATGCAAGCATTCAATAACAGTCATACATTTTGTACGGATAGTACCCATTGACCTGACCATACAAAGTTCAAAAAATTCAAAAACGCAATTAATTTTTGAGGGTGTTGACTAGCATCAATACTAACCGCGCACAGTTATCCCAACAAACACGATACGTTAAAACAACGATGGTTTAATGTTGGGCCACCGTCTGCGACGCTGGCCCAACATTAAACCATCATTGTCTTAACGTCTTGTGTTTGCTGGGATGATAGTTATTAACACCTCAGTCAATAATTTTTAAGTCTGTGAAAGTTTCAAAAGAACCGCATATGTGGATACTCGTTCATAAAATCCGCTCTTTTATGACTGTCGCGTTATTGCCGGTGTCATTAGTAGCAGTGGTATTCCCCAGTGAAATAATGCCACCGCGGCATTATTTCAGCCGCGCGGCAGTACATCAGCCGGGGATTCTATGACAGGAGACAAAAGAGGAGATTTGGTCCACTGGTCGGTGCTTGGTGACCATCGCTCTGGCAAATTGGCCATCAGACTGTGCTAATGGCATTGTCCGAGGAGAGGTAGCGGTGAAAAATTCATATTCGGTGACCGGCCAAACGACGCGTAATTTGTATGGCATATTGTCCGATGCTGGGGAGCGATTTTTCCGAAATGCGCCGCGCTGACGACCGCGCCTCCCGACAAAAGAGCCTCGCCGTGGCGATTGCGACGGCGTGAAACAGAAGTGATTGTTTGGAAAAACTGCGCCTCTTTACGTGTCAATTGACCCACACAAACGGCATACCGCGCATAATGCTATTTTATGACATACGTAATTTCTTCGCACTTCTGCTTTGCCGTGATAGCATTCATGCAAATCACATGGCGGAGAGGTCTATTTGACGATGGTTAAGTTAAACAAACCCTGGGGAAAACACATAAAGTGTGCCAAAATAGTTTATTGGAATAAAGTTTATGGAATATATCAGTAGAAGGTCGCATTATATTGGTATTTCAATTGTTAAAAACATATTTTATAAACTTAAACATGTAATTAGTGATATAGATTTTCGACAGTTTTCCTCTTGTTAAAACGTCTGTTTTGCCAATCAGGCTGAAAACGGCGTTAACATTTAGGAATCACAAATATAAAAGGTCGTCCGCACATTGCTTCCTGGTTTTGCAGAATGTTTTAAAGTCGGTCAATTAGTGACGTCTAGATACCAAGTCGTGATCTATTACAAAATCGTGATTTGAACTAAATAGTGACTATCCCGCGTCTTGATATCATTGCTGTCTTCACCTTAAATTTCTATCCCAAGAAGCGTTATAAGTTGATAAAAAGGACAAAAAAGAGATGATTGGTGGTCAAATGACAGTAACTGTTTACTTCAAAAGTAAGTAGTTGCTGCCATTTGGCTTTGCACGGCAGTGTATTGGCCCATTATCTGCAATATAGCAATTAATGGCATAAAGTCACTGTCTTTATATTCGCCTCTTGTTGGAAATTGATTTTAAAATTCATCTCAAAATCTGAAAAAAATGTGTGGTAGGTAATTTCAATCCACATCAACCTGCTGACCGCTATTCCGCGATGATTCATTGAGCAGTAAGTCCCCACGAATGCCGCCGAACGCCAACGGAGCGTGATTTAGAGGTGCTAATAAATTATTTTTGATATCCCCCCGTTCGGTCAGCTTGTTGAGGTCGAGCTGAAAATGATACAAATCCGCGCAAATTGAAGCAGAATAAAGCGCACTGGCTGTGTGGGAAACCCATTAATTGCCTTCACTTGGCTTCCTTTTGCTGAAAAAAGGCGCACTTTTTATTTTTTATCGGGCACGCAACTCCCAGGAGTGTCTGTTGATGAAGGAGGTCGCACCCGGCAAACACAACACGTCGAACCGATGCTGGTTTAATGTTGGTCCAGCGACGTAGACGGTGGTCCAACATTAAACCAACATTGGTTAAAAAAATCACAGCAACCACGATACATTGCCCCTATGTTGGTTTAATGTTGGGCCGCCGTCTGCGACGCTCACCCAACATCGGTGTACAGTAGGCCCTATATGTTGGGATGGAGCGTGCAGCCTGACCATCTCGTAAGAGGCAACGGTCCGATGTTGTATTAATGTCGCACACTGCTTCACTCGGCATTGGCCGATGTGAGCCAACAAATAATTTTGCTCTGGGGGAACATTTCGATTGGAAAACAAAGCATTGAATCAGTCACCCAACTACGTTGGTTACAGTTTGGCCCAATTTATCGGACGCTCACCCAACCAGGAGCCGTCAATGAGACCGCATGCTTTCTTAAGAAGGCACTCTCACATGAGGAAACAGCAGGAGGCGTCACCAGGAGATGATGGTTCAAAGCCGGCCCGATATCTCGGATGGTGGCCAACAGTTGACCACAATCCGAGATATCGGACCGACATCTAAAATATCAGACTGACATTTATCCACAGGTTGGCCGACGTATGGGTCGGTTCACGTTCTCTCGTCCCACGTCCCCTCCGGTGGGAAAACGCCCGGCAGTGGACCCAGAATCTTATCTTCAACCCATGCGACTCGATTATTGAATAAGCATCAATCCATCGTCATGGCAACGCCCTGATAGTGGCAGCGTGATTTCTAGGTCACCTGCAGCTGCAGTGCGCGGAACACGGATGCGGAAGAGACATATTGTGAAGATATGATTGTTTTTTCTCAGATTTCTGAATTTATATTTTCTCATCGGATTAAAATGCAGAATGATAACAAACGATTACTTGGAAGAAAACGTTTAATATGTTGGGAGATTTTAGTCGAGACTCCATTTCTGAAACGAAGCCTAGAAAAAGGTCCATGCGGACATCATTAGTAGAATATGAAGACATCGTCATTCTTATAGGGAATTTCCCGTAGAATGCAAAAATCACTGTCTCCAAGCTGAAATATAGTCCGATCACTGTCAAATTAGCCATTTGCAAAATGGCCGCCAAAAAGTTGGTGTAAAAAATAAAATCATAATAGCCGGCTTAAAAATACATTCAAACGCTATATTATTACTAATGTATTAGTGCCGAATGTATTGCCGGCACAATTTTTACTTTTTTTGCTGATATAAATTGTCCAAATTCAAAATGGTCGCCAAAATTGCTGACAAATCGTGTTTTTGATCATAACTTTCAAATCACGCAAACAGACAAAGGTTATTTCACTAAACCAGTTGACCATATGTGTGTTGAGTAAGGTTATCTATCTGAGAGTATGGCAGATGAGATGGTAGTGGTGGAAAAGGTCACCAGAGCTCATTTAAAGTCATCATCCAAGGACATTTCAAAATATAAGGATGATTTAACTAAAAACTTTGACCAAGTTTGTGTCTGGCATCATTGGAATGGTTACCTATTTGGTCCGTGGGAGTCTGACAATGGACATTGAGATGCTGGCAGTGGTGGGATTGGACACCAGAGGCTATTGAAGGTCACTAACCAAGGTCATTTGAAGAGATACATTGATTTACCTGTGAAGTGTGAGCAGGTCTGTGTTTAATTATCTATATCTAGTAGGCCTATGGGCAATGGGTGTTGAAGTGTCAGTAGCAGTATAATATCCCACTGGGCACACGACGTTATTTCAACGTTGAATCAACGTCGCTGGCGTTGATTCAACGTCGCAACAACAGAGGTTATTTTCAGGGGTGCAAATTCAACTAAAGGTTTTACTAGTCCAGAGCGAAATCCAACTAGCCCTTATACCATCTTTTACTATGTATTTGTAAGGAAAATCCACTAGCCCTTACAATATTCCACCAGCCTCGTGTTACCGGGCTAGTGCAAATTTGTATCCCTGATTTTAGATCATTGCCCAAAGGAATTTGAAGTGATAAGGGAAATTTAAGTGAAAAGTTTGACCAGGTTTGTGTCTGGTCTCATCTTTGAATCCGACGCGGGATGCAACTGTTCATCTACATTTGTAGCATCCTCTTCCAGAATCAAATTACAGACACTAGTAGAGTATAGTGATATAAAACAAGTTTACTATGACTCTATATACTAGTATGTCATATTTATTGTGTTCAGATCACCCTCGCTACCTTCTTCATCTGTATGTATAATTCCATTTTTTCACTGATTATATAGTGGTGAGTATTGAGTAAGTGAATGTATTATAAATTTAGGAGGAACAGGGAGAACTGCATGGGGCAATAAGTAGTGTTAGGCATCGTGTAATTTTTCCTCTTCGTAAGCATGGTAAGTGACTCACTTCTCAACGTACGATTCCAGTACTTCTTCATCAACTGGATATATATTTATTGTGTAAATGTGCTCATATACTGTTTTAATCATTTACACCTCTTTAGAATACCCTTTATTTCTAGTATCGATGTATCTAAGGAGATATATGAAATTGTCCCACTTTACCCCATCAGCTGTTCCACTTTTTACTGAGACGTCACATTTGGTCACGTTTTAATATTTTTTGCAGGTGGAAAATGTGCTTGCCATTACGTATCACCAGAAATACATACCCATTTCTGATATCACTAAAATTGTAACTAATAGTGTGTAGCAATATTCCCCAAGCTACATGCTGGGTACAATTAAACTTACCAAAGTCATAAAAAAATAAAGTAGGATGGAATGACGACAGTGAAATTGTATCTCAGTACTTCTGGTTCTTCACTAATCATCCTAAATTTATCTGAGGCACATAAGCTTCCACACCTTGATTCTGGTTTTGTCAATATCACAGCAAGATAATGAGTTTGGCGCACTCCATTTTGCGATGAGATAGTTGCATCAAAGTTTTATAATAAGAATCTGACCCTCTAATACATAACTACTGCACAACAGTAACAACTGCTGATGCTTTAAAGAGCTTAGGTGTACTTCACCACATTCACACGTGTGTTAATGTCACATTATATTACCATACCTACCGGTATAAGGCTCTACAAAAATATTTAAGATGTTTAATTCATGATCATTTTATTAATTGACAATGAAAAACATATACATATGTACAGACACTAATTTCATAGATTTAAAAAAATATTGTTAGTTTTTTAGATATTGGTAAAAGTTTGCTTTTAGGTAATTTTGAACATACCGGTGTTAAATACCGGGAAAATCTCTAGCGCATTAAAAAAAAAGCAAATAAAAACAGATTATTTTTCAAAATTTGGTCGTTTTAGTGTTTAAATGCGATAGCGAGTCCATATTTTGTGGCTGACGTCGGTGATTCGCCGCCCCAAAGATTTTTGTTTGTGTATTCAAACCAGGTTAGTGCACTTTTTATACAAATTTGGCAAAAAAGGGGTGTGTGAGCAAAAAGCCTGAGGGAAAACACCCCTAAACTACAGCTACAAAACGGTTCTCCTTCATTTGTGCAGCTTTTATCACATCTTAAACCATTTTACCTAATTTAGGGTACTTATTATAATAATTGGTCGAAAAAACGCGCAATGGATCCACCACTGCTTTGATTAAATAAACTGCTAAAAGCAATAATAAACAGTTTTGAAGATATCTTTGGTGAAACATATTATTTAAAAATACTTACTACTTTTTTGAAAAAAATAAGGGTGGGTGGAAAATGCCCTGGGCGAAGTCTTTTCGCTCTAGTTACTAGGTTATTCCCCTATATTAATATACCATTGTGAAGCTTTGTGAAGCTATTTTACTCGATTTATGGTACTTGTTTATATTAATTTGTCGAAAAAAGGGGTGCGATCCCCCCACACATAATCTGCTAAAATCATTAATAAACAGTTTTGTGGACATTTCTGGTGAAAAATATATATTTCTAAATAATAACTTAGATACATTGAAAAAAATTAGGGGGATTGAAAATGCCCTAAACGAAGCTCATGCAGTACAGATACAAAGTGGTTCCGCTTCCAATATGGATCAGTATAGTATTCCAGCTCTGTAACAAATTTGGTGCTTTGAACACGATGAGAACGATTCTCCCAAAATATCAATCCGCTGAACTAATACACAGGTTATGACAGGAAGACCATTTGGCAGCCATTTTGTCGGCCCTTTTGAATTTTGACAATTTACATGAGCAATAAAGCAAAAGTAATGCAAGCAATGATTTGTGCATCCATAGATTAGTAATATTAGAGGGTTTGAATGGTATTTTAGGCCGTTTATTTAGATTATATTTTGTTACGATAACTTTTTGGCGGCCATTTTGAAAATGATTAATTTGACTGAGCGGACAATATTTCAGCTTGGAGACAGTAATTTTTGGAATCTACGCAAAATTTCCTATACGAATGATGCTGTCTCCTAATTCTACTCTTGATGTGCGCATGGACATCAGTTTACCAGTATGGAGTCTCAACTATTTGGAGGGTTTAGAGGATTAGAGAGAGCATAGCTCGGACCTTACATTTACGACGCTGCAGTCTAGATCAGAGTTCTGCAGCTGCTCGGACTACCTAACGTCATGAAATCTAAAAAATGGCCAGACCACTCAGTCATTTAATGTTTTCATGGCCAGACGTCTATGTGTTAATCTGATATCATTCACTTTACCATGCCCAGTAAGTTAATAACCAAAGCCTCCGATCCTTACAATGAATTTATATGGCAAAATCTAACAAATTCCGTAGTGATAAGTACGCCGTCAAATTGCTTTTCGACATTCGTCTCAGGAAAGAAGGTGTTCATCATAAATGTTTTAGTTCTGATTCATTCGAATACCGATGTTATGGGTCTACGATAATTCTTTCAGTGCGGGGATCATCTCCATACGTCAGAATCTGACGTATGGAGACGATCCCCGCGCTGAAAGGGTTCATATGAGACGATCCCCGCGCTGAAAGGGTTAATATTTATAAGCCTTAACAGCCATGTTTATATATTTTCTCAGAAGTTTTACCATTTCAGTTTTGTATTATTGTATTAAACACGAGCTATAATGCCGAGAAGAGTACCTTGTCACACACTTGTGGTTTATAAACAGACACCATTAAAACGCTCTAAGAGGGTGATAATTTCTATATTTTTCCTACCAACTTTTCACTTTTTGTGATTTATCCCAGCCACTGTGAAAAACGCCAACAAATCACAAATGCATAGTGGCGTGCAGTTTAGTCATTTGATCCCTTGGCATAAAAAGCGGATACCGTCCTCCTAATTAAACAATAATTAAATTGCCTGGTAAAAGGTTTCAGGTGCAAATTGCTATTCCTGGCATGCATAAACCGAGAAACTATAGGATAAGCTCGTTTGGCGGCACGCTGATTGCGTTAGCGCTCCCAATTCCATTATCGGGTTATAAAAACTCTCTTCACGTAGTGCCGTTTTAGTGTGACGTTACCGGCCAACAGTCACCTTCTGGTGGCTGGGGAGGGTCACACTATTTCTCCAAGTTTTTTTAACGCTGATTGGATGCATGGAGAATGGTAAAGCTATTGTCCCTACATTCAATCTGCTTTGGAATACAATCTTCTAACACCTCCGCGAAGAACCACCTAGTGGATCCTAGCTTTAATTATATTAAGACCATTAACCCTTGAATGGCCGGTCCCGGTTGGATTGGCTTCAATCAGCAGGATTTGAAAATATTTAACCTCCATGTTGTCACATCTGAATAATTTTCTCTCACTTGGAAGTTTTGGATCGCGTCAGCGAGACACAACTTCAAGGTTGAAAATTCCAATAAAATCTTTTGTAGGTTAAAGAGTTAAAGTGCTTATCGCGTCCATAGTCGTTTTAACCTTTTTGTTTGACTTTCAAACAAATTGATTGATTGGCATAATTAGTTTGGACTGATACCTTCGTCCACACTATTGTTTTTGTAACTTTTTTAAAGCTATCCAAACAGAAACCAAAATGGCCGACAGAATGCAAAATGGCACTGTATACCTGCCACGTCACAACCATCAGTAACGTTAAATACGATAAATTAGCAAAACCCCCTCATAGAATACTGCTCTGCAAAGCCAAAGGGCTTTTTGGCTTTGCACGTTACGCAGATTATTGAACTACTCTTGCTTGCAAACACAAAACATTTGCATAACATTTGTACAACGTCAGCCCAACGTCTTCGACGTTTGTCCAATATTGTAAAAATGTTATATAAATGTTTTGTGTTTGTTGGGTCCCACATGCATGAATATATATACAGTGGATCAGCATAGCAGGGCTTTTGGCTTTGCCGTTTTGTGGGTATTGGACATATGAAGTTTGAAGATGGTATCGGGCGCTCAGGTAATAATCACATAATTTGGCCGCCGCTCCGGGACGGTTAGGACCTATCCGGAAAAAACTGCAGCCATTTTACTAACCCATAACAAGATCATCCCCACGCTGCCTGGCGGCCTCTTTTTCAATTTCCCTAATCTGTGGCTGTACTGCGTGCAAAGCCAAAAGGCCGTATCTGCTTACATGCAAAGTAAGCAGATACGGCCTTTTGGCTTTGCAGAGCAGTGTAAATGCACTCGTGCAGTCACAAGTGTGTGGCCCTAACGGCTCTAAGAGAGTCGAGGGGCTCTAAGAGAGCGGAGGGGTCTTTTCGTGGGGGCACAATGTCAGGGACAATGGCATTAGCCTCGCATTAACGACCGAGCGCTCTGCGGCGACCATTGTGAGATCGGGTTATTGTCTGGCCAGCTCATTTCCAAACCGGTCTCGTACGGAAAATTTGGTTTGCCGACCCGCAGGAATTGACCCATGGATCCCAGATAGGGCCGCCGCTAATGCACCCGAGCCCAAGTCCGGACCGAATTCACTCGGCTCCCCTGGTCCAGAAGTGAACACGGCTTTATCGAAAAGGGTTTCCCCGCTGACCCCCCGTCCTTAGATACGGGCCGGGGTCGGGGATTTAATCGATCCCCGTGATAACAGTATTTAACAATACTTGGCCGCGGCCATCAATCAATCATACGTGATTTACAGGCAGACACCGCGAGACGCCCGCCCAACATTGGCTCAATGTTTGGCCGATTGTGTCGCCGCCTGCTGTTTGTCTGCAACCTTGACAGCTAAAGTTACAAGTTAAGTGTCATCGATAAATTGTGGGGAACTTGGGAGAATATAGCCAGCCGAAGCGTTACAGTTGGATTATGTTATGAAAATAGAGAATAGGTATTAGATGATAAAATTGAATTTCCTTCTCTCACTTCAACATTCGATAATAATAATCCCTCTTACCAACCAGGGGCGGATCAGAATTTTCAAAAATGAGGGGGGGGGGGTGTCCGATTGAAAAAAAAACAGTACTTGTTAATCAGCTAATATAATTTATGGGGATTTACACTCTAGCTCTGTAAATAGGGTAGTGCCTCAACTTGAGGCACTACTCTAGTAATGTTAGAGTGTCAAATACCCATATTTTGGCAACTTTGATCGACGTTTAACCCTTTAACCGCCTGTGCCGCATATATTCGGGTTCTATTTTTTTATTAGCACTTTAAGTACCACCTTTTAAACATTTTAAAGATAAAATGTGACATTAATCAGAAATATTTGAAAACAGTTGACCTCCATTTTGTCAAATCTGAATAATTTTCACTCACTTGAAGTTGTGGATCGCGTCAGCGAGACACAACTTCAAGTGCGTGAAAATTCAGATTGAACAATTTGGCGGTTAAAGGGTAAAGCAATTTAGTTTTGGAAAGGGGGAGCGTCAGGACCTGAGCTTTGCCAATCGAGCTAAAGAATCCACTCTTTAGCTCGATTGGTAGCACTCAGGCATCACGATGCCAAGGCTGGTGGCTCGATTCCAGAGCTGGGCAGTTTCAACGCTATTACAAATTTGATAGTATCAATTGCATAACCAGAATATGAAGAAAACACTTATTGTCAATCTTACATCGTTGCAAACAACCCATTTTTTCACCTAAACCCCTGCGTTTTTCCGCGCTTTCAGCCACCTTCACATTTGCATGCTATGCCGTCTCTTTACTTCAAAATTGCTACATTTCCCATGTACCTCCACACCTTGGCAGTCCTTCAACCACTCAGTCTCACACTGGTCAGGGCCTGGTCCTGCATGCTTATCCCCACCACGTTTGTCCATCTTTGCCCACTCCAGATCGAAGTGGTTTTTCCGTCCCAGTGAATTGAAAACCCGGACCGGACCCTCTGAGAGCCCGCGTTTTTAAACGACCGTTTTCACTCGCGCCGAGTGCAGAATCGCTCGTACGATTCTGCACTCGGTGCGAGTGAAAACGAGGAGTATGCCACTGTATAATTCCGGGATACAATATACAGAATTCTACACATTCACCGCCCAGTTGATAAGTTTTTTTTTAATTCAGGCGCGGTTCCGGTTCCCAAAGTGTTAATTCGTGGAAATTGGGAAGTAAGGAAATCAGCGGCGCCCCAGAGACTGTCACCCGGATGTAACGCCGCGAAACTACTGGCCAGATAATCTGGTTACCTGGCAACAGCGGTGCCCTGGCGATGCGCAATAACCCCTCTGCGCGTGTCGCCACCTATCGAGTGTCGTTGCTCGCCACTTTGTTTCTGTTATCACATTTGTGGGTCTGATTTTTATAGTTATTTTTTTCTCGGGTATCGGAGGGCTTTCGTGGAGACTGTTCTTTTTAAAATAAATCTAGGATGGTCGTTTGGTCACATTGCTGTCCAAATGTACAGTGGTGATAAAAGCAACAGAATCGTCTAATTGTTTCAAACGTGAAACTGTAGACTATAAACCAATAATTTAATTTAAAAAGCGATCAGGGTTTGTGTTAAAACAAAGCAAATAATTAAAACCAGTGTTGATGTGTGCATAGCCAAAAGGCAAATAAGCAGTTACGTCGTTTTGGCTTGTCCCGAGTCTTTAAACTTTGACTCATTGATGGATTAATTAAAATCCCGAGCTGTTTTAAATTTCATCACATTTTCGTTAGCATCACGTTGTGACGTGATGCGGATGATTCTTTCAACCCTTACAACGCTGAAATACTTTTGTATATACCATGGAGACCAAAGGGTTTTTTTCAATTTGAAATTATCATAAATGTCTTAGTTGGCTCTTACTACTTCATTTGAATAGCTGTGCTGTGGGTCTACGGCCATTACAATTTTTTAATTCTTTCAGCGCGGGGATCGACTTCAGACGTCAGAATCTGACGTGTAATGTCGCTCCCCGAGCTGAAAGGGTTATTCATGATATTGAAGGCGATGGAAGGAGGAGATTTAATCTGCTCATTTGTAGAAGTTATATAAAATCTGGCGAATAATCGCATTCACTGATTGTGTTTTGTGGGTGATTCCTACCAATCAAATAATGTAATCAACGTGTTTCAGTATCCCAGCAAACACGAAACGTTGAACCAGTGTTGGTTTGATGTTGGCCCATCGTCTACGACGCTGGCCCAACTTCAAACCAACACTGGTTAAACGTCTCGTGATTGCTGGGATCGTTTGCCACTCCAGTTGATGGAATCTCAGGTTTAGTCCTGCTGCTATCCAGTGTCCCTCTTCTGTCTGGATACGCCTGACCTTCAGCTCTACATGTATTACTGCCACCTGACTGAACGAGAGTGCAGATGGGATCCCTTTCATTAGTTTAACCTTTAAAACGGTGATTTTAAAATTTTACCCACTTGAAAGAGGGACTTGCGATAGGGAACACCGATTTCAGATGAGTGAAGAGAAAATGTATGCGATTTAGCACAAACCGCGTTTGCGTTTTTTGCAATTAATCACATATTTTGTCTTTAATAGCAGTGGTCCTCGGTGCTAATAACAGCACTAAAGACAGTTTTATGCACCCAACAGTACGCGAATGGTTAATGCGCGTCTCTTCTAAACCTGGTGCATGGAAGTCCAAGCAGGAACTTGGAACATTAAGGCTTTCTGGTCACAAAGGCATCTAATCTACGTGTTTTAACATCCACAAAAGCCGTGGCACAACAAACACGTTTATTTAGCCCAATATTGCTTCAAAGGTGGATCTGCTCCCTGCAGATTAAAATAAATAGTTATTTTATCTGTGGGTTATATAATTATTCGAAATGAATCTTTAAATGAAACTTGAAATGAAACTAGTCTAAAACTAATCAGAGCATTACAGTTTCATAGGCATCAGGTGAAAACCACGTAGTAATCTACAAGGTTGATTGTTTTATGTTACAAATAGCTGGATGTATTCCGCATAGCTGCTTATAGACACTTGGTATATTTGCGTTGTTTGTCTGTCGTTCACCATACATTACACAGAATCCTCAACACTATTTTTCTTTTACAGTTTTTTCTATGTGTCGTACATCTATTGTATGATATTATCATGGAATTCATTGATAATATTATAATAGTAATTTAAAATTACAAAAATGTACAGAACTATCAGCTATTTTTTTAATATTATATTATAATATTACGAAACTATACTAGTAAATTGAATTAATGTAGAGCGATCAGTTATCATGTTTGCTTCGTGTGTAACACACACAGCTGAGTGGTCATGGCGTCCAGCGCCATAGTATCCAAAAAGAAGATTTATTTGTATAGGAGATTTCCATTAAGACACTGAGGTGTCACTGTCATGGGCACCAAATAAATAGCATTGATGTTGATATTGTCTTTATCTTCTCTGCTGGTCAGCCTACAGCAGCGCTTCTATTACTTACATGGCATTTCTCGACGTAGTTTGTCCAAGCTATTCTCATTTCAAATAGAAGTATATACAGTCACTAAGATTGACATCATGCGTTTATTATGATGAGTGAATAATGCAAAAGTGCATTCCTATTCGTGTTTAAAAATTCTGCCGTTGCGAGATGCCATTTGAGATTCCAGCTTCCTACTACAAAAGGAGAATCTATCTTGGCTGCCTACATGCAGAATTGTACCAGCTTACCACTTACAGCGATGAAATATTTGTATATAAACCAAGATACCGAAGAGTTTCTTCAATTTGAAATAATAATAAATTTCTTAGTTACATTTACTTTTTCCGCTTCATTTGAATACCTATGTTATCGGTCTACGGCCATTAGCAATATGTCAGTGCGAGGATCGACGTAAGTCAGAATCTGACGCCTATAGACGTCAGATTCTGGAAGGGTTATTAAACATAGTAATACTTTATGTAAACTAAAATGACTGCTAATGATTATACGTAAGATACATGGAGCAGTCGATATATTGACATTTATCCAGGATCGCTATGTATACAAGATCAACGAGTTTGCCAAAACCTCCTAATAGGAGGTTTCAGCAACGTCGTTGATCTTGAATAAGTGATATAAGTGATATATGTGTGAGTGTATAGGATGCTCCTATACACTCACACATATATCACTTAAGCCTACTATCTTGGAAAAATGTATTTGATGGCTCTTTGCTATGCAGTATGATTCTGTACAGCAATGGATCTGCGAGAATCTTGTCCTCTACTATCCGGGGAGAATAGTCGATCTTTTCAATTTACCCTTTAACCGCCGGTGCCGAATATATTCGGGTTTTCAGTTTTCTTTAGCACATTAAGTACCACATTTTGAATATGTTAAAGATAAAATGTGACATCAACCAGCAAGATTTGCCAAGAGTTGACCTCCATTTTGTCAAATCTGAATAATTTTCACTCACTTGAAGTTGTGGATCGCGTCTGCGGGACACAACTTCAAGTGGGTGAAAATTCAAATTGAATCATATGGCGGTTAAAGGGTTAAAAGGTGAAGCTCTTCGAAAGATAAGCTTCATAGAATCAGAGACGTGTTAGTAACGTAGTCCCCGGTCGTTGGTTCGCGCGTTCTACAATGTCCCAACAATTCTGCTTTGCAAAGCCAAAAGGCAGTATATGTTTACTTGTAAAGTAAGCAGATACTGCCTTGTGGCTTTGCACGGCAGATGTATTGGTCACAGAACATTATATCAACTTTGAATCAATGTCTTTAACATTCATTCGACGTTTGTACAACATCATTACAAAGTGTAATATGAGTCAGTCTGTGGACATGAACAGTTATGATAATGATGTATTATTAGGTTTAATGTCCATCCATAGAACGTACAAATCCACCAGACCTTTGGTGGTAAATTCAATACCACAGACACCGGTAATCACAATTTACTGCTTAACTCGACTCAGGGGTGATGATTATTATCCACGACTGATCACAGGGCGCGTTGATTGATTCCTCAGTGCCGAGCGAGCTTTTAACTTGACCCCGCGGGATTTTGTTGCATCACAGAATTAGAATCATCAAAAGATGGTGATCGGGACCAATTGGCCTCCAGTGAAGTGTGTGTTAGAATTACTCCGTCTATATTGGAACTGAATGAGGTTTCAACTTCAATTTACTGATGCCGTCTTCAATGTTGAAATTGATGTACACATGGCGTGCAAAGACAAAAGGCAGTAACTGCTTACTTTGCAAGTAAGCAGTTACTGCCTTTTGGCTTTGCACGGCAGAGCTTTAGTCTGGTGAGCAAATGGTGCTGCTTTGAATGGAAGGCGCCTTGCTCGGTCTGTAATCAAGCCGATTGTATTACAGGACCGCGGTTTGAAAGGCAGCGCCGTCTCGCGTGTAATTACCGCATTGATATCCGTGGCGTAAGACACTAGCCCCGGGGCAATCCTTCAACCAATGACGTCACACGCGAGACCCAGGATAGTCTTATGGCACGCGGTCGGAGGCCAATGCCCACAGAGCCTGCATGTGTAGTCATGTTTTCGGTTCCAGCTTAGTGCCATTATTCTGTAGTTGTTCAGTTAATGTAGGAATATACCATGTATACAATGAATATAATATTAGTGTCCTGGAATGTGTCCAGTAATATTTTACAATTGGCCTTTGCAGATGGGCATTGCTATACGATTCTATTTCAAAATACCAGCTAAAACCTGTACACGTTAGTGAAAAAGTTGAGAATTGTGCACCCTAATACTAGTATCAATAATGTCATTGGCAATTATTGTAATACTTATTTCATTTTTACGAATAATGTCCCTGTTTTTGTATTTATGATAACTGTGATATATATAACTGTCACCTTTGTTGTGAGCAATAATGTCAAGTGAAAAGTTCGTTGCTTTGAAGAAGAAAAACAGGTCCCGAGCTCAATTTCCGGTCACGCACTTCAATGTCTTATCGCAGGGTAGACTTTGTACATGTCTCATTACTAGTGTCGCACAAATGGCATATTTGAAAAGTAGAATTAGAAAATTATAAATTAACAACACGTAATATTGGCATTTTAGTGGACGTATTTTCAGCCCCCCCCCCCCCCCATCGTGTCGCCATCGACCGTCAATGCTATTCCACAGTGAGTCCCATCCCGCGGTAAACCAACAAGCATTTGCACCGTAAGCCAAACAGTCCGCAATTACGTCTGATGATTTAGAACGAGAAGCGAAAGAAAATAGCCGGTTTCGGAGACGCCCGCAATCTTCTAAAAGGATCAAAGGTTGTATGTGGTGAAGGGCTGCGAGGAGGAAATAATAGGCCAACAATTGTTAAATGCTGGCCCAGCGCTCCTGTTGTTGATCCGCCATTGGACCATCATTTGACAAAATACCTCCCACTTTCTGGGGAGACTGCATTTGATCGTAGCCCCTTGTATTGGATCGCCTCTGGCACCAACTGGAAAGAAATGAGATGTCAACCATACGTTGCGTCACCCTGGATATGAAAGGGTGTATCTGCCACTTCGTGAAGTGGCAGATACACCCTTTCATATCTAAGGTGTCGCGTAGTACTCTGCCACCGTAAATGCATTAATATATTGTCAGTGGAAATTTTCATGATTTTCCGGTGATTTTCCATTTGACTTGTGATGGTAATAATTGGCCTAGCTATCCTTCTAGTCGGTCTGATTAACTTTAGTTGTGTCTACGATATGATACAAGAATAACTTTTGAAAGGAAGTGACATTTTCAATATGTTATGAGTCGATATTATCAATGCAGAATACTAACGCTGTGGTCTGGCAACACTTCGATTCACTGGACACTTTCTAAATATGTCACATGGTAGGTCCTACATGTATGTATATTAATCAAAATGTTTGTTCTACCTAAGAATCAACATTACCAGGGCCCATACGACAACAATATCTGACACTCGAAATACTGCATGGGGTGCCTTGGTTGAATTTCTAGAATTTTCTCTGGACAATTTATTTAAAACGTCAAGCAGAATACAAACAGTGACCATGGCAACTTACTAATTGCTATCCAACATCATGTCGTTCACATTTTACATCGTGTGACACGTTTATAGAAGGCACAACTGTTTGTTTTTTGCAGATTTGTCATCTATAGGCTAGACTCGAGGTCGCAGACTCGGTATGTGAACTCGTCGAACCTTGCTGTAGGGAAGATGAGATTTGCATGTTTCTGGCATAATTATGCAAGTACTTAATGTATGGCCATTCGTATGCTTAACTTGCATTGTTACCTATATGTTTTTGTACATACATTTCTTGGACAAAATTATGACTGATCTATCAAAAACAATCACTTGATGTCGTGGTCGTTTTTCCCTTTTGTAGACCTATTCAGGGGAGGTTGTATCATCTGCAAATGCCAAAGCCAGACGTTTACCTTTCAATGGCGACTCATTACTCAGACCATGAAGAGTGGTGATGAAAGCCTCTTCAGCTGCCACTTGGTGGCAGATCACATTTGGAATGATTTTGGGTCAAAATCCAATATGTAGACCCAGCATTGAGCCCATTCCAATCTAACATGCGGCATCGGTATTCACTGATTCCCCGCGGAGTTATTTGTTGCGTGTCGTCGCCCTGTCCTTGTCGCTGCGGGTTATGTATGAGCTGCCACACAAAATGGCGGCCCCACAACAAAATGGCGCCTGGGGACTCCCATCTTGATTGCTCCCTTTTCCGCTATCATATGTCTCGTTCACATCTGATCAGTTCATGAATAATTCCGTAATGTCGTCTAGATTTCACATCCATAAATTGGCACGGACCCGCCATTCACGGACAATGCCTTGTCCTTCCACTCAGACGTTTTCTGCAGGATTTTTCCGGTGGTATATCAGGGATTTTAAAGCGCAATACTGTTGCTGTGATATCTATTTAATCATTATTATTGTTCACCTTATAATAGCCAGTTGTGGATATAAATACATTAAGCATTTATGCTAAGTACGACCATATAGTTGATTTATTATTAGACGGTATTAGACGGTAGTAGAATGATTTAACTGCAAAACGCGCATGCCTGGGACGGTCAAGTGTAGGCCAACAGTAGCCTATTGAGTACAGATTGACGGCATTAATATAGCCACTGAACTGATTACAAGATACTACTTAAACAGGACATTGATCCAATGCTGTTTTAATGCTAGGCCAACGTCTGCGACGCTGGCCTAACATTGAACCAACATTGAATAAATGTACAATGTTTGAGAGAAAGTCCTCCTGCATGTCAATACAAGCTTGGGTCAAGCAGTTTCAACATCTCCGCAGTAATACAGTCAGTTTGTTTGCAAGGCAGCGTCCAAGTAGGAATAAGGGCCAAGAGCTTTGAATTATAAACTCATAGATGTCGCTCAAGTATATATGAACTTGCTGTGATTTGAGAACTTGCTCTTAATGAGGCTTTGGGTATGAAACGCATAATTATTTAGTATTATTATGGAATAGGGACTTGGCCTACCCACGGGCACTATTGCCTTCTGGGGGACCCTTGTCCCGCGAATTTTGACAGTTGACCACACCTTTAAATCACCGTTGTTGGGCAGAAAATGTGTGCTTAAACATCAAGTGATGCAAATGTTCAATTACAAATTAAACAAATATGAGTAATTTTCACCCACTTGAAGTTGTGGGTCGCGGTAGCGAGACACAACTTCAAGTGAATGAATTTTTATCGCCATACAATATCAACCTGATTAATTAAAGGCAACCACTCAAGACCATACAAGTACACAAAAATGCAGGTGCCATTTATGTGAGACATTGAGCAGTGCTGCTTCTACATGTTAAGTCACTTGAAGTTGTTTCTCTCAAAATGTTTGAAATATTTCAGTGAAATCTTTGCCTGGATATTTAAACGATACGATTGTATGTATGGAATATGTCTGTCTGAAAAGATGCGCTATGCCCTGCATGACAAACTGATCCCATCCTTGACCTCGTTTCACCTACTATTTTTATCCCCTCACATTTTTAAACGTATACTTAAATTTTACCCATTTTAGTTGAAGTTGTTTTCAGTTGCTGTATGGTGCAGGTGTACATCGCAGATGAACTAGTATTATAGAGTACATATGACACACATAGTTAAATTTGTATCTCCTAATTTAAGAGCATTTGTGCTGAAACTACATCTCTGAATTCTTATTTTACTACTACTGCCACTACTAAAAATACTACTTGTGCGACTTTTACTAGTAATGTTTGAAGCACCCACTCAGACACAGCTAGGCGGCACTCTTTAAGATTCGCTGAAGGGCACTTGTCTTGCTAAAAACTGCTTGTATTTGGTTATAACGTAACCATTACGGTCATTATCCAGCAGACACGAGATGCTGCCCCAATGTTGGTTCACTGTTGGCCCACCGTCTACGACGTTGGCCCAACAGAGAACCAACATTAGCCCAACATTTCGTGTTTGCTGAGTACATGGTCATTAAGTGTTGCTGATCTTTGACTTTATCACTTACGAAGTAAGGTTACCTGGGCTGCCGCGCAAAGCTCAAAGGCAGTATCTGCTTATTTTACAAGTATAAGCAGATACTACCTTTTGGCCTTGCATACCAGTGGAAATGGCTTGTCTTCAAGGATTTTTTCTGGAAAGCAAATAACATCCATTTTTCTCCCGCCGTCGCTTAGTGTCAATATTTGATTGTAAAGAAAATATTACGCGAAAAAACGGCGGTTATTTATGCCGACCTCCGGCCAATATCTCAATGATTCGGAGCCGATAAAATACCATTGATCCGCGGGCAATAAAATAGCATTTACACCGGGCCGAAAGCGTAATCCTGTCGCGGCGCGCGGGATTTTTCCAGTCCGTGTTAGCTCAGCTTGAAATGGGCACGGCCGCGGCCGGCGACCTCTGGCGACCGCGTCGTAAACCAGCCGGCTACGACTGCCCCCTGGCGATGAGAGCGGCCATCACGGCTGGCCCTGTCAACACCTCTCCTGAAAAATCACTGCTTTGTTCTGGTTCTATGCTGGTACGAATGCGGATTCGCTGGCCCAGAGTTATACCGGCATTAGGCCGACGGTTTCTCTGCTGCAGATGGGTTACTTTCTTTTTAGAAGCCCTGCTAGACCGCCAGGAGTAAGACAAGATTATATTGATTACCAGCGAACGCGTAATAAAAGCCTGATCATGTCCCAGGCGCTCAGGCCGAAATCACACCCTGGGAAAACAGACGAATTACCTCGCGGCCGAGCTGTGCGGGGTGTCGCCACCGGCCGGGCCGAATTTGACGGGTCAGAAAACAGGGCCTCTTTTCCCATCAATTCTGTCCTTAAATAATCCACAATGACAATTTTTATCTGGCATAGTGGGTGGATTTGTGTGTCGTGAGCGCATATATGTGGAGTTGGATGGGACCAGTAACTTATTATCGATCGTATGAGTGAGTGAGTGAGTGAGTGAGTGAGTGAGTGAGTGAGTGAGTGAGTGAGTGAGTGAGTGAGTGAGTGAGTGAGTGAGTGAGTGAGTGAGTGAGTGAGTGAGTGAGTGAGTGAGTGAGTGAGTGAGTGAGTGAGTGAGTGAGTGAGTGAGTGAGTGAGTGAGTGAGTGAGTGAGTGAGTAAGTGACTGAGTGAGTAAGTGACTGACTGACTGACTGACTGACCGACCGACCGACCGACCGACTGACTGACCGACCGACCGACCGACCGACCGACCGACCGACCGACCGACCGACCGACCGACCGACCGACCGACCGACCGACCGACCGACCGACCGACCGACCGACCGACCGACCGACCGACCGACCGACCGACCGACCGACCGACCGACCGACCGACCGACCGACCGACCGACCGACCGACCGACCGACCGACCGACCGACCGACTGACTGAGTGTCAATGAACAGTTTGAAAACACCCTCGTCTGCACTAAAAGAATCAACGTCTGGTTTCTCTTGCTTGCTTTTTGAGTATCCCTTTGGATCAATGATCGCTGACATAACTAAACACAGACAGTTTACACATTGTGATTATGCTGATGCACTGATCCAGACAGTGAAAAAATATTTGAAGAAATATCAATAAAGTGAATTACCATGATCTTTCGCATATCAGCCTATCATTGATAACTTTATTTTGTGTTCAAGACCCAAATTTATTGCGAGCCAGTGTCTGAAAATGTTTTTTTTTGTGAATTACGCGTTTTAGATATAATGTCTGCCATTGCAAATTAGGATCTCAAAGTGGTTACTGACATTCCGTCTTTAGTACTATGGCTATGGATGCAAAAATACACACATGGGGCCATATTCTTATAGACAACAATGTGTTTTGTCCCCACGATTTCAATGTTCAGAAGTGCCATCTGCATGGCTTCAACCTAATATCTAAAAGTAACTTTTAGATATTTGGTTGAAGTCGCGCAGATGACGTTTATTTATGGATAATAGTTCTTATTCATATTCTTGAGGGAATCAAATTGTTGCAGACATATATTCCAAACAAAAAAAAACTACACGGATTTCTTGAAGATTGAGCTACATGAGCCAACATGCTGCATGGACCAACATGAACCAAGAATAGTGAATTTGATCTCACAAAATACTCAAGTATTAGACTTATATAAAATTAAAAAATATCCGATTCAATTCTGCCCACAAGGCTAACGTACCATGCCACCAGAGCAGTCAATGGCAAAAAAACGTCCCACAAGAAATCCATCGCGTGGAAGGGTCTAAGGTAAAAGGCTTGTTGGTGGTTTGAGAGGAGCGGGGATCCGGTACAAAACGTTGTCTCAACATTGGGCCAGCGTCGCAGACGCTGGCCCAATGTTCAGACCACGTTCTGATGATGGATGGGATTTCCAGATTTGGTGTGATCCAGTTAGCCACGTCAGCACTCTCTCCGTCTTATTATGGGACAATTGGATTTTAAAATTTTCTCCCCTCGAGGCCGCCTTACCCGTGTTTCCCTTCTTCACTGGACGTGATAATTCCATAAGCTTCCATTCTCAGCCGGTCTGCCAGCAAATTGGGAGGCGAGGCCCAGAATTCTAAATTGAGGCTTGAACTTCTGGAAATCGTGTCAGAAGTATCCTGAATTGACGTCAATGTGTTCCACCATGTACAGCAAAAGGCAGTATCTGCTTACTTTAAAAGTTATCAAAAACTGCGTTTTGGTTCACAGGGCAATGTTATCTATGATATTATCATCCGTTTGAATCTGAAATCCAGCGATCAGTTATTTCCAGCTGTAAATAATGTCTAAATTAAGAACAATTCCCAGAAAGCTGGAATTGAAAGAAGCAGACAGTTTTATTATAAATCGATTTAATGTCATTTTAAGCACAGAATATATTTTTTATCGAGCGAGAAGTTGTAATAAACCTATATATAATAACATGACATGCCATGAATCCTGCACAGTGAAATGCGCCAGCTTTCGGACTGTTCCAATTCACATGCGTGCAAGCATAATGCTGTACTAGCGATTCACACAGCGGACCAATATCTCGTTTTCTAGGACTAATGTCCCATTGATCTGAATATAAATAATCTTATCACAAACTGAGCGTCCTTCACGGCTATGATGGCATTTACCAGTATTGGACAAACCACGGGAGAGAAAATACCCAAATAGTGTGGTGTAACACGTGGAACCCCGCTCTGGCATTCATGTTTTAAAGAAACAAAATGTTTCTTCCCTGCTCACTCGTAAAGATTCAATATCGTGGGGAGCCTCCGTGACCGAGAAGTAGCGAGCCCGGCCTCAGACCATGGCTTAAATTTCGAATCCTGTGTCTGGAGGGCAGTGTCGTCTCATTAATCTCACCATCCTAATGAGGTTCCGCTGGCCCAGTTTAGCCTATATGTGCACAAAGGTGGCCTAAAATCCCATTTATTTCATTTCATTTTTCTTCGTTCTAAATATTGCCTCACAGCAAAAGGCATAAGAGTGTGATATATAAAGTAGAAATTAATCATGCCCTCCGTTTGTGTAGATTAAAGGAAGCATTCATTTGTAGATTAAAGGAAGCATTAAACCTATTTTTTTTGAGGTTTTCGGGTTGTTCGGAGAAAGTAGGTTACGCTTCTCTATATATAGCTCCAACATAGCTCATTATTAGTATATTGTTAGCAAAGTATTCTGACCTAAACTAAAATATACATCGCCTTCAGCATATTTAGCTATTAGACTAAGTATTAACGTGCGTCACAAAACTCTTGACTTCGTTTTCATAATCCACTTTCAACGGTGTGACGTGGGGCCAACATCCCAGCAAACACAAGGTGTTCCCCAGTGTTGGGTTATTGTTGGGCCAGCGTCGAAGACGATGGGCCAACATTAACCCAACACTGGGTGAACACATTGTGTTAGCTGGGATTTGAAGTCCTGTGCCCAACGTCCTGCAAATCTCCTGTACTAGCTGGTACGACCGCAGGCCACGAGATGGCGCTATCTAATCTGGACAGGAAACAGAAACCGCGCGTGCGTGGAGCGCTGGTCAGAGACGTGGGCCTATCAGAGAGCCCGTAGCGCACCGTGCGCTACTGCGCTCGCAGTGCTCATTTCCTGCCAACATTACGCGAGATGAGTATTTTCAGGGATTTTTATCGCTAATGTTATCTCATTTGCGCATTTGCCTTTTGGCTCTTTTAGAACGAAGATGACATAAGAATCAACAGCACATGTTTTAAAGGTGTCACAAGACTAGTGTGGACAATATATTAATAAAATATGACGGGGATGGTCCAAACACTTATAGGCCTATACTTGTAATTCTTGCTTACCATTCATTTACAAATTGAAAGCACAAAAACATAATAATTATATATTTAACATCAAGGACGACCAGATTCCATATGTCATTATGTACAAGAGAGCTATGGATGAAAAATAAACCAATTTGTTACTGATTATAATGTGATATTGGCTCCCATATTTCATTGAGGCTTCCCAGCATAAGAAGAGTCATTGCTCCTGTGTTGTTTTCATGCCGGACCAGCGTCTGCGACGCTGGCCCGGCATGAAAACAGCACAGGAGCAAGGTGTGATGATGTTTTGGGGATGTTGGCCTTGTGGTCTCTCCCTCTGTATCTCTGCCAGGTGCGACCACTCATTTCTGGAGCCATCTGCTGAGATAAAGATGATGGCGCACGGTGGCGATGAGCGTACTCAAGAGGCCATGGGCTCTGTAACACTATCCAGAAACTCAAGGTCGTCTCGACCCCCCCCCCCAGTTCTGGAAAATTAAGATATGCACCCAATGGTGGCGCAATGTGGGCGACGTTGTCCAGTTCTTGACTTATCAAACGCGTTGGTTTTACGTGCATGGTGTTGGCTCGATTCTTGTGTCTTGATTTTTTTGTTGGTACAAAGATTTACACTGGTCGCCCTATATATGAGAGTATTATCAAAATATATGATCTTAATGTCAACAATAATATGCACCTAAGAGATAACACATAATGTAGCTATCGGGAGAAGCATGGGGCGTTACTACGCCTTATTTCTTTATTTTCTTTGTCCTAAATATTGCCTCACAACAAAGAGCGTAAGGGTGTGATATTTAAAGTATAATTTAATCATTCCTTCAGTTTTAACCGTAGCCATATCAGGATGAATTACCGTCCGCTTTAAATTTCAGTAAAAAATACTTGACACGGAGGTTGGTACACCGTTAAAACAACGTTACAGCGTGATACACCTGTTGGACCGAACGACTAGTGAGCACAAAAATAAAGTACTTAGGTCCCACAAAAAATGGCAAATCCCCCAGCGATGTCACTCTGAGCTCCATGAGAGATATTCAGCAACACCCTTTCTACAGTGTGTTGTGGCAACGAGGCATGGTCTAATCACGGTGGAATGGTGGGCCAACGTCGAAGCCGTTGGCCCACCATTCAACCATGATCGGGTGAATGTGTCACACCAGATAACCAGCATGGCGTTCTGCTGGCACTGCAGGCAGGCGTCTGATTGCAGGGCAAGAAAAGCGCGCGTTTATCTGGGCAGCAGACGACCTACACCACTCTCGTCCTCTATGACTGATTCGACGCGGGCTACGCGCCTCACTCATCTTTGACGGCAAACAGATATCATTTCTCTCCAAAGTCTGACAGGTGCCATCACTGCTCCAAGGGACACTGACAGACAGACACGGGAATGATAAAAAACAGCGTTCAGAACCTCTTGTGTCTGCCATTTAGTACTTTGTGTAGCTTTTAATGGAGGATCGTAATGGATCAGTGAACTACCGTAGTAACCGCCTTTTTATGAGTTTTTATTTTGCGTGAACGCGAAGTTTGCGAAAATTAGAAAACTACGATTCCAGATGATTATTTCGCATCGATGAATTGACACCTGGAACTGTACAGGGTCTTCTACCAAGCAAACACGAGACATTGAACCAATGCTGCTTCAATGTTGGCCCGCCGTCTACGACGTCGGCCCAACATTGAATCAATGTCTCATCTTTGCTGGGTGGTTAACTAGATAACTCTTTAAGCGCTAGGCACGATGTAGTCGTTTATAATCTGTTTTAAAATAGCAGGTTAAATCACCGTTATTAACAATGAAATGTGTGTTTAAACATTAAAATCTGCAACTATTTGGCCTCATATTAAACATATGTTAGGGGGCACTATGACTAATTTTTACCCACCTGAAGTGGGTCGCGGTAGTGTGAGGCAACTTCAAGTGGGTTATTTTTTTATTCAGCGCTTTAAGGGTTGATGTGTCTCTCGGTACTTTTACACGTCCGAAAGTAAGTTAATTACTTTTCAATAGTCAATTTGAACCAATTACAACGTTTTTTTGAAATGCTTGTGCCTGTAGGCGATAAGTACTGAATACACCCCCTAGCAATCAGAGTGGTTTTTTTTGCAACTCAAATGAGTGGCAGACACTTTAACTGATGGGGGACGATAATGGTATTTGTCAAAAAAACTTGTCGCAAATTGGTGGGTTTTGAATTGAGCCACCCCGTAAAACACAGTCTGTGTCGCATAACGCAATTGGCCCAGGGTCGGTTTAGGGTTGGGCCCAAGTCGTCGATGCTGGTCAGCCATTGACCAATGCTGGGCGACGTCTGGGATTTGTGGGCTTTTTCTTTGTTGAACGTGAGTAATGCGTCTGGCCAGGAGCTTAACCTTTTCATTCACGGGGTTCACCTGACGAGATTTGTGAGCAACAGGTCATTTGTCTTGAGATCTATCTTTTGTACCGCATCTGCCTTGATTTCGTTGTATTTCGTTTCATCATATTTCCCGGTTCTTTACGTGGATGAGAAATGGATGGCTCGATGACGTTAAATACTTTTTCCCAGTTATATTTATTACTTGTGTCATATTTGCAATGGACTCTCTATATGTTATCGGTCACTTTGTCAAGTTTTGGCAGGATGGGCATCATCATGGGTGCTCTTTATCTGTTTATTCATACAATTTAGCATTTTACTTTTTTCAATACATTACAAAAGTCAAATCGTCGCCTCGGAGTTAAAGGATCCTATCTGACACTCGTTAGAGTGGCAGATAGGATCCTTTAGCTCCGAGGCGACGAAATGCAAACATGCAGCAATGTATGTAATAGTCTAGCACATGTGATTCTGGCAAAGATAATTTTTTTTAGCTATTTTAGGGCTGAGCGTTGCAGAGTTGCGAGTTGTTTTATTTCATTAGATGCATGGAATTGCATCTACACAATAATTGAAGCAACTTTTATTTCAATAAAGCATTACGAAAATTGCGCTGCCTGTTTATGTGTTTTACTCAATTTAAGAGACGCCTAATTTAGCTTGACATCTGCGTGCTGACGTATGTAATATATCCCCGCATTGAAAGAGTTAAAACTTTTTCCTGGGGCTCAATATGTCGCCGCGTAATCATCCACTCTCGTGGGGGGGGGGGGGGTGACTCTGCTGCTCCCGGCGTTTGATCCAGATCTCCATGGACTCGCCTAATACGGTTGATCACTGGCCCGTCCGTCTTTGACAAAACACCTATCAAGAGACTGATTATAATTTGTGTGGTTTGTATTCCACGTGGCGTATCTCGTCCATCATACCTGTAAGTACGCCGGAACAGTCCATGTGTCTCACCCCTGTTTTTGTCAATAGAATAGTTTTTTTGTTCGCGTGGCTCAAAAATTCCACATAGAGCAGCAGTGCCCGTATTCTCGTACAAGCTACGATATATCGTAGGCTCCGGATTGGTCGAAATGGCCTCTCCACCAATCCGGAGCCTCAGTGCCGATGATACTGCTCCATCCAGATATTAAGACCCGGTTTGTGTATCCGTACCGCTGATACTTATTTAAATACTACAGCTACTAGAATATTAAAGTGAAACCAAATTGGTTCAAAATGGCATAATATAATGGGCCAACATTAGGTCGAGTTCAAACGTTTTATTGAGCGAAGAGGTGATCACATATGATGAATAATAATGCATTTTACATCATAAGTTCTTTTAAATATTATTATTGATAAATTGATCAAATAATTTCTTTTTATGAACTTGTATTTAATTTATTGTGTGTTCAAATTCAAATATAATGCTAATATAATATTATTTTATATATTTTTTTTCTGTTGTAGGTAAGTACAACTTGTGAGAAGACTCAATATGTGTTTGTATATGAGAGAGTAAATAATACTAGAAAATAGTACACGTAGCACTGTCTATGGGTAAGTGGGAAAAATATTTTAAAATTTCATTTATGTAACCACTAGGAATTGTTTTTCGGTACCACTATCAGTTATAAATGTCTGACGCTTGACCAGTGTTGAATGAACATTGGTTTAATGGCTCTGGTCAGTGGATTTCTGCTTGGTTATTATACCTCCCAACATTGATAACAAATTGCCGCATCTTCTGTATTATTTGGAAGGAACTGGATCATTTATCTTGATGGAGTAGTGATTTCTAAGGATTGATCTGTCTTTATTTTTGACAGTAAAGCATTATCAAAAGAAAACATTGGATCAATAAGGTCAGCGTCCGCCATCTTGTCTGAGAGTGAGAGAGGGGGTGACTGAAGGATGATCTTTCCTCTCTGTCCGACTGGGGGTCAGCAGGTCGTAACCTTACTTCGTCTTGGTCAGTCCTGCTGGTCAGTCCCGCCGGACAGGCTAATAAACTACCTGACAGGTGGTGCTCCCAGCGGCCTCGCTTTGATACAGAGTCTCGTCACGTGGCGAGACTTACACGTGGTCTTTCGAGAAGATGAGTGGGTCCCAGGAAACACGGGACGCTGATCCAATGTTGGTTTGATGTTGGGCCACCGTCGTAAACGGTGGACCAACATCAAACCAGCGTTGGTTGGTGGTTTCGTTGTGGTGGGGGTGGAAGTGAAGTGACTGTTGTTTAGCACCCAGCGTGCCATCTTGGTTTAAGCTGACCCTGGGATGTGTGGAACAACACCAGAATGCATAGAACCAAACACGGGTCATGTATCCCATGTTGTCTTATTCTGGCCCAGCGTCACCGACGGTGCCCCAACTTTGGTTCAACAGTGGGCCCATGTCTTGTGTTGGGTTTGAATGAGCATGTCAATGCCATTGCACATCACATAACCTAGTACTTAGCACTTCAAATAGCGTATAATTTGACTTGATATAATCTGTTAGTTGGAATTCCTACATCCTTGTTTTTGTATAAACATAATCCTAATCTTTAGAACCAGTCCTAACCAGCCTTGGGGCCAGTTTTCACATCTTTGGAGCGAATTATGTCGGACGCGGAATCAGTTCCCATAGCCTTAGCAAGTTTTTATGATCTTGGAATGAGGTCTGACATTGCATGCTGAAATTCAGTTTTTGCAGCATTACAAGTTTACAACCAAATCTTGCGCTATATTGGAACCACTTCTCATGGCCTTAGAACCAGCCATTCGGTGAAACTCAATGACCTCGACCTCCTTTGTTTTCACCGAACTTTCTAATACAATGAAGTATGGGGGATGGTTCTTATAAAACCTTCTTTTCACCGAGTGACGTCAGTGCGTTTCACAGAAGGAAGTATGGGGGAGGGGTGTTATATAACCTTGTTTTAACCGAGTGACGTCACTGCGTTTCACAGAATTACATAATTAGAACAACATTTCACACATTTAGAAACAAATATCACAGTTTCCAATTGATTTTAACATCCATTTGGTTGTGTAAATAGTCGTCAAAGCGCTGGTTTAGCAGTTACTTGATGACGTAGCAACGCTGGTCTGCTATCGAGCCAACGGCAAACCAACGTGTTTTTTATTGTAGATTTCTGTACTATGTGGGGACGTCATTGCTGGATCCGGAATGACGGCGATCTTAGGGAGCTGGGCATACCTCTAAACTGGACCTCCGTGGAGGAGTCGAGCTGGGCACCCGGGGGATACTTAGTTTGGATGCTGAGGGGTGGGGTAGACCCTAGGATGGATGCTGAGGGTGGGGACAGACCCGAGGCGGGGGGTAGGCACCAGTATGGATGTCGGGGTGGGGACAGACGTGCGGGAGGGGCAGATCCCTGTGTGGATACCCTAAAGAACAGGATCAAAGGCGTTGGCCTGCTGGAATGACGAGGTGACGTGCAATGAGGAACACTCTCTCCACCTGGCAAATTTAGCATCAAGAAAATAAATGCGACCCGAGCTAGGGGTCCTGCCCCCTCTCCCTGTGGTCATCGACTGGTCAGCGACTGGCCATCCCCAGTGAGTGGCCGTCTTGGGATGGCCAGCCACGCCATCCGGCCGGACAAACGGTTGTGTCCGCCGACTGGCAGGCGCCCATATGTCTTGATTAGTGTTTTATTTATCGTCGTTCCCGGGGCTTGCCAGAGCCCGGCGGATCTTCTCAGTGTCTGCCGCGCAGTCACATCGTCACCTCGGCACTAAAGGGTCGTATATGCCACTTTACACAGTTGCAGATACCACCCTTTAGTGCCGAGGGGACCATGTGTCCTTCAGGCACATTCATGCATTGGTCCGCTGACGGTGCCGGCACTTCTTCTACATTGCATGAGATCCATGCCTTGCCTTTTGCATCTTCTTTTTTATCCTGGTAGATATGCCATGCAACGTGAAGACAACACGACATCATAATATCATGTTAACATACAAGGGATGACATTTCAAACCGACAAATCACGTTAATCCAGCAAGATGTGACATTTAATAACACCGGCATAGGCAAAGGGATATGCCATATGTAGCCCTCAAGTGCTAGGTAGTATAATTTAAATTTGCAACTTGTGTCTCGCTGCCGCGACCCACAACTCCAAGTGGGTGAAAATTACACATATTTTTTTAATTTGAAACCAAATAAATTGCAAATCTGTTAAGCATGCATTTCATTTCCAGACGACAACGGATTCGAAACTCTCCAGCACACACTTTCCTATGCATGGTAGACAAAAGACAACATTGCATGGGTAGCAAACAGGCCCGTATTCTCGTACAAGTTACGAAATATCGTAGGTTTCGGATTGTTCGAGATGGCCAGATTATGACATGATTGTGATGTTGATCGTGTTTGATTATGCAATCAGCATGTCGTGGCATGTGAAATCATCAGACATGACCAAGAGGGCATGGGTTGTGACATAGATGTGTCATTCTCACCACTCACCAATTAGGTGTGCCATGAGAAGCCGGAGGGGCATGGGTCGTGAAATCATTATGATATGACACCCCAGCAGACACAATACGTTGAATCGATGTTGGTTTAATGTTGCTGCGTTAAACCAACATTGTTTCAACGTCTTGTGTCTGCTTGGACTGTTATCAGCTGAGAGTTAACCCTTACTGCGCTGATATATTTTTGTATAAACTATGGGGACCAAAGGATTTTGCAATTTGAAATAATTCTAAATGTCTTAGTTAGCTCTTTCCGATTCATTTGAATACCTATGTTATGGGTCTACGGCCATTAGAAATATTTGCATTCTTACAGTGCGGGGATCGACTTTAGACGTCAGAGTCTGACGTCTACAGACGTCAGATTCTGACGTCTGAAGTCGATACCCGCGCTGTAAAGGTTAAATCAACACATGTACGTACATCATAGAACATGATATCTGAAACCAACAGCAAGGCATGGGTGATGAAATAATCAAGGTATGGCATATCAACCCATATGGCATGATCGTGTGAAGCCAGCAAGGCATGCCAGATGAAATCATCACGGTCTGGTATGTTGTTAACCCGTATCCTGCTGATCACAACTATATATTGTCGTCTTTAATCTGTTTTTAGTCGACCAAATCGCTGTTATTGGGAATGAAATGTGTGTCTAAACATCAAGGTTAGCTCAAGTTAAACAAATATGAGTCATTTTCAGCCACTTGAAGTTGTGGGTCGCGGTAGCGAGACACAACTTCAAGTGGGTTGAAATTTAAATACATCAGGATAAGGGGTAACCAATGAGGCATGATCTGTGAAGAAGCCGACAGGGCATAAATTATGAAATGGCATGGCGTGCGTCCATGTGTTCTCGACACGCAACAGGGCATGGCATTTGACCACTCGACAAGCTCAACAGAAGAAATATGATTGCGTGGCATTTCCCAGGATGAATAAGGCGGGTCCTGACTCTTCGTGAGGCCGTACGACAGCACGTCTTCCATACGTGCCAACGTTTGATTTGACTGCAAACAGAACCAATCGTCCCATTGGATATGAAAGGGTGTATCTGCCACTGCAAAAAGTGGCAGATACACCCTTTCATATCCAAGGGGACGCAATGTGCTAACGTTTGATTTGACTGCAAACAGAACCAATGTGTCCACCTTGTCAAACGCGGCCCTTTGTTTCGGGTCAAACCGGACAAAAGAGTGAGGGCACGCCACGTAATGACGTTATGTCAAGCGTCTTATGTTGCCAAGAAAAAAGTGGACCGGGAAAAAAAACCTGCCAGATAGATTTTCTGGCGTGTGAGTGACATGGATTGCTAAATAAGGAGCGGGGTGCGGCAACAGAGTGGCACCCGCGGGGTTATCCCTGGCCTGACGAGTCGTCGGGCCGGCGTCGGCTCTGCGTCGGGCAGGCGTCGGGGTCGCCTGCACGACGCAGAGCCGACGCCGGCCCAACGACCCGTGTCAGATGCAAAGGCACCTTTGCAATTTCTTATTTGCCTCCTATTTGTTCAGCTCATCTGCAGATGATTCAATTACACGCCCTTGTCCATCGATCGACCTGCCATCCAGACTTTGGCATCGAGAGACGCTCCCCGCACCCTCGGCGGGGACTCCCCCATGCCGATTGACCTCAAAATCCTTTGGTTCTGTATGTGCTTTCAAGCCTAAATTTCCTAATAAATCCAGTCAAGAACGGCCTATTTTTTAGTATTTTTTTGGCTGGCTCTGCACCGTTCTTAGAATTTTTTGGCACTTGCAATCCCTTCCGCAAAGAAATAACCACCAGTGGTGTTGCATAAGCTGGCTTGACATTGTGACTGTAGAGTCCGCTAGGCTGACAGCAATTTGCCTGGCTGGCAATGTTGATGGCATTTTTCGGCTAATGGGTCGTGGTGGAAGAAATGCGCTTCTGATAATCGTGAGGGGATGTCAAATGCACAGTTTATCCATCATGACCATAAAGAGCAGGCAACTGCTCGTCTGTTTGGGCGGAGTGAACGTTTATTTATTTTATCAATTACTGTGTCGCCTGCTTGTATAATTTGAAGCGATTCGTCAGCACAGATTTATGGATTGAAATGTCAAAGTACTCATATGGACCCTACAACAAGCCCGAGACTTTACCCTTGGTAAACCGCTAATTTAAATAATTTAAATTTATTTATTTTTTTACCCACTTGAAATGTTGTGTCGCTGCCGCGACCCACAACTTCAGGTGGGTGAAAATTACTCATATTTGTTTCATTTAAGACCTAACATTCTCAATAACTGCAATTTAAACGGTTAATAAACGGATTAAAAACGACTATAATCGCGTAGCCTTTTAACGGTCAACCAATGTTGATGTGACTTCAAATCAACACTGAGTCAACACCTCGTGTTTGTTGAGAAGCGCCAATGGTGTCGTACAAAGCCAAAATGCAGTATCTGCTGACTTTTAAAATAAACAGATACTGTGCTTCGGCTTTGCAGAGCAGATTATGGCACTGTCCACATGAGACAATATTTGGTCACTTGCATTCAGTCACTTAACATATTCTAACCAAATTATTTTATTTTTTATTCCATAACAAAGTGCCTGACCTGAGTAAGTTAAGGAACCGTCTCGTGAAAGAGTCATAGCGAGAAAGAACTGTAATAATTTAAAATTAGAACTACGTTTTAAAATAGTTTCCAGAAAGAACGACGACACCCAATACACACTAGTAAGAAAAATACACGTAGCTGCTCTATTCAAAGATTTTACTGAAGCGGTGAATGTATCCACATCAAACATTATGCAAGACTCACAGTCTCTGACTGGTCTGCGAGGAAAAACAATTTTAACCCCTAACCCCTTCTTTAAGCGCAAAGAACGACTATAGTCGTTTTTAACCCTTTAACCGCCAAATTAAAAAATCGTAATTTTCACCCACTTGAAGTTGTGTCTCGCTGACGCGATCCACAACTTCAAGTGAGTGAAAATTATTCAGATCTGACAAAATAGAGGTCAACTGTTTTCAAATATTGCTGATTGATGTCATATTTTATCTTTAACATGTTTAAAAGGTGGTAGTTAATGTGCTAAAAAAAGATGAAAACCCGAATATATGCGACACCGGCGGTTAAAGGGTTAATCTGTTTTATTAGCAGGTTGAAGTACAGTTATTGGTAATGTAATGAGTGTTAAAACATCCCAAGATTTGCAAATATTTGGGTTTCAAATTAAACACACCATGAGTGATTTTCACCCACTTGAAGTTGTTGGTCGCGGAAGCGAGACACAACTTCAAGTAGGTGAAAATTAAAAATAAATAATTTTGCGGGCAGAGGGTAAACTTCTAGTTAAAAAGTAATAATTGCGAAAGAGAGTCACTTACAAAGTCAGCAGCTACTGCTGTATGCTGTTTAAACACATGAACACATAGAGGAATACAACAGCATTTAGTGTTGGACAACAGCAAGAATTTCGTTACCGCCATGTCCACGCTTGAAAACGTCCAAATAAAGAGGTGTCTCACAAGCTCTTCTACGTCTCTCAGCGTTGGTTGAACGTCTGAGCCGACGTCACCAACGATTTATTTGACGTTCAGCCAACGCCGGCGCAACATCTTGTTTCATTTCGCTGAAGCTTCAGGGTCTCGTACTCGGGTGCTCCGCTGCGGCGAAGTAAAGATGTCTAAATTGCCGGCAAGGGATGCCATCGATTCCAGCTCTTGTTTTTTTCGGCCGATTAGCCTTTTAGCACTCCTTCACTGGCCCTTGTTTTTCGCCCACTCACTTTTCTACACTGCTCTGCAAAGCCAAAAGGCTGCATTTGCTTACTTGTAAAGTAAGCAGATACTGCCGTTTGGTTTTGCACAGCAGTACAGGTCTGAAGAAGTCATACTGGTATGGGCATATAGGCCTATTACATGTACCCACTGACCATACAATTAACTTATTACAAGCAAAATTTTTAATATGATAGGCGGCGCTATATAGAGGCAACTGTAATGATAGAACAACAGGTTCTCTCCAAATAACCCTTTGGTAATTAAATATGGTGTAAATACAAAGCCTAAAGTTCTGTATTTACATGGCCGGCCCCGATGGCTTATTTCATCCAGTTGTGGTTCGAAACGAGTTTGTGGATAATTATACATTGTGCTTCAACCTGTGCAAATGCCTGGGGCGTGCAGTGCTGCCTATATGTTACTGTGCACTATAAAGAGCCATTGAAGTCACTCAATTACAGTGGAGCATAGTCCCGATGACCTAAGTGTAGTTATCGACACCCATCCAACGAAAAAACGGTATTTCATATCACCTGGTGTTAATTTGTCCATAAGCACTCGTCATTTAGTTTTGGTGTCGAGTACTACACTTGCGCCGTCCCGACTTCGAGTTTCCTTCTGTTGCGATATTGCCATGAGTGTACAGAAAGCGACGTAAAATAATATTAACTCACTCTGTCTTTGCACCACATAAACAGTCAGTAAAAAACTGAATGATTATGACGAGAGAACTACACTTTATCCTAAACATGCTGAATGTAAGTCACTTGATTCTGGCATTTGGTAAATGGCTTTATGAAGTTTGGGCTTGCACACGTGCCTGTTTACCTAGTGTTTATTCTGTATCTTGTGTTAGTGGACACGTTTCTTTGTCAGCCTGGGTACCCAGCGAACACAATACATTGACTTAATGCTGTTTTAATGTTGGCCCATCGTCTTCGACGCTGGACCAACATTAAACCAACATTCGGTCAATGTATCGTGCTTGCAGGGCATATATTGCCTACAATAGATACACAAGCCACTGAAAGGCCGACAAGTGAGGAATGATGGTGTTCATTGGATTTTTTGAAATAACTGGGATCGTTCTCCCACCATTGAGGTCGCCCAGCAACAGGTCTATAGCTTGCAACTATCACAGAGCCGATGTTGGTTTGATGTTGGGCCAGCGTCGCAGACGGTGGACCAATGTATTTGCTGGGTTTCAGTGGAGACTTTGGAGACTTAGCACATTTATTATTTTTCACAGCTATTACGGGACAATTCTTCCTTATTTTAAATCAGGTCCAATAATGAAATAAATACCATATTTTAAATTTACTACTTTCAACGTTCCTTACATCCGAAATTGAAAGAGAAGAAAATGATATAATTATATTCGTTTTAAATTCGCTTTATCAATGAATTATCTCTGGCAACGTAAAAACAAATAGTTGACGAAATACCTTTTAGACGATAGATGTCATTGAACAAATACAAATTGGGTTACGAAATAAATTGAAAAGTGACAAAAATCTACGGGCTGAGAGGAAAATCCAGTTGACCTGGTCACGTATTTTAAAACAAAACTGCATTGCATGTACAGTAGTGATTAAACTGATTATATATTTAATGTATACCGTTTTTCTTTTGATTCTATTTTTACAATAAATTTTTACAATAAATTACAATACAAGACTATCAGATGTTATTTGGAATAACCGAGCGTGATATGGGAGCATAATTTAGGCGTTGGAAGGGTCAGGAGACCCAACTGACTGGGATCTAATGAAAAAGAGCAGCGCGTCAATACCACATGCTGATGAGATCATGGAAATCACTATCTACGAATTACAGTCATTTAAATGGCCCAAATTGGAAAGCGAGACCCTCGACGAAGGCCATTGTGACCCTCCTTGTTTGCCCAACAATGCGGCCCAAATCTGATTTTCGTCCACTCGGACCGATTGCGTTCGGGTATCGAATTGACTCTCTCAAAGGTTTGATGGAAATTTCAGTCCACTTCAATCTGGTGTGCAGAAGATGGCTGCTATTGTGAAAAAGGTTGATCTGATTCTTAGGCCTCTGGCTGGTCGAGATGGACATCTCGACCAACCAGAGGCCTAAGAATCAAGTCAAATATTTTCAGAATACATTCTATTCATTCAAACTATGTGATAATGGACTTTGTCTTATTGCTGTTAGGTACAAAAGATACAGGATAATTAAACACTACAAGTTCGATCTATTGTGTTATTGATTTTAGGGAGGGATCAAAATATCGAGGAATTCAACCAACATTTGACGATGCTGTCTTTACATGCTTATCGTGCAAAATAAACAAGCCTTGAAATGGTTCGAAAAAAGTATGACACGCATAGCCAGACTATACTCTGCCAAGTGAAAAGGCATTATCTGCTTACTTGTTAGGTAAGCAGAAACTGCCATCTGGTTATTCACTGCAGCATAGCTCTGATGTCGGGTTTCTTTTTTGCGATATTGCAGCCAAGTGTTGAAGTTGACATTAATCCACTGTAGAAAAATGTCATGCCTGTAGATTACGTTGGATTTTCGTATCAGTATCATCTTGCGAAAAACGGTAATAGACGTTATTAGTTATTTAGTTTCTGCTAGAATTGTGTCCTTCCACGAAAAACGTCATGTGGACGTACTTTTTATTCACAAGTCATTCAACTGCCCTTTTGTTAAAAAAGGTCATACTCTGCTTCCGTAATGAATTTTAACACGATTACCGAAGATCAAAATGTTTGTTTATTTTTTCAACCACATAGCAAACAAATCGTATCTGCTTTACCTTGGAACCAGTATGCGACAAGATAAGTTGTTTCAGCGTTGATTCAATGTGAGGACAGCGCCTTAAACATTGACTTTCAGCCGACATCAAATATTGTACATCACTAATTATCTCAACTTATCATCTGTATCAGGTGACATTATATCATAGTATCCGTTGCCTTCATTAGTCACAATTAATTAGCAATAGTCACGATTAATATGGGGATAATATTGCTTTAGTTCGTTACCGACGACTAAGGAAACATATAAAAACAGTACAAAAGGTACATTATTACTAGTTATGCGGAATGATTACGCTGTTGAATACAATCGAAAAGTTCGATCTGCTATCTATATTCGGAGGTAGTGTAACAAACAGAATGCTGAAGCCCATGTAGCACCCTACTCTTTGCGGATGATTCTACAGATGAGCACCATACACTTTGCAGTTAACTCACCCTACATGTAGTCTGTTTATATGTCTATTGTCTTAAAGTTTGCAGCACTGTATCTGGTTCCACGGAGCACAGTCCCGAATTGTCATAGCAAGAGTACAGTTTAGTCCGTGATCATTGAGCAAGTGTGATGATCTTGGTCACAAATAAATTATTTAAGAAACGGATACGACATTTTGTATCCGTTCGTACGGATAATTGTGACTTGACCTAATCGGAGGGATCAAGACAGTCGCCCCCTTGGATAAGAAAGGGTGTATCTGCCACTTTGTGGCAGATACACCCTTTCATATCCAAGGGGACCAAGTATCGGCTCAAAGTTCATACAAATGTCACATTGACAATTATCAGCTCAGCGAACAGCAGTGACTACTTACTTTTCAAGTGAGCAGTTACTGCTGTTTGCCTTTGCATGGTAGTGACCACAGACTTTATGTGGACCTGATACCTTGCCATACGTGTTCTGGTAAATCAGACAGAATGATCGGCTTGCCATGCACGGGTCTCCACGCGGGGGCTCATCACGCATGCAGACCGCCGACATTTAGCTTGTTGCCGTCGCGCCGCGCGGTTGAAACACGATCCCGCTCGCGGTTAATTAGTTGTCGCGCCTCGCCACCGCGGACCTTACGTCATTCACCTGGTAAAATGATCGCTCGTACTATGACATTAGCATCTCTGCTGCTGCAGCCACGTGTCCCTTTGAGTCCCACGAGTCCTGCCACGCACTTACTTATTCATCGTATGTCATATATCCATGTACCGTCATTTGCCGTGTTTAACCCTTCAAGATCTATTGTTGCCTTTGTGAACTACATAAATTGCATCCTTTGGATGAATTTCAGTTACGATAAAACTGTATAGTCCATAAAAAATTCTGTGCTTTTATTTGATATACTGCAATGGGGAGGGTGGTATTCAACCCTTGCAACGCTAAGCGCGACTACAGTAGTTTTAATTCGTTTTATTAGCCGATCAAATCATTATTATTGGGAATTAAATTGGTGCTTAAACATGAAGTAGGCCTATTGTAAATATTTGGTCCCAAATTAAACTTCTATCTGTAATTTCCCCCCACTTGTAGTCGTGGGTCGCGGTAGCGAGACACGACTTCAAGTGGGTGGAGATTTAAATAAGATGACATAGCGGGATAAGGGTTACATTTTTTTACATTTTACATTTTTATTGTCGCAACTATTTATAACTCTAAATGAGGGCTACGGGCACCTGGAGTCTAAAGGGTTGTCCGGTCTGTACATTTGTGTAGATTGTTCTTCAGAAGTCTGGTCTTATATCAGTGACTGATATACTAAACAAGGGCTTTCCTTTCTACGGGGATCCATCCAGGGTCTATCTCCACTCATGTATGCTCCAGAACACACTATCCCCACCTGGTGGCAAGGTAAAATCTTATCGAAGAGGGAACTGGAAACCTTGGCTAAGATGTGAAAGGAGTTTATGTAGGTCAACTCAATGGTGGGCCAGTGGACTGGTCTGATATATCACAAGATAATTACGTCAGAAATCTCACAAGATGAGAGTGGCGTCAGTAAAGACTTGCGTCAGAAATCGCATAAGGTTAGAATGTTGTCAGAAATCTCATAAGATGTGAATTGCGTCAGAAATCATAAATTTAAAATAATGATTTTATTGCGTCAAATATTTCATTTTCATAAGATAATAATATTGCTTCTGCAATCTGATAAGAGAGAATTATATCTCCGATCCCACAATATAAAAATATAGCGTAAAAAATCGCACAAAATGAGAATTGTGTCAGCTATCTCGTCCTATATGGGAAGTAAATATAAACGCCTCTCATTTTTCAACACACACATGATGACAACGTGGTTCTCCATGACATGCCGTATTGCATGATAATGAATTTTTGTAATAACACGTCTCATTGTTCAAAGACAAACACATGCTGATGGGCCAGTAATATGTAGATCTACAATGCCAAGATCCCTGCCATCATGATACATCAACCCAATGTTGTTTTAATGCTGGTCAAGCGTCTTCGACGCTGTACCAACATTTAAACAACATTGGATCGATGTATCATGTTTACTGGGTCGAGGCAGTAGCTGTTCTCTATACAAAAGTAACGAGTAACTTGCAGTTACTTGCATTGCAACATACTGTTCTGTAAAGCCAAAAGGCAGTAACTGATCACTTGAAATGTGAACAGTTACTGCCGTTTAGCTTTACACGGCATCGCAGGCGTGTCCTGAAGAGGACGTGACGATAACGAAGGTGGAAAAATGAAGAGAAATCAGGGCAGGGACATGAGTGGTTGTGACAGGCCCTCACACTATGCCCGATCCAATCAGACACCGGTAAATTACAAATAAACCAATCAACAGCCTCTCTTCTCCTTGCTCGTGTTCGTAAAATCCCTGTGTCCCAGAATGGGGTCATACTGCTTTTGTTTGGAAATTGTGAGATTCTGCTTGAAACTCGGTTGATGACATTAATTTAAAAAGATAAAAATCGTCTTGGTTGACTACAATTCCACAGATGTTCCACATCGCTGTCAGATGAGATGAGCACTTGCATTATAAAGAATAGCGAAGTCTCATTGTATCCAGAAGCGAATTAAATCGATCTATTCGAGTGCAAACATACTCTGTTTTTATTCAGACATGTCCCGCTGTTTGTTTAGACGTATAAAATTATATGTAATGCAAATATGATATACTTATGGAGCTAGTTTACACCAGAATTCTGTTTACACCCATGAGACAAATAGACATGTCAACCCCGCGTAAGTTTCACCTCTTACAACTCTGAAATTTTTTTGTACAGACCGTGGATACCAAAGGGTTTCTTCAATTTGATATATTCATAAAGTCTCTTAGTTAGTGCTTTATTAGAATACCTACGTTATCAGGTTATGGGTCTACGGCCATTATGAAATAATATGTTATTTCTTTCAGTGCGGGGTCCGTCTGTATACGTCGCGTCAGACAGCTCCCGCGCTGAAAGGGTTAATCTAATCTGATTTGAAAATCAGCCCTCCCATTTGAAGTTCTGACTCGCTACGGCGATTCACAAATCCAAGCAGGTAACACTATATTAATTTTGCTAACTGGATTTGAAATCTGGAGAGTTTGAACCAGTCAACTTTCTGATTCATTTTTATACCCGTTCTGGAAAGTATTAAAAATGCAGCAAACGGCTGCATCCGCGCACAGCAGATCACGAGCTGGAGTGATGTATTGGTGGCCTCTTTCTGAATGAATGACGTATCTGACAGGGGGATCACGTGTCTCTGTTCACCACGTCATGTCGGGATTTTCCTGACAATCCCAGCAGGCGTCTCGCCAATTTCCAGCTTGTTTGTCCCCGAGATTTACGGCTGTCATCGCACCTCTTAGCCCTCCCGGCCCCCAGCTATGTCTTCTCGTTTTCAGACATCTCGAGCTGTGAATTGTGTAGCAATCCGCAGCTCGAGGTGGATGAAAATGAACGGATTTAAGCCTTATCATGTTAAGTTAATTTATTTAATTTTTCAGCCACTTGAGGTTGTGTCTCGCTACCGCGATCCACAACCTCAAGTGGCTGAAAAATACTCGTATTTGTTTAATTTGAGACAAAACATTTACAAATCTTGATGTTTAAACACCCATTTCCTTACCATATCAGTGATTTTGATCGACCAGTAAAACATGTTAAAGACGACAAAAGTCGTGATCAACAGGATAATGGTTAACATCACAAATTAAAGCTCATAACTTCGTTACTGTGATGCATTGTTCCGTTTTGATAACAACACATTTTATCACACACATTATATAACACTGAGTGCATAAATGTGGTGAAGCGCGTTGGATTATGAAGCCTTGGGTTCGTTGGCTCGTATGCGACGGCTGTTCATTTTGTGATCTCGTAATATCCACGTCCCTCAGATGAAATAGGAAACGAAATGGGTTTCTGTGGCATTTTATACAAAGTTTCGTGTTTGCCGAGATCAGGTTTCGGGCTTATCTTGTTTTTCTTTTTTAGATATATAACTTATAATTTACGACAAAGTGAAACTACTACATACCACCAAACACTGATATGCCATAGCCATGATAACTATCATACTATAGTTGAAATAATTAAAAAATCGCCTGCCATGTAGATAATGAGATTGAAGTACCCTTCTTCCTTGACGGGTATTGTCGTCTCCGGTACTCAGAGGGTTATAACGATGTACCACGCTGTTTTAGATTGACCCATTGAATTCATGAAGGGCGACAGGTCGTCGGGATCCGGTCGTGGCGTCCCCGTGCTGATCCAGATCCGTGTCTGGATCAAAAGAGACATACCTCTCTACCCCCTCCCCTATGCACATCTGAAGACGATGATGGGGTTTGCATCGCATCATGGAGTAACGACGATTGTCACCCAGTAGAGAGAAAAAAATTGTATAACATTTATACAACGTCGGCCCAACGTCTTCGACGTTGGTCCAACATTGTATAAATGTTATACAAATGTTTTGTGCTTACTGCTATAAATTTTGAAAAATTATACTGAACGTTTGTTGGATACATATTTTTATGTTGTGAGGATCATTCGTTTTATTTCATTGTCTCTGACATGTGTATTATAATATGTGTAGACTGAATATCTGACTCGCGTCCAGTAAGTACAAGACGTTGGTCCGATGCTGCTTTAATGCTGGTCCACCGTCGCCGACACTGGCCCACCATTAAGCCAACATTGGCCCAACGTATCTTATTTACTCATCTAGTCTCTCCGATATTTTCTCGAATCTTCCCAAGTAACTATAGGTCAATACCTGACCATTATATAATGTCTCAACCGCTGCTTTGCTAATACTTCTCTGCAAAGCCAAAAGGATGTATCTGCTTACTTTACAAGTAAGCAGATACAGCCTTTTGGCTTTGCAGAGCCTATAAGTCTATGTAAATCTGAGCGGCCAGTCTGAGTTCTGGATTCTCCAGAGGGATTTATGGGTTCATCTCTCGAGTACTTATTTAAATTGCCTAAATCTATTTTTCATCCCACACGAGTTTTGATATATTAATACCCATTTCCATAATTACAGGATTTGTTGACTGTTGTCCACGCAATGAATCGAATTGTGACATTCCTTTTTAGTACAATACCTACCTATTCAATTCATAACTCTTAAGTGTCCATTTCTTGATATATAAAATAACACTGAATCAACATTAGGCCAACGTCTATGACGAATGTTGATTCATTGTTTATTGTAGACGGTGTGACAAGTATGCAAAATTCTCATCATCCACGACACTCTTCTGGAAGTATCCTCTGCAAAGCCAAAAGGCAGTATCTGCTTACTTGTAAAGTAAGCAGATACTGCCTTTTGGCTATGCACGGCAGAAGTGGCATTGTTGAGTGGCCATGAAGGGGGGGAGGGGTATGTCCACTTGTTGCCGTCCCTGGCATCGGATGTGACAACGTTGACGGCTTTGCATATTTGATGAGATAATGTAAGGGGCGGACCGCGAGAAAGGCCAGGGGACCCGGTGTTTTCCGGAGATCCGCTGCTAGTTGGCCTCTCAGAGGGATTGTTCTGGACTTGGAATTTTCCCGGAACATCTTCTGGGACGGTAAGATCCTGATGGATGTGTTGCCGAGAAATATTTGGATGGATAGTTTGTGAGCTGCAAGACTCCCACGTTGACAGATGGTTGAAGTATTGTGTATGTGGTTATTCCCCGTATAAACCCTTGTATAATTGAATTGCTCAGAGGTAATGTGATCCAAATCCAAAATTAGATTTTATTTCTGCTCATGTTATTTTTGGAAAAGTCAAATATATATGAAAGAATATATCCTTAAATAGCTCAACCATTGCGACTTTCTAATCAACAAGATTAATATTTTTTTACTTTAGAAAATAGATAATTTGCTTCAAAGTTGTGATCCTATAGTCAAATCGTTTATATAGGAATATTTTGACTTGGATCAGTTTACCTGTGAGACATACGATATATTGCTGAAATGTTATGAAAACATTGTGTATTAAATGGATCAGTCTAGATAGTTGATAGCCTACCATGCCAATCATTACCAAAATTTTACTGGAGCAAGATGATGAGACACCAGGCAGTTTGTATACTAACTAGTATGTGACTTTTAAAATAATTAATATTTCTAAATTTCAAAAGTTTATTCATAGAATGAAATGAAACAAAAGTTGCCAGAAATGGGTTTTACGACATATATGCCTATATATCTGCTAGTAGAAATGAGTAATAAACACCAATGCATAACTAGCCATACGCTTCTAATTATTGACATAAAGTAGTTTAAGTAAAAACGAAATATATGATTTTGTCAATATTCATTTTAACTGTCAAGTGGAAAATGAGAAAATGCGGACGTGGTTCACTTTACATCCAGGTCCATTCAATAATGTTAATAATATATATAGGCCTATATACCACCGTGACTCTCAGTTTATATACAACTGCTGCTTTTAAGAATGAGGACTAACTATGTTATCATTTTCCCCGACCTCACGTGCAATGGATATTTAAATGATACGTGTATACGTCGACAGTCGCTCATTTATGACCTATGCCATGTATATTATTCGGCTTAGTTTCTTGTTTCTTAAATTATACATTGTACGTGATTGTAGCATTCCTTGATTGTAACATCTACATTGTGTTCACCATTTAACCAAGTTTGACGAAATTATCCCCGAGCAGACACTCATCTCTTTTCAGTGAACATCCCCAAAGTAAATATTTGACGAGAAGTCCAAATACTAAGTTAGGAATACGCAACTGCCCGTCTGTCAAATCTTTGAACAGCTACCCGTGTTTCCCCCCAATTTTCTGTGTGAAATTGTGATATTTGGACAATTATTGCCCGTCATTTTGACATCATGCCCGTCCAAATGACGGGTTCAGGGGTCGTTGGCTAAGTGGCTAGATATGTTATCCAAAGGTTGGGCATACATTAAACCAACGTTGACAAAAACAACGTAGAATGCCTCGGGGACAATTCCATGCTACAATAAGCCAGTGCTGGTTTAATGTCGCAGACGCTGACCTAACATTTGTCCAGCACTGGCCCAATTGCCCTGTGTTTGTCGGGACACATCCAGGCCGCAGGGATGTGAACTGGACCAGATGGCGTCTACACTCGTGATCTGAGTACTAACAACAGTACCACGTCCCCGTAGTCCGAGAAACCGTGATAATACTGCCCGCGATAATGATGAGAATGATAAGGAGATTGATAATTAATAATTAAAGCCTCAAATCCAGAAGCATGCTTTAAAATCGTCTTAATATCACTAAGATTTATCCACGGTGGGTAATCATTTCTCATTATTTGCGGATTTTTTCCATCTGTGTAGTAACTGACCCTGAAGTTGACTATTTGGTTCTATAGCTGAGCTAGATATGCAATCTGCTCTGACGGAAGTACTTGCCCTTTAGTAATAATTAATAATAATCGCAGCAAATACAATGTATTGAGCCTATGCTTGTTTGATGTTGGGCCAGCGTCGTACACGATGGTCTAGCATTAATCCAACATAGACTCGGTACATCGTGTTTGCTAGAATGTTTGAGGTTAATGGGTTAAATAAATGTATTATCATGGATATACTGAGGTAACCAAACCTCAAGTTGGAGAGATTGCGAAAACAATATAATATATATAATTTGTAAGCTGCTGTGGTTTTACATACTCGCATCCATATAAAAGCTAATAGTATTAGCTTCTCAATGGATGGATGTGAGTATGTAAAAATACAGCAGCTTACAAATTGAATCCAACACTTAATTCCATAAAAAAATTTGAACGAGCTTTAGATGGACCAGCTTCGCAGAGCAGCTCAGTTAGCATTTTGGCGTTTTTGCAAAAGAACAATATATAATGAACACATGTTTTCTATTGCGATTTTATATAATTTATTTAGATATATTAATAAATAGGTTTACTTTTGTGTTTTATATACGTAATCTTATGTTAATTATAAATCATATATATGCAGAAAGTTTTCGCCCCAACGTCCACCCAACATTAATCAATG
Organism: Flabesymbios commensalis; assembly: GCA_964017125.1. Taxonomy (NCBI): domain Eukaryota; kingdom Metazoa; phylum Annelida; class Polychaeta; order Terebellida; family Flabelligeridae; genus Flabesymbios; species Flabesymbios commensalis. The sequence goes on from OZ024914.1 coordinate 51,873,865, forward strand.
GACAAAGTGATACAGACGGAATGATAGCAACTCGACTCCAGCCTGACGAGTCTGACAACCCGAAAGTGATATTTTAAAATCGTCTGCCCACCGTGGACACCGGCTCTGTGACGTTTCCGGTCAATCTATTCCGATGCAGGCGGCAGCTATTTCATTCCGGGTGACAGGGCGATTGGATAAATGTCGGTCCGGAGTGGATTCAGATCGGATTCCAGGATGAATCCCGATGCACTGGATCTAGTGGGAAGACTAGGGACGGGTGGAGATGAGTGGAGATCCCCCTAAAATACGTCACGCGTCCATCAAAATGATGGCTTTTTTCTGCTCAGCATCGCTATTATGGCTTTAACCCTTACAACGCTAAAACATTTTTGCAAAAACCATGGAGAGCGAAGTTTTTTTTTAATTTGAAATCATGACAAAATATCTTAGTTAGTTCCTTCCACTTCATTTGAATACCTATGTTATCGGTTTATGGCCATTAGAAATATTGTAATAATTTTAACGCGTGGACCGTCTTTATACGTCAGAATCTGACATCCACAGACGTCAGATTCTGACGTATAGACACGGTCCCCGTGCTGTAAAGGGTAAGTTTAGCGCGCGTTATAAAACTATTTTCAATGTCTATTGTACCTGTTTGTGTAATATGCGCGCCCTTCTAAAACAAACAGAAATAAAGTGTTGACCTTAGCTAAGGTGACAATGAAATTGTCTTACTTACACGTGTATATATTAACCCTTGTGCTGCTGGAACCGTATAAAGCTATATAGGGTTTCAAGCATGTTTTAGATCAATAGAAAAATCACTAAATTGTTGAAAAGATGTCCTCAGTTAATCCAATAATTCAATATTGGAGATGTCTATTTTTCATAAATATAAATAATTTTCGTCATTTGAAGCTGGAAATTGCGTTAACAATTCCAGCTTCAAATGAATGAAAAATACTGACAAAAATTCAGCAAAATAAGATTTAAGTCCGTGTAAAATAATTAATTCTCGAAATAATTAATTTTACAAAAATAAAGTTGCGTGGTGGCTAATAACCTGTTCATCAGGCCAGATCAAAGACTATTTATCAATTCATTAGCGTGAGGTCTGCGTCCACTGAATCCTCGATCGCAGTGTAATCACTAGTAATTATCACAAATGACAATAAATACAGGTGTGCCATCAGCTTTAATTAGAACCACTCTGATAAATCCCACTTTAATCTTCATACGTGATAATGATTGAATCGACACTAATAATGTTGACATTTCGTGCTTCAGTGGCTGAGTGATGATCAGACTGGGATAAAACTGCTGGCCCAGTCTTCTGTCATTCTGATTCGGCATAAGTTCATTAATATGGATAGAAATTAACTGCACTGATTTTGCTTAAATAAATCAATATGTTGTCTAAATTTGTCTAAATTCGTCATCCACATTACATAGTATTATAAGCATCACAATCCGAAATGATGGGGTTTCTTTACAAAATGTTTGGTTGCTGAAAATACCACAACAATCTCCCGATGATTATTACACAGCAAAGCAAAACATTATCTACACCACATTAAATATCGCTGATCTCAAAACATTTTGTAGACTACTTGGCAAACATCAAAGCGGTCGCTATTTAATGCGCATCAGCATATTTATTTTGTGCAGTGAGACATCTGCGGTGAACCAGAGGCTTTTTTACAAATGGCCGCCGTCGAGTTAGGAATGTGATTTTCCCCAGCAATGCGCAGTATCCTTTGGCAGAAAATTGAAGTATGCGAGGATTGGTATTCAGAGCAATGATGGAAGAACACAGATCGACTCGGGCGGCGTGGTGGTCGGTTATTTACGAAGAAGCCCGAGTTAATTAGGCTCGCTGCCGCCACCTCGTGGGGAGCATGGAATCTAGATGTAGTTTGGCTCTGGTACCGGCAGGGGTCTTCACGTGCCTCATAGGCAGAAGGAAATGAGAACGGAAATATACATTGCCGTCTGAGATCAAAACAGGAATTGCAACAGGTTTATATCATCTCACAAAAATAGTGGGATAAAATAGAGCATAGAACTCAGCAATGGCTTTGAAGATTTTCACAAGATGCAACCTTTGAATAATTCATGAAAAGTCGCTTTCGTCTCAAACAAAACGAGACTTTGTATGCAATTCTCATTTTGTGTGATGGAAAATTAGTTCTCTGATACCACACTAGGGAATTGTGCTACATGTTGACATCGGAAATGACATGACCTTGAGACTTGCATTAGGGTTTTGTCATCTGCTGCGTCATTCGATCCACTGATGTGGGGCATATTTTTCTAGATCTTTGTTATCCCAGAACTCGACCAATCTGATGCTTCATACCTGAATCGATTAGTTGTATTATAAGAATAATGTGGTAAGAGCTATTGTACCTGTCAAAATAATCTTGCATACGCTTGGTATTATTACCTTTCCACTATAATATTGTAGTAAAATAGTTTGAAATAAAATTTAATTTACGTTTTTGATTCCCACCAATGCAGCTTATTTGTGTTTTTATCTGCTGTTGAATTCTAGTATTCAGTAGTTTTTGCAGTGAAAAACAAACCTAAAACGCAATCGATTATCACCTGATCAAACGCTTTCACATGGGAATTATCCGCTATCTCTGTGTGATAAAACATATCCCATTCACTTCATTCGCCAGGTGCATCATTCTTATTAGTTTAATCGTTAGATTTGTGGGCACAGTTTTTGATGATCCTATAGTTCGGCGAGGCTGAGACATTCCACTGGAGCCCGTGAGGTGGTTTGTGATGACAAAACCTACACAGGATCAATTGACACAATAAGTGGGGATTGATTTGGCCCGGTTTTCGTCATTTTCGCGCAGATCTCTTTGTCCATAATATGTTAAAATAACGGATATCCCAGCGAGCACATTACATAGCTGACCCTGTGATGGTTTAATGTTGGGCCAGCGTCGTAGACGCTGGCTCAACATTGAACCAGCACAGGGTCTATGTTTGCTGGGATAAGACAGAGTCCCTGTGAATATAAACCTTGCCCAATGTTAGCCCAATGTCAATGTATTTGTCCTAGGATTGAGTCGTAGTTGGTGTTCCTTATCTATCCAGAATGCGGTTGGCCGATTTATATGCAAGAGGTTGATGGGGGTTTCTGAATATATCCTGAAGATCATGGTGGGCATAAAAGCTGTTAATGGGATGCTAACCTCTTTTACGTTATCAACCATTAAAATTTAGCGTAATTTCTAGTATATTGTAATAAGGTATGATAATTGTTATACTACCATTCTGTCTAGGTATTTTTACAGATTTGTAACATCTTCGTGGTTGCTCTTTATAGGGTTAGTTTTGAAAAAATAGGACTGCCATTTTATTATTATATCCGGACGTGAATAGGACAGTCTTGCAGGCATGCTGAAGGGATCACAAAGCGTCGGGATCGGCTTGGGCTCCCAGTCTGCGAGTCTCCTGACCCGGCGTCCGTATGTACGATCCAGACGAGGAATCCAGACGGGCGAGAGTCCGACCCCTCTCGCATGAGCGACGCCAGCCCATCGTTGTTTCAATTTAAAGCCAGCGTCTTCGACGCTGGCCCTAAATTGAAACAACGATGGGCCGGGCTGGGTGGATCTGTCCCTGAAGTCCTTCTGGATCTATGAGCTGGATCGAACGTCCCGGCATACGCCTCGATCCCTGTCACCTGTATAATAATAATGGCCTCCCCGTGTGATGGGATCTGGGGGAGGGGGTCCCAGTGGGGGGGTTCCGGAGGGTCCACCAGGCAACACTCTGGATTCCAATGGCCTGACTATAATTCTTTTCACAGATGCGAGATTTCTTTGGAATGCAATCCCATGGGAATCTAATTCCACCTGGTTAATTGTGTTCCATAAATAGCAGATTAATCCTCCCATCAGTCGGCATGATAACGGGATTGTCACCCATGTTTAGTGTCTGGAAAATCCTAAATCCGCTTTGGAGGAATTACCTTCGCAATGTCCATGATGTCTTCTGAATTGACTTGGTAATGCTGTCGCTGCATTTTCAAATGTATTGCCGTTTATGAATTTAATTGGGAATTGCATTTAGTATAAAAATGTGTTCAAAAAACACAGTGTGATAATTCCTTGCTAGTTAAAAGTGCGTTTTTTTCTCTGCTTACAGTCCCACGCGGAAAGCTTTTTCCCAAGTTGGCTTCAGTTAATATGGATTGTGACGTAAGATCATGTCTGAGACGCCCCTGTGAGTTCGCCTCTTCGGGGCAATATATACAAATTATTCATTTTAATCTTAAGATTATCTATTTTGCATTTTTTGCGATAAGTGGTGAAGAAATTATGTGGATATGTATAAATATCTGTCGGGCAAAAATGTTTATTGTGCAATGTCTTCTCTTCGGTGTTTCACGGGGGAGCAACAGACAAGTACTTATGGTGAATGGGGAACCAAGAAGACATCATTCTGCTCCGATAACAAGCAGTGGCGTATCAGATTTCACGTCATCTTCACAGAGTAGTAAAAATACAATGGGAAGGCAATAGATGGAAACCCGATACAGAAAACAAGTTATGATCACACAGACAATCATCGTCAAAGTGGTTTACGCAGATGTCCTGATTTGCCACGGAAGGAATCTTGCGTGAAGTCTGTCCAGTGTCGGGCCGACGTCGCGGACGTCGGCCCGACACTGGACGGACTTCATGCCGATGTCTCACGCCGAGCGAGTAGTCATTACGATGATGTCAGTGACAATAACGGAAGTCATTAATGCGCGCGCTGCGATGGGGGGGGGGGGGGGGGCGCCATTTGCAATATCTCTCACGTCGTGACACTTGCTGCATTCGTCGTCTGTCTCTATTTGTCTCTGTTTTCACCACCAACCACGATACGCCGATGGGCCAACGACTGATACGACGGGCAAACCTTCGAATTGATTTGTACAGTATTTGCAAAGTATCGCTTGTTTACACTCGGCAAATTTTAGAATTTTTGTTCTGTAAATACCGGTAGTTCGATCTTAAAAAATATCCCGTCGACATAGATCTATATTCACGGCAGGGGAACGCGAGTCTTTGAACGGGTGTTGTTTTCATGTTGGTCCACCGTCTTCGACGTTGGCCCAACAATGCGCAAGCACCATATCAATAGAATTCCAGACGAAGCCATGGGACTCGAACGCTCATCCTTGAATTTGTGTCCCTTGACACCACAGCGAGCCCGATGCGTTGATCCTATGTTGTTTTAATGTTGGCGCAGCGTCGTAGACGCTGCACCAACATTAAATCAACATCGGTTCAACGCATCGTCCGTGCCCCGTGCTGATGCATTAATGTTCTCTGTCTGGGATGACAGAGTTCGATCACGCTCACTTGCCATCGATATTGATGCGCCCCTGTTTGTTGAATCAGATGTTGACAGTCCGGCAGATTCCGACACAGTCCGGCGGATCCAGTCGGCGTCCCGCCTGTGAGGTCTTCATAATTGTGGGGATCAATCATAGCAAAATTAAATCCCCTGGAGTCCGGGCGATTTCAGTTTTCATTTATCACTGCTCATCCGTAATTCACACACCGTTGGTGATGTTAAATAAAAGTTTAACCACAACACCTTGAATTAGTGTCTGAGTTTCTAGACTTTCGAAGTTGTGGAACTTTAGAAAATGGAATACCAGTCATTAAAAAAGGTTTACTATAAAAAAAAACTTTTCTGCGCCGAATCCGAAAATCAACGTCTTACATGCCGTACCTTTTCCAAATAAGACGTCTTTGTTTCCAGGGTAACATATTCGGAAATACCATAAAATTTCACATGATGGAAACATATCTATATCAATCTAGCACATAGAAATAGCCTTTAGAATGCCAATGGTGCTACCTATTTATGGATTAATAATATGTAGTATAAATTGAGCCAGGAGAGCTTCCTGAGGATGGTGAGATGAATGAGGTGACACTGCTCCCAGACACAAGATACGAAATTCGAGCCCTGGCGGTCTGAGCCCGAGCACGCTACCTCTCAGTCACGGAGGCCCCCACTATATTCAATCGAAATTAAATGTATACAGAGCATACATCTGGTCTAGTGATGGCAAGCTATTTTTCAAAGCACAATAAAGCAACATTTCTGCAATTGCCCAACAGTAGTAGATCAATAAAACTGAGCGATAAAATATATACACAAGGATCGATTTGCCATCGAGACCATTCACAATCCTAGCAAGCACGACACTATGTCCCAATGCTGGGCTAATGCTGGCCCATCGTCTACGTGTCGTGTTTGCTGGGATATCGTATATCAGTGCAAATTATTAGAGCCTGAAATCACTAAATAATAATCTACACTATACGGTCTCGGCATGTATCCAACTTTGTCAGACAATTTTATTTAGAATCAAAAGTAAATGATTGGGCCTATTTCTGGTGAGCATGAGTGCAATCGGAAGTATGGGTGGCCAACAGGCTCACATGTCTTGCGCTTTTAGCTGAAAAAAACTACTTTCGTGACTAAAATAGCTAATGTATATTTTTAGCACGTGCTATGCATGAGTTTAGTTCGAGCTAAAATAGCAAGACTCGTGAGACCGTTGACCATCATTATACAGAAGCACCACATCGATGCATGGAGGTTAAGGATTCTTGAAAGGAGGTGAGAGGGATTTCGGAGGGCGATTTTTTCAAAATTTAACATGTCGAAAACAAGTTCTAAAACTAAAATGGGGTCCGGACCCCCTGAACCCCCTCCCCCCTGGATCCGCCGCTGCCATGTGATCTATGAGTGATAATTAAATTTATTTTAGTAGATGGATAATTTATACCTATGATCGGAGCTTTTGACTATAGTATCGTGTGGCCAATGAATCTAAATAAGGAAAGTTGAAAATGCTTCTATGATTATGATTATATCTATACGCTAATTTGTGGTATCAAGAAAAAAAGCGTTGCACCACTCAGCTACGTTTATTATTATATAGATATCAGCACAATTTAATATTCCTTGATATCAACACAACTCTTACTATCAATATTACACTACCAGTGATCGCATTGATTCGCACAAGGTCTGACACAAGGGGAAAAATCCTATTTCAGACTTTTTTTCTTCTTCAGGCCACAATCACTGGGTTTGAGTGTGTCTGGCGTCACTGGGACACTTGCAGATGACGTGAATCTGGAGTGTCCCCGCCAAGCCCTGAAGTCAATCTCTAAGGACATCTATGTCAAATATGACAGTCACTTAACAAAACCGTAGCTAGCGGAAAATCTGATTTCCCACCCACCCCCTAAATCTGTGCCCGTAATCAAGCGTGCGAGGGCATCTCGGTGCTCTGAACGGCGGGCCAGTGCCGGTTCAATGCTTGGCCGGCGGCCAAGCCGCCGGCCCGGCATTGAACCGGCACTGGACGACCACAGCACGCTTGCTTGCCAGTTCCTGCAGTTAACTTCTTACGTTTATGAGGCATTTGCCTTGGACAAAACGCCGTTTCCTCCAACCAATTTTCCGCTTTTCGCCCCAGATTGGACCTCATTTAAGCTGCGGTAACCTGCGCCGCCTTGAATTTATACTTTCTTGTTTCTTTTGGTTGGTTGGTTCGTATGTGAATTGAGGTTTGGCGTCACCTCGTGTGCAATGAGGCCATGACGTGATGAGCATGGGACCGCCATTGACGTGACTCCTGGTTACGATATTATGTGGTCAGTGTGAAGCGGAAAAAATACTTCTAAAATTTATTTGGATGCTGGCGGGGTTTTCATTAGCTATCGCATTACACTAGGTCACTCTAACCACTGTCTCAAGTTAAACAAATTTAAAATGTGGAATTGATCACTTTAAAGGATAATGCATAGTTCACTAATAATTATATCAACATTATCTGCAGTCGAAAAATGAGCCGTTTGTGAAGTTGGATCCACCCTAACTCCACACTCACTCCGTTGGGCTGGTAGTTTGGGGTTTATATACCAAACAGTCTGACGTCTGCAATATGACATTCAATTTGTTACGGAACTTGTGTCATGTACTTTGTTTGCTCGGAGTCGACCCAGCCAATTGTCCCCATGGATACCTATGATCCCGCCATGAACATTGAATACTTAGTGTTATCCATTGTCATGATACTTCCACGCTACAACACTTATAGCATTTGTTCTGATTTCCCAGAGTATGGTGTATTGTCACCGGGGCCGTATATTCTGTCCCCGCTTTCTGTAGACCGCGCAAACCGATAATCGACTGGTAGAATTACCGTATAATACCATCATTTCCCCTTGTCGAAATCCGAGAGTTTCAACGTTTTTCAGTGCGGGGAGCGACTTTAGGCGTCAGAATCTGACGTCTATAGACGTCAGATTCTGACGTCTAAAGTCGATCCCCGCACTGAAATAATTATTAATGGCCGTATATCCGTAACATAGGTATTCAAATGAAGCGGAAAGAGCTATAACTAAGATATTTGTGATGATTTCAAATTGAAAAATCCCTTTGTTCTCCATGGTTTATACTAAAATATTTCGGCGTTGTAAAATTAAACATTTGAAAATGACGGCCGACGTATCCGACAATTAGCCGATGCAGGACCGACGCTTCGTAGTTATACCTACCTATAAATGGTGGCACCGTCGTAGAAATAAAATAGTGATTTTGTGATAATTTAGATTTTCGCAAATTTCTCAATATCGCGTAAAAATGTCAATTGTCTGTATGTTTAATTGATAGCTATGGTTCCAGCAAACATGATACGTTGAATCAACGTTGGTTTAATGCTGGCCCACCGTTTGCGATGCTGGCTCAGCATTAAACGAACATTATTCCAAGGCTTGGTGTCTACAGTGTTTATGTATGCGATGCACCGTTAAAAAATTCACGCAATACCACAGTAGTGCTTGATAATCTTTTAGGAACCGCTCTCTGATACACCAAACTTGATAAACGTGCCTAATTTTCTATTAGAGACAGACAGTCGACATTGCTGACAAACCGTTTACAATGATGTCGATAAAATGTGTAATGCTCATTTAACACTTGACCTATTATCACTATGTAGATACTGTGTAGCGCGAGCCTGGTTTAATTGAACACTGAGTATACTATTGCCATATAGTATTGTAAATTATGTAGTGAATATTTGGTCCGGAAACGTTAATGTTAAATTTAGATAAAGAACATTTTCTTTTATTCGCGATATAAGCCTGCTACTTCTCGATGGGAAGATTTTTTTTTCGTTCACTTAGTCATTAAAATATGCATTACGAAATAATAAATATAAAACAATTTAAAAAACAAAATAATATTATGCTTCGTTTGTTTATTTATGCCATGTATTCAGGTGTGGCGTTCCAGTTCCTCTAAATACATCAGATTATGCAATTGACGCAGACGTACTAAACAAACTCAACCATAACAGAAGTAAAAAGAGCTATTCATTCCAAAATCTAGACATTGATATAAAAGTCTACTTTATTCTTGGTCCAAGTAGCTTTATTCTGGATCGCTTTATTCTGGATCGTCATCAAACCACCTTTAAGTATTTCTGGAGTCGCTGTATCCGGCCTGTGACCGGGCAGCATTCGGACCTCTCCGGCACATTACGGTCGGGCCACTTTCCACCTTAATCTAGCTAATGTGACAAGCACACGGGAGTTAGGACAACTCCGTTACCATGCGACTCTGTTACCCGGTGCCGGTTCAATGCTGGACCAGCGTCCGCTACGCTGGCCCGGCATTGAACCGGCACCGGGAGAACCCCTCCTGACTGTACCTACAGGGGGAATTCGACATAAATAATTCCCAGGTTTACTACGGGGCGTGTGCACTGCGCGACCTTGGTTGACATCTTACACCCGGAAATAAACTGTTGGGAGCCGCTTAAAGGGGATAGCTTGACACAGTGCGCACGCGCAGTCTGACCGATGTTTCTAAACGCTCCCTAAAAATGTCGTTGAAAATCGACGAAAATAGACTCACGCTAATGTTTAAATGAGTATGTCAGCTGGTAGATGGCCGTGATTGAGACTACATGCACATATACCTTTTTTTTTAAAGATATATTCATTTTGCACATTGTTACAGCACCCTCTGTAGACTGACATACAGATACTCTTTCTAACATGGTGTCCTGCTTTCTTAGAAAGAGTATCACGCATTATATCATGTTAGAAAAAGTGTCTGCATGACAAGTCTACAGAGGGTTTATAAGCAGCGCATTCCTTTGAACACTTTGGAGCACTGTACATCAGCCACGACGATAATTCCGGACTGGATTAGAATCAACAACCAAACCAAATGAGTCATCTCGGCCGGTCAGTCAGTGGGTGCGAAGTACAATAGGTCATAACATTATTTTAACTGTCATTATAATGTCACTATAAATAACAGCTGATTTTTAAATAATTATTGGCGTTTATAATGTCAAATCTGACATGGTACGGTCTTTAGATAATTACTTTCTGTGTGACATTTTCCATAGATTTTACCATTTGGTGTCCAGTTTTATTTTTTTTACAGTTGATTGAAAAATATGCCACAAAATTACTGCGTCAAATCTAGTCACGAACATAGTTTTTTATCAAATCAAAATTAAAACTTCTAGAACACTTACTTCCTACATGGTATCACAATCAATTCCTATCTTTCCAGTAAGCGGCCTATATGAACTCTTAAGCGTTGACTTTTATTATGCCGATTATGTCTACTCCAAAATCGTGTTACTGCGATTTACGTCTTCAAGTCGAAACAATTAATCATATTACATAATTTGTAAAATTTGATACCAAACATTCGTCATTCTTTCTAATTATTTTAGCACATTTCACCCACAGAAAGCATTGTTTTATGTACCAATAAAACCAATCACGGCATTAATTTGAAAACTGGGATTGTTTTTTTAGCCTAATTACACTGCTCACTCATAACAAAATATTAGACAGAGTGTGTATTTGTTATTTGTATCTATCTTAAGGCATCCATATATACAAGTCAAAGTGGCGTTGAATGATTTGACAATATACTTAACCTACATCATTCATGAGACGTTTTCTAATGTTGGACAGTGGTCCAACGACGTCTCGTCTTTGTTGTGTATGATTCGAAATAATCGTAAACTGTTCGTATATGTGTGTGTGTGTTTAGCTATCTGATATTGGCCTTAACCATTTCAGCACGGGAATCGTCTTTATACGTCAGAATTAGCCGTCTGAAGACGTTAGATTCTGACGTATAAATACGACCCCCGCACTGTAAGAGTAAAAACATTTATAATGGCCGTATAGACCCATAACCACTGATAGCATAGATATTCAAATGCAGCGGAAAAAGCTGACTAAGACATGTATGATGATTTCAAATTTTAAAATCACTTTGGTATCCATGATTTATACAAACATAATTCAGCGTTGTGAGGATCAAATATAAGTCATTGATTAGAGGGACATTATTCATGTTACAATATATATAACAGGTACTCATTAACCCTTTCGTGACTAATGATGACTGTTGTCGCTTTTAATCTGTTTTATTAGCTGATCAAATCGCAGTTATTGGGAATGAAATGTGTGGTTAAACTTCAAGATTTGTAAATGGTTTATCTCAAATTAAACAAATACAAGTAATGCTCACCCATTTGAAGTTGTGGGGTCGCGGTAGCGAGACACAACTTCAAGTGGCTGAAGATTTAAATAAATTAACTGAGCATGATAAGGGTTAATCTGTTTTATTAGCTGATCAAATCACAGTTATTGGGAATGAAATGTGTGGTTAAACTTCAACATTTGCAAATGTTCTGACATGTCTCAAATGAAACAAATACAAGTTATTTTCACCCACTTGAAGCTACCGCGACCCACAACTTCAAGTGGCTGAAAATCAAATTATGTAACTTAGCAGTTTAAGGGTTGAATTTGTTTTACATCACACGAACGTCACCATGATTTGAGCATAACCTGCTCGTCTGTCTGTTTAGTGTTAGTTTATGAGCATCTACGAGCGTTTACGAGCATCATCTCAAACTGACCTCGTAACCGGCCGTGTGGCGGCTCTCTTTATTTACGACCGTCCGTCCAAAATAACTGTGCGCGCTTTTATTTACGGCCGTCCCCCCTAAATGACCTCGCAAACTGTTAGTAATGTGTCTGTTCTAGCAGTTGTTTACGATGGGAGCATCAGTCCCGCATCGCGGTCGTTTACAGGGACGCGATCCTGTCTCTATTGACACCTAGAGGGAGGACGGGAAGCCTGGAAATGGCTCCGTCCATACGCAGCCCTGTCTTTGCCAGTCGACGCAGTCTGACGACGTCGTGCCGGTGTCGTGCCGGCGTCCTGCGCCGACCGGCTTTATTTCTCATCTCCCTGCAAATCGTCTTGTTTTAACGACCAGATACACGCCGCAATAAAAAGGCAGATGTCTGGTCGGAATTTATGCCGTACGGATTCCGGAGCCGATCTTCTTTACACTAACGTACCCCGTGACCTTCCGCACTAGTAAATCCAACAGCGATCCAATGCTGGGCCGATGTTTTTCACGTTGGCACAACAGATGCCCAAATTTTCAGCGACAAATTTGTTTTGGGCTCTTGCACTGACATTTGTTAAAACTTCTGTTTTTGTTCTATTCTTATTTTTGAATCGATGCCGTGACTGTTTTGCACTGTCTATTGTTTGATTTTGCCTATTTTTTATTGATTGGAGATCATGCTTAATAATAATAATTAACAGTATATATATATATATATATATATATTCCTTTTTTATACCTATACTTTTTCAGAGTGAGCCCCGCTTGCTTCATTCCCAGCAAACTCTGAGGCGTTGGCTCAATATTGTGCTATTCTTGGCCCTCCGTCTGTGATGGCGGCCCATCATTACCTCAACATTGCCTCAACGGCTCTTGTTTGCTAGGTTTTAAATACATGTTAGTTATGTACAGAATCGACTGTCAACCATCTTATACTCGATACTATAGTACGCGCAAATTGATGTCAGCCACATTTGGATGCACATCTTCTGCACTTCTGGTCCCGTATTCTCGTACGAGTATAAGATATATCGTAGGCTTCGGACTGGTCGAGATGACCACAGTCTGCGACATGGCGATCAGAAACGAAAAATTCCAGAATGAATTACTTAAAGCTAGTAATGTTTCAATAGACATACTAGCCAACAGCTGTCAGCCATGTTAGAATTACTGCAGAGAACCGGATGCCAGCCATCTTGTAAACGGCATCATGACTGGTAGGCATGGTGCTGAGAGAACAGGAACACATACAAGAGTGCACCAAATTAATTAGTTATCATGTCTATGCCACCTGTTTAGATATAGCATAGCATATCCACGACCCGGAGACCTAATAGATATAACAACCATAAAAACTTTATCAATTGATTACTCCCTTGAACTTTTTAGCACATGCTTTGGCCTACTGACTGCTTCTAGGATTTGATCGGCCATCTTGTAATCAGCCCTTTCCCACGGGTACTTCAGCGCCAGACTAACGAACATCGTGAAAGAGTGCTCAATTAATCCCATGGAAGTACCCAAGGTCGTTACATCAGCTGTGGCCTTGATCCACACTTGCTTCCTTTCTCAGGGATCTGCAATTAACTCTTAGGGAACCATAGGCTAATGCATCTGAAACACACGTTTTTCATGATAAATAGTGCATTTCCATTAAATTCACAAATGATTGTACTCCTATCTAAATAATTTTCCGTCGCCTAAAGTCGGGGATCGCTGTAGCGAAGCACAACTTCATGTGGGTGAAAATTTTAATTAGCTATAAATTAACCGCCAAATTATTCAATTTGAATTTTCACCCACTTGAAGTTGTGTCTCGCTGACGCGATCCACAACTTCAAGTGAGTGAAAATTATTCAGATTTGACAAAATGGAGGTCAACTTTTTTCAAATATTGCCGGTTGATGTCACATTTTATCTTTAATATTATTTAAAATGTGGTACACTGTACTTAATGTGCTAATAAAAAATGAAAACCCGAATATATGCGGCACCGGCGGTTAAAGGCTTAACACTTATTATCAAACACCTGATATAGACTATAATAGGATATTTACTTTGGCCTTTTATATGGAGTTGATCATTTGGTGAACGTTTTTGAATTCGTAACACCTTCGCAGAGACAAGAATCCCATGTTCTTAGGTTCCCTTTCTTACTAAGAAGGGAGTTCACACCAAATAATAATAATAAAAGCGCTTAGGAGCTGCACAGTGTTTTGCAAATGCAACAACATTATATGCTTACTTGAAATGTAAGCAGATACTGTCCTTTGCACTGCATTATAGCTGTAACAACACACTGTCCCAGACAAAATCATCCTCTAAAAACTGTTATTGCACGGTGGCTGAAAGACACTAATGTTTTTCGGGTTGAGGTGCGGTGAGGTTGGGAAATACGTCACTCTTTACACGGGACAAAGATGGATCACCAGGATAGGGGATCCCGGTGGGTCGGGTCTTTAGGCCCTGCCAGGCATGTAATGCACAGTGTGACCCTTTGTGCCCAGTGTAACCCCTTGTGTGTTGCAGGTGGGTTAGTATTTCAATAAAGAAAATGTGTAAGAAAAATGAGATTAAATTAGCAATAATATTCTAATTCAAAACTTACATTATTTTTTTACTCACTTGAAGTTGTGCGTCGCGGTAGCGAGACACAAATTTAACTCATATGCTGCCGAATTGTTTGTGGGTATGTTTTATTCATTTAAAGCTGGAATTGCTAACGCAATTTCCAGCTTTAAATGAATAAAAAATAAGAATATTTATGAAAAATAGACATCTCCAATATTGAAGTATTTGATTAACTAAGCATCTACCAAAAACTATTAGATCAAATTTAGTGATATTTCTATTGATCTGAAACCTGTTTGAAACCGTACATAAACGGGCGTAGCAGCACAAGGGTTAGGTAGGTGAAAAATTAAAAGCTGTAATGTAGAGCTTCAAGTGTTAATATCTAAAACAACAAATATTGTTTTTTTATCGAATGGTGTGGAGAGATATCGACCCAGTCGATAAACTGTACAATCATGTCGGTCACTTATTTGATCACTGTCGTTCCGAAAATAATAGTATTTGTTGTCAAAGTTATATTATTTTGGATACCGATGATCACACTGAATTCATCGCTCTCAGTCTGATTGAACAAGCCTACAGCACCCGAATGGTTAAATCAAAGAAAATCCCTGATGATCCGGCATTAAGTATGACGCCAATCTGGATCTGATGCAGCAAATCCGCGGTTATGGACCCCGGATTATGAATGGTGACGGATCAGGGAGCAGGTTGAGGAGTCCCGCTGTGGTAGAGAATCTCATCGTGATCCGCATGAGATGCTACCAACCCACATGATCCGTGAACGAGGGATTCTCTTGCCAACGAATGATAGAATACTTTGGGTAGCAACTTATTATTTTTAATAAAAACGTATGAAAAATATTTAAAACAACGCTTCTGAGCGGCGGGTACAGCACCGAGCTTTGCAAATATGTGGTCTCAAATTAAACAAATGTGATTAATTTTCACTCACTTGAAGTTATGGGTCGCGGTAGCGAGACACAACTTCAAGTGAGTGAAAATATAAATTGTTGTGTTACTTTAAACGTTAGCCCAACGCTGGCTTAATGTTTAACTAGCGTCGTAGGAGGTTGATGCAATTTCTCCAAACTAACCTTCAAATGAAGTTATGTTAATGGCGTCTATAACACCATGTCACGTCGTGATATTTGTTTCAAAATCAAATCAACTCTGATTTCTCCATCACTTTTGTGTCATAACTTTAAAGTCGGGAAAATTTCCCATTTTACCAATTCAGCCGTTGTATGCGGTTATTAGGAACCTGTCAAATTTAATTTGACAATTCTTCATAACCATGATAACGACATCTGCCGAGCCAGTTAATATAGCAAATAGTTTGGTTTGCCCAGTCAATAAATTAATCACTTGAATCATGACACGTTGAAGCGCACGAGACAGATTATGATCGATGAACCTCGGTCCTATATTGAATCGACTGGGTGGAGTTTTGCGGAGGTTGTATTCTTCATGGAAAAGCAGTGTTTGAATTTGTAAATCTAAGAAATGATGTTGCTATCGGAATGTAGACAAAATCTGACGACTGTAGAAGTCAAAAGTCGATTACCGCGCTACAAGGGTTAAAAAAATTGGGCTATTGCAAATGTCAACGACGACGCCGATGCCGACGCTGACGACGCCGAATTCAATTGCAATTTGCAATTGAAAATCGGCGTCGTCAGCGTCGGCATCGGCGCCGTCGTTAACATTCCCTTGTGCAAGGGCACGATGAATTGCAAAGTTTGTCATGTATCTTGCTGAAATTTGTTCTACACGTTGCTAATTTCACTGGTGTCACCAGTGTCTTTACTTCGGACACTGGTCTTCATCCCCTGACTAGCTAATAATCACCACCAGGGGTCACAGCTTTCACAGCCACTGTTTGCACTGTCGCGTCTAGATGTGTGAAAAGCCCCCACTACTTTTTAAATGGTGGCCTCACCGAGTGCAAAAAAAACAATTCATGTTATTAGCTCTGACACTTCTGAAAAAGAGATAAAAATAGGGAGATTGCGTTAGCAATCCCAGCTTCAAATGAATGAAAATATGTACACACAATTCAGCAGCACAAAGGGGGTTAGAAAGAGTGGTGAATACTTAACGGCACTTGTGGGGGTCGAGAGCTATGTATATCTCCTCTGAACACCTCATCTCACTCCAGATGACCACATCGTCTTCGTGGTCAGTGCCCACGTCAACAAACACATTGTCACGCAGCGTGGTGAAGCCTTGGTCCCTGCGGGGACAACGTCGGGTCAATGTATAGCCGACGTCTGCAGACGTCGGCTATACATTGACCCAACGTTGTCAATTCTTGGGAGGGAATGGTATTTGAGTCGACCTAAATAATTAACAGAGGTGTCGACTTGTTTCCTGTTTGGTCGTTCTATTCTCTTTGGTGTTGATGCAGCAGATTGCCTTTACTGGACGGTCCTCTTGCAGTGTGTGGTCACAGACCATTCTGCGTATACTGCAGGGATGCAGCCTTGGCTCAATGTTGGACAAACGGTCGAGACGCTTGCCCAACAATGAGGCAAAGCTACTTATTGCGCATAGTGTATTGTTTGTTTTCTCTGGCTTTCTTCTGACAGGTCGGACAAGTCACATGTATTATTTTGTCATGCCTTCTTGCTTCGAGAAGCTGATCATCAAACGAATAAAAAGATATAATTTGTAAAAAAAATATCAGTTGCGAGCATATAAAAAGGTCCATATTATATCCAGCAATTGTTCAACATCTCGGCTCACCCGTAGCATGTATAAGTTTATCCATAATCATTTCAGTCTTGCAAAAACAAACAGCGGTGATCCTAGGAACCATGCAGAGGCAAAGAGCAGTAACTGCTTACTTGAAAAGTAAGCAGTTACTGCTGTTTGCCTTTGCACGACAGAGCAGACAGCGTGATGGAACCCGACTGAAAAGAAGACAAAAATATGGAAGTACGATATATCATTATAATGACAGCAATCGCTGTTTCGCTTTCTGTGCCTCTTTTCTTCTGTCCATCATTGACGGGTAAGTGCATTTTACGGATGCCGCTGATCCTGCGTCTTGAACCGCTCTGCTGCCTTCAACCCTTACAACGCTGAAATATTTGTGTATATTTGTGCATGGAGACCAAAGGATTTTTAATTTGAAGTTATCATAAATGTCCAAATAATATTAGCTCTTTCCGCATCATTTGAATACCTATATATGTCATGGGTCTACGGCCTTTATAAAAAAAATTCCCTGCGCGGTGATCGATATTCTGACGTCTACAGACGTCAGATTCTGACGTTTAAAGTCGGTCCCCGCGCTGAAAGGGTTAATTCCTCTCTGTCAGCATCTAACTCAAACAAGCCGTGATCCGATTCTGGCTCAACGGAAGACCGACATTAGAGTGGGTGGCCCACCATTGAATCAGAATTAGATCAATGTCAGGTAATTTGTGGTTTAAGAAAGTGACGCAGATGGAAAATGAAAAGACTATTTTTCGCTTCGCGGGGTTGTATTTCCTCGCAGTCAAAGTTGCTGTTCCCAGGAAGGGCGAAATAAGCCCAAAGCTAGGTAAATGTTGGGCCAATGCACGCGAAATTGTCCCAGAAATAATCCGGAACTGAATTCCCAATGCTTTCTGAGAAAAAAAATGTTGATCCTCCCAGAATTTTTTTCGCCAACCTCTCCTCACGCGCCCAGTACGTCTGTAGTCTGAAAAAAAACACGACATGGTAAAACTTTGGGTGAACACTCTTTGACGTTAGCCCAGTGTTGGGCCACAGTTTGCCTTCCATGTCTCCTTGTTCACTTGTCAGCGGCTGCAAACGAACAAAGACAGATCACTTTGTGGTGTCTAGCATCTGTTTTCTTACCCATCGCCTGCACCACCCGCTCTGCCTCGAGACCATCGTATATTGAAAAACAAAACTTCGTTTTGGATCCCTCTAAAACTTGGATTCATGCAGGATAACCTTCCTTCTGAATTGATAAGACACATACCATTATCTTAAACAGTTGCCTGCTGATCACGACTATAGTCGTTTTTATAAGCTGATTAAATCACAGTTATTGGGAATGAAATTGAACGTTTAAACATCAACATTTGCAAATGCTTGGTGTAAAAAAACAAATATCAATCAATTTCACCCACTTGAAGTTGTGGGTCGCGGTAGCGAGACACAACTTCAAGTGGGTGAAAATGTAAATTATTTAATTTAGCAGGATAAGGGTTAAGACGACACCGCGTATGAGGAAACACAGAACACACTTAGTGGGCATATGATTTGCTTGTCCTGGGCAAACAATTCAGGTTATAATCCATAGCTTCAGTTGAACCTGACCTAGTTACGCCATGACCTAGTTACGTCATATCGAGGCTGGGTATGTGATGTGGACACGGTATCTGCGCATTGAGAAAAAAGTCTTTGAAGATTAGCTGAGCGCCGCCTGGAAAGCATCAAACTCAGAATCCGACAGGAGGGGCCGATAATCCGGCCGTTTTTCACTCAATCCGATTGATTGCCTGTCGTCACAGCCAGTGGAAAGCAAACCCTAAGTGGCAGAAATAAACGTGCTAAAACGTTCATGCTTCATTCGATAAATCGAATGAAGCATAAACGTTTTAGCACGAAAAACACCAGCCTTTCAAAAAAAGGAGAGGGATTGATTTTTGGTGTTTTTTTTACTTTGCGTTAATTTCAGAGAGGCAAAAAATTATGTAATGTGTGATAACTATACTGCTCTGCAAAGCCAAAATGCAGTATCTGCTTACTTGTAAAGTAAGCAGATACTGCCTTCTGGCTTTGCACTGCAGTGCAGTGGATGGAGTTCTTTACATACATTCCCATTTATCACCGAGTGTGGTTTGATCAAGACGAGGGAAAGAACCAAAGGGACCTGGTTTCGAGTCGTGTACGTTTCCTGCAGAGAAAACATATAAAAAACAGTGCACCTCGCTCATTTTGTTTGTAATGCATTTGATAACGGATAATGATGAATAATTCCATTAGGACTACTATGGTAAAAAATCGATGTACCCAGCTGCACAGCGTAAACTTTTCAACAATTAGCCAAGCTCGTGCAGCCGCTCCATGTACTAGCTCGCCTAATATTCACCATTATTTTTGGCACTTATGTGGTATGTTCAGTGGCCTATCAGACGTAAAAAAGAGGTAGATTTGGGCAAATGATCCCCACGTGAGGTAGATTAGAGCGCCGACCTGTTATGTAGCCTTGTTAGTCGACATAGCTTCTCCATTAGGATCTGCCTCTGGTGATCTGAGCTCTGCAAAGCCAAAAGGCAGTAACTGCTTACTTTTCAAGTAAGCAGTTACCGCATTTTGACTTTGCAGTGCAGATCTGTCCTCTGTGGTTGTTGCCGGGATCCGTCTCTGCCGACGTTGTATCGGCATTGGACCTGCATTCGTTTATTGCTTGTTAGTTTACTGTGCTGTGCACACCTGTGTACTACTATTCTGTAAGTGGACATTTCCTGTGGTGGTGTCATTTTGACATGCTACACATGTACACTGTCGTGCAAAGCAAAAAGGCAGTAACTATCTGCTTACTTTACAATTAATCAGACGCTGCCTTTTGGCTCTGCAGAGCAGTACACTAACACCTGGGAATTTCAAAGAGTGCATCGTTTTTAAAATACACAAAGCTATTAGAAGTATTTAAAGTAAATAAATATGCGTCAAGCACGATTAAAATCATGTTAATATGTCATGGCGGACTTTGTAATCCACTGTCATTTCGAAAAAAATAAAAGATCCTGACCAGTGAATTCACTGAGAAAGAGTAGGAAGCTGTCCTAGTTCTGCATTTTTTATCTGTCACAGAAGATGACGTAAAATCCATTGTCTCTCTCAAAATCTCCTAACATGCAATGGTAATTTAGGTTACTTTAACCGCATATATTCTTTTTTTTTCACTCAATTATTACCACATTCAGTACCGCCTTTTTAATAATGGTAAAGCCATAATGTGACATCAATCAGTGCGATTTGAAAAGAGTTGACCTCCATTTTGTCAAATCTGAATAATTTTCACCTACTTGAAGTTGTGGATCGCGTAAGCGAGACACAACTTCAAGTGTGTGAAAATTCCGATTGAATAATTTGGCGGCTAAGGGGTTAACTTAGTTAAAGACACCAACCCACCACCAGTTATAGTCATGGACTTTAAAAGCCTAAGCGTGCCCGGTGAGTTAACAATTGGTGACTTTTCAAATAATGTCAGACTAACATATTTTAGGTATCAAATTTCATATTCAATTCAACTATTGACACACCTGAGAAGTGTGACTTTGACCTCTAACCATGAATGAAAAGCAAATCCTGATGTAAAATATCAGTGATTTGGTCGGCAAATGAAACAGATTAAAAACGACTAAATGCGCGCTTTGAGGATAAGGGGTTAATAAGAGTAGGGTCTATAGTCCGCAAGAAAAACATAGCTGAACGAATGTAGCTGAACATTGATTTATTTCAAAACATGTTTTATCAGCTACTTATTCCATATTAGCGGTGCAAATTGATATTTTTTATGAGCTTGTCTATACCATACAACACGATTACGAGTAAAGGATGCATGGATATCATAATCGCGGCCTACATCCATTCACAGGCTCTTCAGCGGCGTTTCGGCGGTGTGAATCATCATATTTGAAAACTAGAAGATGGATGACAAGAAGGTTTTTTTGTCAGCGTCGCGTTCATCAAAGCCCAGGGCAATTTTGCTTCCAATTTGGCAAACAATATAATGCGTACTTATGGGATAAAAATCTGATGTTATAAACGACTTTGCTGAAGACTGATAGAGGGCTGAGAAGACTGTTAGGGCTGAGAAACTACAAATCACCCACTGGTAAATTAACAAGTGCATTCAGCGCCCCCTGGTGAAAAGAGGATAAATGGGGGTTATGGTGACTTGCGCATGCTCGTGCGGTCAACAGAATCCGTGGCGGACCCTAAGGAAATGAGCTCCGCACAGGTTATCTAGACGTCGACAACTCTCCTCCCCTCTACCGTCAAATGAATGGTGACCTGACTTAGAAAAGTCTAACAGCCCATCCTTAATCAAAATTGAATCAACGAGAGCTTAGTACAAATGAGTCAAATATTTTTTTAAGAACTTGTACCATGAAGGAAGTCAACATTTATGCTGGTTTTATACCCATAGCATACATGTAGGTATTCAAACGAAGCGGAACGAGCTCACTAAGACATTTATGTTAATTTCAAGTTGAAAAAAAAACTGTTTAATTTCCCGATTATATTCGTTTTTCCATTTATTTCTTAGCACATTAAATACCACCTTTTGAACATGTTAAGAATTCAACGTGACATCAATCAGCAAGATTTCAAAATCGTTGACCTCCATTTTGTCAAATCTGAATAATTTTCTCTCCCTTGAATTGGTGGATCGCGTCAGCGAGACACAACTTCAAGTGGGTGAAAATTCCAATTAAATAACTTGGCGGTTACATCTTCTGTAAGATGATGTTGTCAAAAAACGGGGCGTCCACATCTTCATTGCCATTGGGGGACAGAGCTGTGGGTTTAGAGATTTACACGGGAATACTATAGGCGCTATTTATCCCTATCTTCACCCATCATAAGGTAATATAACCTATCCCATCAGCATCACACTTCGCAGATGAGACATTGTGTTATTTTCTGACAGCCAGACTATTGGTAAAACGTGTTCCTGTTCGACAAAATGCAAGTCGTAATCATTTTCGTTACTTCAGAGGAGAGGGGGGGGGGGGAACGTATGGTGCCGTGCTGCCAAAACTGTTAGTCAGGAGTCAAAGTGAGATAAATTGATATGTGAATAACTATCGATGATCAATGCTTTTCTTGCACAAATATGTAATTCAAGTGGGAAAGACGAAGATCGCAAAACGAACAATTTAAGCCCTATAACGATGAGCTTATACTCGTTTCAATCTAATATTAGCTGATCAAGTCAATAATATTGGAATGATATGAGTGCTTAAAGATTTGCAAATGTTTGGTCTCAAATTAAACGAATATGGGTAATTTTCACCCACTTGACTTGGAGTTGTCGGTCGCGGTAGCGAGACAAAACTGCAAGTGGTTGGAAATTATTTTTTAATGCAACACTTGTTAATCCTGATAACGAAACTTTTAGAATGAGAACATTAATTTGAACCACACCAAACAGACGGGTATCATTGTTTTTTGCTGACGTTTTTTAAATATATCACTCCAATATGCGTTGTTTCATTTCAGACAAAAATAAACATTAACGATTTTGACATGAAATTTAAATACGAAAAAAGAAAGTTGTGCTTTGATATTGATATACCAAGCTAGAAAACTGAGTAACATATGTATATACCACATGTAGTATTTGTTAAAATAGGTGGATGAAATGTGGACTTCGATGATACAATGTTGCATAATCTAGGAAACTACCCATTTCATCTGGATTTTAGTACGCCATGCTTTGCTTGAGCGTGTCCCGTACCCCAGGTGTGCTAGGTTGAGCAGACATAAAAAGGGCTCTGCCCAGGAAAGCGTGAAGTACTTATCAGAAACTAGATCGTTAGATAACAGTGCAATACTCGGTAAATGGAGCACACACAAGGATGAATAACCTGGAAAAAACCTGAGCCAGAGGTCAGTTCTGTGAATTAAGAAGACTATCTTGGGTGTCCCGGACACCTGTCGAAGAACGCTCCCGAGTGATCCGTCATCGAAATAAGCCGAATCCCCGACCGGGATCGGAGCCAAGGTGACGTCCCTGCAATCCGGCGAGTCGTTTTTAACATGGAAGAAATTCCGTTGTAAATGACGTGAAAATGACGTGAAAATGATGGAAATATTTTCGTATACGTAGCCACGCCGTGACGGAGATAATTTGCTGTAACGTTCGTTAAACGCTGGGCCAACGTCTTTGACGTTGGCCCGGCGTTCAACAAACGTTAGGTATCGGTCCTGTTATTCTTGGACAACCTGTCATGCCCGCTGTGGCCCCCGCGGTGACCTGTCTGCCCCCTGGTGACCCACAAAATGAACAGCCCATGTAGGTGCTGCGCAGCGAAGTTCGATCTTGTACCACAGGTGTCTCATTAAGCTGCTCCCCCGCGCGATCGACACAATAACTACATGTAACTGCGTGGCGCTTACTCTGTCATACACTAGGTGGCATGATAGGGCGGTGCCTAGATTTAGAAGATTGAAAATAAAATAAAACTTCTAATGCGTCTAAATCCTCAGTGTCCCGAGCTCAGAGGCGCTGCAAATCCGAATCAGGCTCGATTATCATTGTCCGTTTGACGTTCCAATTGGTAGATCCAGCATGCCGGGACACAGAGGATTTAGGATGGAAAGGCTTGGCCGAAATATAAAGTCTTCAATTTTTTCCGAAATGACTGTGCAGATTTAGATTTTTTTAATCTCAAGAGGGATACAATTCCAGAGCTGGGGGGCCGCAACCGAAAAAGCCCTTTCGTCCATCTTTGAACTCACTCTGGGAACAACCAGTTGATCATCATCTGAGGAGCGGAGATTACGGGTTCTGTTTAAAGGCTTGAGCAGCTTATGTAGATATACTGGCTGACAAGAATGTATTACGTTATATGTTAGGGTGCATATTTTGTGTTTTATTCTGAATTGAACAGGGAGCCAGTGTAGGGATTTTAACAAACAACCCTGGCCAAGCAGTTCTGAACACTCTGCACCTTGTTTATTTCGCGATTTGGGATGTTATAGAAAATAGAATTACAATAGTCTAGCTTGCTCGAAACAAGTGAAGTTGCTATTGTCTTAGTCACTGCCGCTGTTAAACATAAAAAAAAACGCAAATCACGTATATGATAGTAGCATGATCGACAGACTTTCGATATATGTTTCTTAAAATTGAAATCCTTGTCAAATTCTACCCCTAAAACTCGTGTCGAATCAGTTGGTGTTACATCCTGATCAAGTAATTTTGTAGGGAAATATCCCGTTGTGCTTTAGTGCCGATTATTATAAATTCTGTCTTGTCAGGATTCACTTTGAGTTTGATAGCTATCATCCAGTCGGAGACAAATGAAATGAATCGGGCTTTAGGCCACCTTTGTGCACATATAGGCTAAACTGGGCCAGGAGAACCTCCTGAGGATGGTGAGATGATTGAGATGACACTGTCCTCCAGACACAGGATTCGAAATTCGAGCCCTGGCGGTCTGAGGCCGAGCACGCTACCTCTCGGTCCCCACAATACTAACTTTCACACGTGGATGGGGAAGAAACAATTTTGTTTCTTTCAAACCGCCGGGACCGGGAACCGAACCCCGGACTCTGGCGTGAAAGGCAGCGGTGCTAACCACTACCCTAGGGCCCCCGGAGACGTCTTGCAAGCACTGCTGGACCAGCGACAGTGACATCTCAGAATCTGTTTTGGAAAGAGAAAAGTAAATCTGTGTGTCATCAGCGTACAGATGGTGGCAGATGTTATGCCTACTGATCACACTACTCAGGGGCGTTGTATATAGAGTGAATAGGAGTGGTCCCAGGACAGAGCCCTGGGGGACACCATAATCAGTCTTGAACGGTTCCTTAAGTTTATCCAGAAAAAAATCCAAAGCCGGTTATGCAGCCAACCAACCCTAGCCGTGAAAATAGCCGGTTACACAGGATGTTGGATCGGCGACTAGTTTTTGCTGGCAATTATTTTTTTCCTTCCCCAGGAAGGTTTATGTTTTTGGTCTTATTGGTCTGTCTGTCACTCTGTCTGTCTGTCCGTCCGTCAGATCACATAAAAAGTAATGGAACGGATTTGCATGATATCTTTACCACTGTTTACCTGAGGTGTGTTTCGGGCCGGGGAACAATCGATTAGATTTTGGGGGTGATCCGGATTACGATCCGGATCTCGACTCACTGTCTAGTTCTTACTGAAAACTAATGAATAGCAAAGATGAGATGTCAAGCCGGTTTTATGTTGGCCCAACATCATGACCATTAACCCTTAAAGCGCTGAATTATTTTATATAAACCATGGAGACCAAAGGGTCTTCTCAATTTGAAATCATCATTAATGTCTTAAGTTAGTAACTAGCTCTTTCCACTTCATTTGAATACCTGTATTATGAGTCTACGGCCATATGGCCATATTTTTACTTTACAGTGCTGGGATCGACTTTAGTCGTCAAAATCTGACGTCTGCAGATTCTGACGTCTAAAGTAGATCCCCGCGCCATAAGGGTCAAACCAGCGCGGTCATAGATTTCCTCACTCTCTTCTAAAAACACGCCGTGTTCATATTTCCAACATGAGAAGTAACTTAGACCGTAGCCGCCCCAGGCGCCAGCCAGAGATAGCAAGGAGGGTCCGGGTGCTCCGAAACACGGATCACAAATCCACATCAGTATCTCTCAGTTTGTTATGACGTCTCCGACACCCTGGATTTTGAGTCATATGGACAGGTGTGCTAAACCAAAAAGCAGTATCTGCTTAATTTACCAGTAAGTAGATACTGCCTTTTGGCTTTGCATATCAGTGTGGATCCCTTCTCCCCTATCCCTGTGGAATCTGACGTCGATACAATGCTTGGTCAACGTCCCTGCTCTGCAAAGCTAAAAGGCAGTATCTGCTTACTTGTAAAGTAAGCAGATACTGCCTTTGGCTTTGCACGGCAGTTATGTCGACGTTGGCCCAGCATTGTACCAACGTCTCGCAGATACCGGGATCCACTAGGGATTCTTTGTGACTGACTCATCTTTGCGGTGCGCTACAGACGGCCTCCCAGCAAGCACGAGACATCGACCCAACGTTGATTAAATGTTGGGCCAGCGTCGCAGACGGTGGCCCAACATTAAATCAACATTTGGTCGATGTCTCGTGTTTGCTGGGCTGATCCGTAGACGCGTCTCACGGATTCGGAGCGCCAGATCGCTAATCCCGGCGGCTCCTTTTTTATGGGGATCACAAATGAAACCGGGATTATGTTTGCTTTTGCGCGCAGCGTGTAAGATCCTTTCATCGCGAATTCTCGAGAGCAGTTACAGATGCTGGTCGCATTCTTGGATTTAAATTAGCTCACCACCCCCCCCCCCCCCCCACTTTTAAAAGTTTTAGATTTGACACTGTTCGTGCTCGCTATTTTACTTTTGTGCGTTTTCAACCGCTATAATAAACAACTAGACATTAACAATTATCGACTCATATAATGCTCCTCGTTGACTTTACAAAATATCATGCAACACATCAGTTCAAGACAAAGTTTCCTATGTATTTTACTTTAGTATACATAAACAAAACTACGCTCTGTGGTATATCCCTCTTTCAGCGCGGGGACCGACTTTAGACGTCATAATCTGACGCCTTTAGACGTCAGATCCTAAGTCGTACCCCCACTGAAAGAGTAAAATATTTATAATGACCGTAGACCTATGCATATACATAGGTATTCAAATGATGAGCATTTATGATGATGATTCAAATTGAAAAAACAACAACTTTTGTCTTTTGGTGTATACAAAAACATTTCTTTGTTGTAAAAAGCCGCTCTGATACCACACGTAGATTGACTGACACATCTTGTCGTCTGCAGGGTGCCGGTGTGTGGACATACCTTGACTGTTGTGGCGCCGCACGTCGCAGCATGCGCCCTGTTTGTACGCCCGAGGCCGTTTTGTTTGATCAGTGGTGATGCTGCTTGCTTGACCAGCTGCCCAGTGACCAGCCCGCCTAATTGTCACTGCTGGACACACAACTGCTACTGTAAGGGCGGACTACTGGAGTGACATTTATTTTCGGGAAACCATCACTGTCTAGAACTCAAATGTTTTCTCAAACTCAGTTTAAAACACTTTTAAAAATTGATATATTTTCAAGCTTGAATCGCTTTCCTAACTTCGATAGAACTAAAGTTATTTTCCAGTAATTAGTTTAATATTATTGGGTTCGACAACAAGTCTCGCACTGTAACCTTCCAAGTTCCGACGTTTGCTATATTTTTCTATGTCATGTATTAATCGCATATACCTTTCACGTATGCTTACTACATTCAAAATGTTTGTTATAAATTTAACAAAACGTAGCAAAACTAGTTCATAAATATATGTAAAGATTTTGACAAACCACTAAAAAAGTAATAACTCAATGTGACACGGGACATTGACACCACGTTGGTTTAATGTTAGACAAACGTCTGCACCGCTGGCCCAACATTAAACGAACATTTGCGCAATGTCTCGTGTCTTTTGAAAGGGTTCCCTATGTTCTTTATTTGTTTGTTGTCGCACTTTCCAATTATTCTCAACTCATTCCGTATTATATCAGTTTATTCGGATGCTGCAAACTATATTTATTACGCTGAGGATGGATGCGGACGAGAAAAAACATCACGATAATATATCCAGTAAACACAAAACATTTGTATAACATTTATACAATGTTGGACCAACGTCGAAGACGTCGGTCCGACGTTGTGTAAATGGCATACAAATGTTTTTTTGCTTGCTGGGTAGCAATGCCCGCATAAGCTCAATTGACAGACTGTAGGCCTATACACATTTCACATTTCTATAATTTGAGAAAACAACTTTTAACAAAAAAACACATTTACTCCGGCCCTATCAAATATAATACGGTTCGCGTTTCAGGGGGGAGGGGGTTGCTGGAAAGTAAAAATTCTCCCTTTTACAGTGTAAGCGGACAGGTAGATCCGAAAGGATTCTGATTGACGGACCCGCTCTGTGGGGATCCGGGACTCGCATCTACCCCCTCCCTGATTCTCCTTGCAAAAAACGGCACACCTGCCGCGCGCCCGTGGCCCTATTTTCGTCTCCTCCAGAGCTAAATGTAGCCACCCTCTTCCTGCGGTGCGTGGGGGAGAGTTGAGCCAGCGCCGGCGACGGTCGCCCAATGTTGAGACGACCTTCAGATTTATCGCGGCAGGTAGATTAGTTTTCGCGTTCATTGCTGCGCACCCGGGTGGCGCTGTCGTGTTGCCCAGTTCTGGGTCAAAGCTGGTCCGACGTCTACGACGTCGTACCAGCTTTGATCCAGAACTGGACCAACGTCTCGAGTCCCGGCATACCAGGGAGGCACCATGGTGGAAAACATCGCCTTAACTTTGCGTCACTACAGGACGCGTGACGAACTGCGCGAGAACAGCCCACCGCCATAAAAATGTGGGGAACCTCTGTAACTGAGAGGTAGCGTGCTCGGCCTCAGACTGCCAGAGTTCGAATTTCGAATTCTGTGTCTGGAGAGCAGTGTGATCTCACTCATCTCACCATCGTCAGAAGGTTCTCCTAGCCCAGTTTTGCCTGCATGTGCACGAAGGTGGCCTAAAACCACATTCATTTTATTTAATTTCCAACATCAAATATGATGCCGATCCGACCACTTCTCATAAATTGTATGCCCTTCAATTTATTAATTTTATTGCATTTTAAATTAGTCTTGTTTATATCAATGTTAAGTTGTTAATAAGGTTAACCCTTTTACCTTTAATCAGACCTATAGTTCTTTAGTTTATTAACTGATCAAATTATTGGCATTGGGAGTGAAATGGGTGTTTAAAGATTAAGATCTGCAAAGGTTTGGTTTCAAATTAAACAGTCAAGTAATATGAGCAATTTTCGCGTTAGGGAGACACAACTTCAAGCAGTTGAAAATTAAAATAGGCCCCCACGTATATTATATTTATAGAAGAAACGAGCGTGCGCTTCACGTTAATAGTTATATTTTTTACAAAGCATGCGGAGTTTTTTTTCAGAAATATGACTGCTCGTCATTTCGTGTTTTATCAGCTTTCTTACACCGGTTGCAGAATTCTTGTCTCTCTAATAAGCATCGGTGCATGGCAAACTCGTTTGCAAATGAGTTCAAAGTCTAACTAGCGTTTGAAGACTAGAACACCATCGTAGAACCACATTTATTACATTTTTTATGGGATCCCGTTTCTTTCATCACCGGATGCTTTATGGTGGATGAATTTTGCTGTCTCTAATAAGATATATAAATACTTATATTTTATAGACCTTATGAAAAATAGTCTCGATGTATATTTCCCAGTAACCCAGCAAACACGAAACTTTGACCAAATGTCACTGTAATGTTGGTCCACCGTCTACGACGCTGGCCCAACATTACAGTGGCATTTGGTCAATGTTTCGTGTTTTGCTGGAAGCGTCCTGGTAAAATCTAGCTTATTTCTGGCCGAGTCTAGATTCGAACTGAAAAAAACTTGAGAAACCACGCCTCCCATGCAGTTAAGCAGTTAATAAGAGAAACAGGCCGCATGTTTACCTCAATGGTGGGCCAGCATCTGAAAGGCTGGCCCAACATTGAGCCAAAACTGGGTCAGAACTTCGCAGCCAGGTAGTAAATGGAAGCCAATAATCCAGTTAGCCGGATAGACCAAGAGATGGCTGTTCATCATGTCAATATGCCAAGATCTTGGCAGGTTGGTACGGTGTTTGAAGTTCAAGCTTACACTATGGTGGAAGAATATAAAACGTGTTTACGTTAGGAAGTGTTACAAAACTCACGTGTTACGAAAGCTTTATTTATTTTTAGTTTCACTAAAAGGCGTCAACTTTTTTCATTATATGGGTGGTTCGCCTGATGTAGGAGAATAAATAAAATATTGTGTGTTGAATGAGCTTTATAAGATGTAGGTGTACATACACTCTGAATTCATTTGATAAGAATTACGATATGCTGTATAGCATATAGTATAGTTTTAAAAATGATAAACCAGGAAAACCTTTTGATAATTATTAGCTGATTGAGAAGTTACTCGAAACCTTGCATTCTATACCCCATTAGAAATGACTAGCATTTTAACCAGCTACAGTGTATATTATACTTGCATAATCTCAAATCATATACCCTTTCTCTAAAAACTGCTGTGTGTTTTTTAATAATGACGTCATTCTGATGCAAAGAGAACTACAACCCCTGGCGAGTGAACCGGTAAATATCAAGACCTTACCGCCAGGTTTATACACTGTCTGGTCTATCCAACCATTATAAATGTGTTCTCTCTATATTTTTTCTCGTTTGGCATTTGAATTAGTTTACCGTCTAGATAAAACTTATCTGTGAAAACATCATACAAGACCCCAACACAACGTCGAGACAACGTCATCCAACATTGGTCCAAATTTGAGCCGATGTTGAATGGCATTGGTCCACTGTTGTTCTTGTTGTGGGTGCTAAATCAAGCCTATACGACCACATCCCACCAAACGAGACATACTTGAGTAATGAGAAGTAGCCCACGCTCGACATTGTATATGGTTTACGATACACGTTTTCGGATTTCGGAAAACATAGTTCCGCCTTATTTATGGTAGTCACAGCGCCAATAATAAATATAATGACACACGTGCAATTCACATCCGTCATTCATTATATTTTTTATTATCGGCACGTCGTGGACATCATCTTGATTACAACTGTTCTGAAACTTTTCAGAGGATATGAATAAATATTGTCGTTCGATGTTGTCTACTTTATTTACATTCTTCACCAGAAACTTTATAATATTTGATTATCAATGTTTTAATTGCGAGATAAAAAATATGTCGTGCAACGCAGTCATAATTTATATGAGATCATCGATTGAGTGATGAATATTTTTGATGTAATCAAAGCACTGGAAAGTGGAAACAACTCTGCTTAGCAAAGCCGTTTTACTTTGCAGAGTGGAACTGATCTTCTGATTCGATACTTAAAATAAATAAAAACAACATTTTCTTCCAATTGCAAATTTGAGGAAAATATATGCAACTGGTTGCAGCTTACTACCAACGTGTGCTTTCTGTTATATACACTTTGAGTGACATGCAGGGTAGAACCTCTTAACCCCAAGAAGATAAAGAGGTATTCCCAGTAAGCACGGTATATCAACCCAATACTGGTTTGATGCTGGTCCAGCGTCGTAAACGATTGCCCAACATTAGACCATTGATGTCCCCTGTTTACTGGATTATTATCCCAATTCATTTATACACGAAAC
Organism: Flabesymbios commensalis; assembly: GCA_964017125.1. Lineage (NCBI taxonomy): Eukaryota > Metazoa > Annelida > Polychaeta > Terebellida > Flabelligeridae > Flabesymbios > Flabesymbios commensalis. The sequence goes on from OZ024914.1 coordinate 51,905,409, forward strand.
ATGCTTCCTGATTGCAAATTTGGTAAAATTATACAAGAAAATAAAATGTTCTCAGCGCGAAAATATATAAAATATACAGTAAACATCTGACATCTTGAGCACAAAATTCTGTAGAATGCATGTAGTTGACTTTAATCAAAGTAACATGTAGGGCCCGTACAAAACATATTATGAATAATTCACAGTCTCTGCGAGATAAATCATCTATGTGAATGACACCCCTCTCAGCCAATCACGCCGTGACGTTTTTATTTTTTCCATAAACCTCACATGAAAGTGGGTGTCTTAATCTGCACGCCGGCCACGCAGCCGTGTGTCCGCCGGAGCCCGTAGTCAAATTAATTACGGCCGGTTATAACTTGTGATTGCGCCGGCGAAATTCGCCGCCTGTGGTGGGGTATATAGGTGACCCGGCAAAAACGAGTCATCGACCCAATGTTGGGCCAGCGTCGTAGACGATGGACCAACACGGCGAAGCCACGACGGCATAAACGACCAGGTCTGTCCAATGCTAGTTCAGTGACGGGCCAACGTTGGCCCACCATTGAACCAGCATTGGCTGCAATTTCGGTCTTTCAAAGATAGGCTGGACCCTCCCCCCCCCCTCCCGAAAACTTGTCTACATGCAAAGTCCAACAGCTGCTTTAAAAGTAAGCAGTTACTGTTTCTTGCATTTTCAAAGTTTAATTATGGCAATGCCACCTAAAACTTATCTTTCTAATTTAATTTATTGAAATAAATGTCACCCTTGTTGAAGTTGTGTCTCGCCACCGCGACCCACAACTTCAAATGAGTGAAAATTATATATATATTTGTTTAATTTGAGATTAAACATTTGAAAATCTTGATGTTTAAACACGCATGTCATTCCCAATATCAGTGATTTGATTTGCTTATAAAATGGATTAACCCTTTCAAGCCTGACTTTACATTGTCATCTTCATCCACTACAAGCCGCGAATTGCTGTCGCAATTCTCGACTTGTGGTGGATGAAGATGATTTGATGTGGTTTAAAAATTTGAGAAAATTGCCATGCATTGCAAACCCGTTTTATGGAAATATTCATTTCAAAACCCTTGGTTGTAGGAAAATTAATTCTGTTTTCAGGGATGTAAAACGATGCCTTAATGCATCGTGGGGGCTTAAAGGGTTGAGAACGACTATAGTCGTGATCAGCAGGCAAAGGGTTAGGATTTTAATTTCCTATGTGATAACAGTCGTGTAACTATATTCTCATGTGATTTTACCAAACTAACCATAATTATTGTACATATACTACTGTGACAAACAAATCTGTAAAGACTTTTTATTTATTTCAATAAAAAATATCTATCTATCATTTATGCACGGTAGAGGTGGAATAAGTGACGGGCGGGGTGATCCGGAACGCGTCCGGATCGGGTAATCCCGCATGCGGCGGGCGCACCTCCCGCCGGAATTCAATCAGGTGGGAGCCGTGGGTGATTTCCAGCGCTTGTTGACTCGGCCATGGAGACGCGTGGCATTCGTATTCGCCGTGCGTTGTACCGCGGCGCTTACAATACCGCGCCCGCGGACGGCAATGGACTTTCTGCGCCAAAGCGATCAAGTGATTCCGTGGTCTGACGTCCCGCTACCCCCCACCCTGCGGAGTCCGCAATCTCGTCCTGCTGAATTGTCAACTTGTGTTTTTTCATTCATTTAAAGCTGGAATTGCTGACGCAATTTCCAGCTTTAAATAACGAAAACTATTTCTATTTACTGTAGATCTGGTAATATTCGAGAGGTTTTAATTTTCGCGAATTTCGCGAGGAGAACAAATTTGCGAATACAAGAATCTCTTGAAAATTATTATTAATATTATAATAGCGTTACTAGAGAAAAATGAAAATTCGCGGATTGTAAACTTCTTGAAACGTCCAAAAATCGGAAATTCACGAAAATTTAAATACGCGAAAAATACCCGATTCATTATATGCAAAATAGGGATTTACTGACCGGTTAGCATCAAATAAATATTTTATCAGCTTCAGTGCCATTCCGTTACGTTTGAAACCTACTTAGCCCTTACAGCGCGGGGATCGACTTTAGACGTCAGAATCTGACGTCTGTAGACGTCAGATTCAGACATCTAAAGTCGATCCCGCACTGTAAGAGTGAACATATTTATAATAGCCGTAGACCAATGAAATAGGTATTGAAAAGAAGCGGAAAGAGCTAGCTAAGACATTTATAAGGATTTCCAATTGAAAAAAACTCTTTGGTTTCCATGGTTTATACAAGAATATTTCAGCGCTTAAAGGGTTGAGAAATACGCATAGGGGCCCTATATTATGATCCCACGCAGCAGCACAAATTTCACCCACTTGGTAACGCGACACACAACTCCAAGTGGGTGAAATTAACTCATGTTTGTTTAGTTTGGGAACAAAAATTGTGAATCTTGATTTTCAAACACCTATTTCATTCCCAATATACACGATAGTGAATATAATCGCCTAATGGAAGAGATTTAAAACGGTTATAGTGGTGTTTAACGGTGAAAAGATAAAAGCAAGAAATGATAAAAGCAAGTATCTGCAGGGCACACACACTATGTTCACAGAAACAGTATCAACTGAAGAGCAGTTGATGTGTATGTTTACACATCAGGATTTGCAAATGTTGGTCTCAATTTAAACACATTTATATGAGTAATTTCCAGCCACTTGAAGTTGTGGTTCGCGGTAGCGAGACACAACTTCAGGTGGGTGGAAATTTAAATTACTTAATTTATCGCAGTTCACAGATACATTTTAAACCGAAGAGCAGTTGATGTGTATGTTTACACATCAGGATTTGCAAATGTTGGCCTCAATTTAAACAAATTTATATGAGTAATTTTCAGCCACTTGAAGTTGTGGCTCGCGGTAGCGCGACACAACTTCAGGTGGGTGGAAATTTAAATTATTTAATTTATCGCAGGGAACAGATACATTTTAAACAGATGAGCAGTTGATGTGTGTGTTTAGACATCAGGACTTGCAAATATTGGTCTCAATTTAAACAAATTTATATGAGTAATTTCCAGCCACTTGAAGTTGTGGTTCGCGGTAGCGAGACACAAGTTCAGGTGGGTGGGAATTTGAATTATTTAATTTATCACTGCAAGGGTTGAATCAGTTGCAATTTAATATAACTTCGAGATCCCACAACAAGCATTATTTTGTATATTATTCATTCGTCGAATAATCCAATCATGTTGCCCTCTTTGCTCGTCCTTCGCCACAGATATATTTGCATATTTGGTGACGACTGATCCATCAAAAAGCACTCAGGATAAAACTCCGACTCTCTCGAAATGTTGTCACGCGATTTTGTGTGAGCGATATTAAGGCATTGCCAATCATCCCCTCAGTGATTACGTTTCACTCAAAGCCGATTTGTTTTAACCAATCAAAGACATAGACCGCCAGATTAAAAGTACAATAACTAGGCACCTAATTAAACCGCGTTGATTTACTTAAAGACCGCCTCACGATACATTTAATTTTAATTAGGAGCTTCAATTAATCCTGTCTTTGTTTTACCATTCATAATGAGTCGCATTTATGGTATTTTCAATCATTTTATTAGTTTTTCATATTCTTCGGTTTTTCTGGTGAAATGGACAAAATCTAACCAGAAATATTATTAATTGATATTTTAGAAAGCGAAGTGCTTTCCGCGAAAGAGTTGCTGGTGTGCTGGTGATAATTTAATTTAGTCTATCTGGGATTTCTCGGAATAATCTAGTTATTGCGTATTTCCCAGTGAACACAAAACTTTTATATAACATTTATACAACGACGGCCCAACGTCTTCGACGTTGGTCCAACATTGTATAAATGTTATACAAATGTTTTGTGTTTACTGGGTTGTGCGCGTGAGCTCCTCTCTGGCTTTGCACGGCAGATCTCATGGTTTACAGCTCTACCACAGTTTAAAAAAATACTGTTAAATATAATTTGTGTCTATCTTATAAATATATTATGTCCTTCACACAAGATCATAACAGTGTCTTTGACGTAAACCATTCAAATGATTTGATGTTATATAACATTTCCGGCGTAGTCAGGTTGCTCGACTTAGTTATTATAGATATGGAAATGATTTGATGAACTATTTTATTCAGAGTTATAGAAAGACTAAGTCTTGAAAGCGCCAAGTTGTTTAATTGAAATTTCCGCCCTCTCCGAGCTGCGTCTCGCTGAAGCGATCCACAACTTCAATTGAGTAAAAAGCACAGTTTTTTGCTCAATTTCAGACGTACACGTTTGCTGGTTAAGCAAATATTCAACTTTCAAAACCTGTTATTTGGTGTGCCAATGAAAAATATTTTAAAAATATTATATTCGTGATAGTAGAAAAAATGTATATAAGTGTTCTCTTGTGTATTTCCCGAAGTTATTGGAAATTGGAATTTTCACCCGCTTGAAGTTGTGTCTTGCTGACGCGATCCACAACTTCATGTGGGTGAAAATTACTTGACCATTTTTTCTCTTGTGTGGTTCCAGCTAACGCGATCCACAACTTCAAGCTGATGAAAATCACTCGTTTTTTCTCAGTTAGAGACGTATAAACTTTGCCATTTTTTCTCTGGTGTGTTTCCAGTGCCAGATTGGAATTTTCACCCACGCGAAGTTGTGGATCGCGTCACTTCAAGTGGGCGAAAATAACTCGTTTTCCTCAGTTTGAAACGTATAAACATTATCATTGTGCTTTCTCTTGTGTATTTACAGTGCCAAGTTGGAATTATTTTCATCCGCTTGAAGTTGTGTCTCGCTGACGCGACCCATAACTTCAAGCGGGTGAAATTCACTGTTTTTTCTCGGTTTGAGACGAGTAAGCTTTACAATATTGTTTTTTTTCTCTTGTGTGATTTTTCTTCAGTTTTTCCTCACCTTACCATTGTCTTCTCTTTTGTGTTTGCAGCTATGCGGGGTGGTCCTGATAGCGCTGGGGATCTGGCTGCAGATAGAGGGAGAGCTGGACGAGTACCTGGAGGTGATCCGGGGCACGGATGCGGGACCACTCCTGTCCAGGGTGTCTTTCATCCTTATAGGGGTCGGCTGTTTCGTCACCCTGCTCAGCTTCCTGGGCTGCTGCGGCGCCTGCGCGGAGAGCGTCTGCTTCCTGTGCATGGTCAGTGACATCTGTATGCGAAGTCGAAAGGCAGTATAATGCTTACTTGTGAAGTGAGCAGACGCTGCCATTCGGCTTCGCATGGATGCTCGTTTAGAAGTGGCATTTATATATATGATGTAGCTATATACTATAATCAGACGTATAATGTCCGCGGCTGCACAGCGGCGGATCCAGAGGGGGGGGGGGGGTCTAGGGGGATCCCGACCCCACTTTTTTAAAAGTGAATTACATAACTAGAAAAAGAGTTACTGAACTCCGAGGCCCGGCTTTAATTTGTTAGAGTGCTTTAGACAAAAAAAAAAGTTGTGTCCCGCTGACGCGATCCACAACTTCAAGTGGGTGAAGATTATTCAGATTTGACAAAATGGAGGTTAACTATTTTCAAATCGTTTTGATTGTTTTTACGTGTTATCATAAACGTGTTTAAAAGCTGGTATTTGATGTTCTAATAAAAAATTATAAAGTTTTTAACCAAACGATATGCCACAGAAATGAGTAGAGTATATTGCAGTAGACACAGCTCAGTCGAGCGAAATTCCATTTGGGAGGTGTTTATAAATATAAATAGACTTTTTTATTCATTTGAAGCTGTGAATTGCGTCAGCGATTTACAGCTTCAAATGAATGAAATACACAACTAACAACTCACAGCACAAAGGTTGCAGCGAATACCATGGTGCCTCGCGTATTTGAAAAAATGGTACTCAAACAGTATTTCAATACACTGGTAAATTATTTAGGAATAAGATGACATGCCGAGAGCAATATGTCCTGGCATATCGGGGTTTCCCTTAAAATATGTAACCCGTTACTGATTCAAAATATCGCATAATATCATAAAATGTAGTTTATTTTGATTGATAAAACATTTCTACAATATTGACCTTTGACAGTAGGTCCACACTCCACAGTGCCATGCAGTGCCTGTGTGTGGCAGGTAGGTTGTCTGACACGCAATGGACATCGGGTGTTCTGGATTCTAAGCGGAACGATCCATGGTGCCCCGTCAGCCCTTCTAAATAATTCCATCTTCGTTGTAGTGTAGCTACCAATTATACAAGATATAAGGGTTATTTATGTCAGTAGAGACAGCACCAGAAAGTTGCCTAATTGTGGATCTTTACTGGGCCAACGTCTGTGACGCTGGTCCAGTGTTTATTCGAAGGTAATTCCCTATCACGAAAACTTGGCCATATTTCATCATTACATTACTTTCAAATTCTTCCCTCTGTGTCAAGATATACATCCGTATTTTGTATGCTAGCCCTTTTCTGGCTAAGTTATTTTTTTAGGTTTTCACCCACTTGAAGTTGTGTCTCGCTACCGCGATCCACAACTTCAAGTAGGTGAAAATTACTCGTTTGCTTAATTTTGGACCGAATATTTGCAAATCTTAATTTAAACGCTCATTTCGTTCCCAACAACAGTGGTTTGATCGGCTACTAAAACTGATTAGAAACGACTCCGGTCGTGATTAGCAGGCAAAGGGTTTAGTTTCGCGGCTTTTTTCATCTGGAAAAATCAGATAAAAGAGATGCAATGCAAAGTCCCTTCTTTATCGATTTAATTAAAAAAAATAACCTATTTTGTCACACTGATATCAAATATTATGTTGCGGATAAATATATATTTTCAAAAATTTGTTTCCAATCACAAGTCCACACTTCAGATTCATTAGATCTCTGGTGGCTCAATATTGTGATGTTCCGAATCTAATGGTCAGGTCAATGCGGGTTCATGTCTCGTCGTGCGTGAGTTGTGATGTTGTTTTTCACCATCTACCTGGTTCAAAGATCGTAGATAATTCTAATAACACAGAGAATCCTCTGAAATTTAAAAAAACGAAGTATCACATTGCTAAGGCTTCATCAGTTTTATCACAATATCGTCTGAGAGAGCGCGACGAAAGAAACCCAATCAATTCGCTCACGCAAGAATCATGAGTAAACAAAATTGATGAAGTCGGTCGCCACGGCTCCGTATACTTCTCTGCAAAGCCAAAAGGCTGTATCTACTTACTTGTAAAGTATGCAGATACCGCCTTTTGGTTTTGTACGGCATTATACACGTCACACGTACCGGATATTTTATTCACATTCCATAAAAAAACGCACCCACAGAAATATCTCGTCAATAATAAAATTGGTAACAAGCGCGGTATGTCAGTCACGAAATATTCCATGTGTTCTTCCGAAGTGCATTGTCACCAGACCATGCTATTACAACACTCAGATACCTTACCAGCGGGAGAGCAGATTGCAAAAAAGCTCTGTGCCTTTTGTGTCCCAGCAATGCTCCGATTCTGAGCACTGGTCTTAATGCTTTATGTTTGCTCTTACAACGCTGAAATATTGTTCTATAAGCCTAAGGGATTTTTTCAATTTGAAATCATCATACAATTATGTCTCCGTTAGTTCTTTCCGGCTGACGCAATTTCCAGCTTTAAATGACGAAAAATATTTGTATTTTTTTTAATTTACCTCTTCCAAAATGTAAATATACGATTATTTGACCAAATATTGTATCAATGTCACTGTTTTTGTTTTGAGACCTTATACACATTTTATAAAAAACATATGCCAGACCATTGCCAATACATCTTTTCAATTTTGAAGGGAAAGGGACATGTTTGGATTTAAATACAGGATTGACAGTAATTAGTAGTATGTATCAATGCACTTCAAAAAAAGTATATCACTTCAACCATAACAAGCAGAAAATCCACGATCCGAAAACCAACTTTTTAAACAAAATATATTTTGGGACATTATTTCGATGTTGTATCCTCGGGCAAGACACTTTACCCTCACATGCTTCACACATGAGTACCTGGTAGGACAGAGATGGCAATGTGTGCGACTAGTTTCTAGCGCCTAAATGGCTGCAAGTGCTGTATGATCCAAAAAGAGAGTTGAAATGGTACATGAATGAACAGGTCTAGTGACCAGTAATAGTAATATGTGTGAAGCACACAAAGCATTGTATGTGGCAGCGCTATATAAGAACTCACCATTATTATTATTTCACAGGCATGCCTTGTCAATTTAAAATCTGATTATACGTTATCAGTTCAGTGGTATGTCATTGAATAAAGCTCTCGTGTGAAAAACATATGGCGGATTCTGTACCAAACAATAAACAGGTGAATAAAAGCCACGACGGAATAAACAAATCTGGGGACTGACGTTAAAAGCTGGTAGAAATGTACAAGAAGGTTAGAAATAAAATCAGAAAACGACCAATTTGACAACCAATCTGGGCGGTTAACGCCCATTGTTATCACATGTAATAAATCATTATCGATCAGTCGATTTCTTTCACCAGGGTCCTCACAATTGCCTGCAAGCACGCCACACCTACCCAACGTTGCTTCAATGCTGGGCCTGCGTCAGCGACGCAGGCCCAGCATTGAAGCAACGTTGGGCTGACGCCTAGCGTATGCGGGGGAATGTTTTTAATCCCGTACAGGCGGGTTTTTGCCTCGGGGGCCTATTAGCGTGTGCTGCATGTTTAACATTAGCCCGATAAAGTTGTCCGCGCCAAAAACCGTGCAAAAGGGAAAGACTATCTATAGGTGGGATTAACGATTTGGGTACAAGGGCCGTAGCAATCGTTATCGGTTTGATTACAAGGGCCGCAGCAATCGTCAAAAACGCCGCTGATTGTCCCAATTAGATTCTGTGGATGATCCTTTGATTAGATTTTGTCATTTGCAGAAAAGTGCGCACGTTTTCGCATGCGGTCTTGATTCGGTGGTGATTTTTGCGATGTCGTTATCATCTAATGAGCCGTTTTTATACAGCTATATTTATTTCCCAAATCACTGGATCTAGAATGACATTAAATTCATTAGACTTATTTTATTACTTTTAATCCATTAAATTAACCGATCAAATGACTGTTATTAGGAATGAAATGAGTATTTAAACATGAAGATTTGCAAATGTTTAATCTAAAAGTAAACGAGTATGAGTAATTTTCACTCACTTGAATTTTCGGGTCGCGGTAGCGAGAAACAACTTCAATCGGGTGGAAGTATAAATTATTTAATTGAGTAAAAAGAGTTTTTCAGTCATACAAATTTGTTATTTTATGATTGTGGTCAGACTGTCGTATGTTTTACTGATTCGAGTGGCACATATCATTATCTGGCTTCCAGGGGTCGATACGGCATTTTATGTTACGGGGATACGACTATTGAGCTGAGTGTAGTTATTTCAATAATTATTATCAAATAATATTTTTTTGGCTAAAACACAACCCGCAGTTTGAAATAAACCCATCATACATTGTCCCCTTGGATATGAAAGTGTGTATCTGCCACTTTGTGAAGTGGCAGATACACCCTTTCATTTCCAAGGGGACGACATATCGTTTATGCACCCAGCATACCTCGCTGATTAAGGGTGGATCCGTGAAAGCATGCCCAGCGGCTGTGGTACCCATTAATACTGCAGCGAAACAACCCACGTTAAAATTGGATAACGGCCTGTTTAATAATTCACCGTGTCGACCACGCCCTCCACCGCGCCGCGCACGCTGTCAATCATCACACAGCTGACATCCCAGGCAATTTATCACCATTAATCCTCCACCCCTTGAAGCGCTGACAATTTTTGTAAAAACCATGGAGACCAAAGGTTTTTTTTCGATTTGAAACCGTCATAAATGTCTTAGTTAGCTCTTCCCGATTCATTTGAATACCTATGTTACGGGTCTACGACCACTACTAATATTTTTATTCTTACAGTGCGAGAATCGACTTTAGTCGTCAGAATCTGACGTCTACAGACGTCAGATTTTGACGACTAAAGTCGATCCCCGCTCTGTAAGGTTTAACCAGTTAACCGCCAGTAATATCGATTATATTCATTTTTTACATTTTTTACTTAACACATTACAAACCAGTTTTTAAACACTTGAAGTCCAATTTCAAGTGAGTGAAAAATCCAATTTCTTAATTTGGCGGTTAATTTTGAGTATTTTGTGCAGTACAGATGAAGATTCTATCTGTACTGCAACGTATAGTTCTCAGATCTATGTGTAAGCTGCCGAATGATAATGCTTGACGCCGCATATATGGTTATGTAGCCTACATTTAGATCCAGTTGATATTTCTCTCAGTTTTCCGCTTTTGTAGAAATGATTTCATTTGCGGACTGCGATTGATTAACTGAGCTCACGCCTATAATTATGTGGGATCCAGTGTTAGGTTTTACCAACAATAAAAATTGTTCCTACGGGACAAAGTCTGCTGCCACAAGCACATCTTGCCGTATCAGGTCTGACCGTCAGACTACCAGTGCAGACAACTGGATAGATGAAGATGCCACAAACACTGCTCACATAATATATATTCATCGGAGTTTAAAAATGAAGGCCTACTTTCCAGGTAATGATTCTGTACCCATTTTAATTTGAAAAATAGTTTTTCATATCTGAAAAGCAGATAAAAAAATGACAGATTAATACGCGATTTGAAAAATCATAATTATAATTACTCGCGCTCCAGCATCTATTGCGTCAGTGACATTAGACAAAGAACGCATTACGCAAGATAATCATCTCACCGAAATGGATCCTATGATAGCATGGATAAGCTATTCTGCCGTGCCAAGCCAAACGGCAGTATCTGCTTACTTCACAAGTGAGCAGATACTGCCTTTTGGCTTTGCAAAGCAATATTCTGACCCTTTTCGTCAAATTGCAGAGGTACATTCGATTACATCTCGACAAGTAGACAAATAATACGGCTGATTTTGATTGTATTGACCCATTGATCCCCCCGGCGCCGTTAATTATGGACGGCCAACCCAGAAATTGGACTCTCATCGCAGCTCATCGATCTGTGAAGGGGGCGTTTAACGTCAATTTCATAACGATTTGGTCTTGACGCGCATGCGTTGTTGTGACTTGTCAACTTCATGCTATATGTCATGATTTCTCATTTTAGCTTTTCTAACCTTTTAAGTACACGGGGTCGTTGGAACGGTCATTTTCACCAATTATAATGTTGTGAATATGCTCCAGGATTCAAATGTTTGCGAAATTTACTGAAGCTTAAAATAAACAATTTGAATGTGATGCGTGTTTGCCGGTATATATTATAGCTAACCCAACAACCACAACCACGATTATGACGTTTATAAAAATACTCTGTTGATTGAAGTTTAGAACACATTTTGTATTTGCGCATTATATACCAGCTTTTCAACATGTTAAACATAAAACGTGACATCAATGAAAGAGATTTTAAAATGGCTGACCTCCATTTTGTCAAATTTGAATAATTTTCATTCACTTGAAGTTGTGGATCGCGTCAGCGATACACAACTTTAAGTGGGTGAAAATTCAGATTCAATAACTTGTCAATTAAACATGTTAAACACTGTTAAAGGGGTAAACATATTGAGATACTTTACCTATGTAGAATTTGATGATTTGCTATAATTCCTCCTCTTTTATCTGTTTCAGTTCACGTTATTCCTGTTCGCCGTGCTGCTCACGGAGATGTCCCTGGCTATCTACCTGGGGGTGGATCATAAAAACGTGAGTCATCCACATTACACATTTGGATTCTTCTTTAAATCGTTGCCTCGGAGCTGAAGGATCCTATCTGACACTCGTTAGAGTGGCAGATAGGATCCTTTAGCTCCGAGGCGACGAAATATATGTGGATATTTAACTCTTAAAGCGCTGTAAAACAAATTGAAAATGTCATAAATGTCGGGGTCAGCTCTTTCCGGTTAATTTGAATACCTATGCTACGAGTCTACGGCCATTATAAATATTTTTACTCTTACAGTGACGTCTAAAGGCGATCCCCGCGCTGTAAGGGATAAGGCACTCGGAGGTGACAAACCCATGTATTGTCACAGCACAATAACCACGTTATTAGAACTTTTTAAGGCGACGAATAATTGATTTTCACCCCCATAAGGTTCCGATCCACAACTTCAAAAGGGGTGGAAGTTTCTTATATTTGCTTAAGCGGACTTCAAACGACCACGACGAATTGAAATGCGAATTAAAAATTCCAGGGTGAATGACTTAATTCATTGAACTACGAATTGAACATTCTAGGGTGAATGTCTTAATTCGGGACCGATGTCCGAGGCAATCTGAGGCTTCGACCCAACATCCAGCCACTGTTGATTCCACGTACGTTGGTTCGATTTTCTGAGGTCTCAAATATTGTCCGGGAATGAAACTTAACATGAAACAATGGCTGAATATTGTTGCAATGCTTGTCAAGCGTAGTGGAAATTATTACGGTACACTAGCTGCTGAGGTCTGGTAGATGTCTTGGACATTAGTCCAGCATTTGGCCAGCGCCGTATCTAGCCAAAGCCGGACACCCGCAGGTGCTTTCTCGCCTCCGGTCATGTAACATGAGAGCCCCTCTCTTGATGGTCACCAGGTGGCGTGGCGGAGGCAAGATAAACACCCGCGTCCCCTGGTGGTGAGATCCAGGAAACATATCTTGAGGAAGGCTTCTCATGTAAGATCAAATAATGGAAAACAATTATCAGGCTCTCGCTTGTAGAGAGTAAAACAACGCCAGACAAATAGCAGATAATCATTGATCAATGACTTTAATTTTAAGTCTTTTTCATCGAACTTTCAAATGGATTAAAATTGTAATCACATGTACCAGCTGTGAGGGAATACGTTTTAAAATCGTAATATCATTACATAATTTTGTATTACTTATATTGCAAATTGTTTAAAATCTAATGAGGATACTAAGTTAATCATTTTATAATATTATTTACGTGTGACAAAGTACAGGAAGCGCATTTGCAGGGGTAATGTTCGCCGGACTAAAATAGTCAAAATAAAATATTAGCTTAATTTAATTCTGGATCAAAACACAGTCATGAAAAGGGATAAAATAGCTCTGAATGTTTGATAATAATAATTATTGTCCTAAAATACTTTGTAGCAAGGTGTGAATATATTTTTACTTTCAGTAGCGATAATGTAAGTCAATATAATCTCATAAACGGCGATATAGAAATATTAATAATTTCAGGATTTTCAAGGGATGTATGCTGTCAAATTATATATTAATGTGGGGCATATACTTGAAGTATTGAAACAATATTATTGTAGCTTGAGAACCATCTAAATTTAGATAGAACGTGCAATTGATCAGTCTCAGCAAACACGGAACATTTGCATAACATTTATACAACGCCGGCCCAACGTCTTCGACGTTGGTCCAACATTGTATAAATGTTATACTAATGTTGTGTGGTTACTGGGTTTTGATGACATTCAGAACATTTTTGTTTTCGAACATGTGGCATATATCAAAATAAAGATACCTTCTATAATTTTGTTATCTCGTCTTTTCTACCTCAGACAAATAATACGTTACGTTGAAGAATCGATAGCGGTCCAGATACTGGACACTAATAAAATCACACAGTTTTCTGTGTCTGCAGCAATGCCATTTTTTTAAGCAGCCGCCCTGGATGTTGTGGTATTTAAGTTGACACAGCAAGTACTGAATCGCTGCATGATGTGTTACCTTGTATCCAATGTTGGATCAATGTTGGGCCACCGCCTACGACGCTGGCCTAGCATTGATCCCACATTTCGTCGACACTGTCAGGGGCTTAACCAACGTATCACTTATCACAGAGTAACGTAACTACATTGCTCTGCAACTCCAAACGGGCAGTATCTGCTTACTTGTTAAGTAAAGAGATACTGCAAACCAATATGGCAGTATCTGCTTACTTTAAGCAGAAACCACCTTCTGGCTTTGCACGGCAGTATACCAACAATACGGATCATCGGATTCCGGAGCAGCAGCAGCTGAGAGTGAAAAATATACAAGTCCAATGATCCAAGGGTTTGGGATTACACAAGCATCCCACTGACTCTCAAGCTAGGTTGAAAATCAAAATACAAAACAAGTGTTCGGTTGTCTACATCTGTATGTGTTTCTTTTCACAGCGGTATTACGTGGCACATAAAATCACCCTTTTGGATATCATTTTTTAACATCATAAGCCCCAACAATCTATTACATTACCTCTTTGTGTAGTATGGTGATTCTTGGTAGGAAGTCGTCTAAAGTAATCCCAACCAACAGCGAATGTACGTCCGAGAAAACTCGCAGATAACAAAATTAGGATAGATTCGTAGATCCTAATGTACAAGGCGTGCGGGAATTTCGTTTTCCTTGGCATTGAAAAAGTATGCTTTAGACCCATAACATAGGTATTCAATGTTCACAATGTTCACAATATATTTATATTGTGCCATATCTCATAGGATTCTATGGCGCAGGCATTAGGCATATTTAAGGCGGGGTACACAGTTAGTCGTGAAGATAAGCGCTGTAGGCTTCTCTAAAGAGCACTGTCTTGAAAGATGTTTTGAACTTATGCTCGTCTCTCATTTCTGGTGACAGACCACTCCATGCATTCAAATAACGTGGAAAGAGCTAGCTAAGACATTTATAAATTTTTCAAATTGAAATTAACCCTTTGGTCTCTATGGTTTATGTGAACATAATTCATCGCTTTAAGGGTTAAATATCAAAGGCGGGCCAACGCCTGCGACGTTGGCGCGATGTTGACCCGCATTTGATGGGTGTTCCATCTGTCCTCATCATCAGTTGACTTAGCAGGTCTGGAAACTGCCGCGGGCAAATGGGGTACAAATGTTCTCGGCGGGTGTGCGTCCCGGCAACACGGATCCGGCCACCCAGCAAACACGACACATTGCCCCAATGCTGGGCTAATGTTGGCCCAGCGTCTACGACGCAGGGCCAACATTATCCCAGCATTGAGTCAATGTGTCGCGTTTGCTGGCTCTCTGGATCATCGTCTCCGGATCGGGTCCACAAACAACCCCCCATCTTGTCGGCGGGATTCCCGCGGGGACACAAATGCTTTCAACTAAAGTGCCGGCACAGTCACCCCCCCCCCCCGCTTCCGACCTTACCAGATTCTTGTCACCTGTGTAAGACACCGCCGCCCAATGAGGTGAAAATTTTAATAAAGCTCAATCTTTTGACCCTGTTGAAGTGTGTCAATCATTCAGCCTTGATCGTGGACCCATTTTTAGTAAACCTGCTTTAGTCATTAGCACATAATATAAAAATAAAAATTATTGTGATATTCTTACTTTTGTCTACGTTGCCGTTGCGGGTGTCCGAACTATCATTATTTTGCCGTAATTGGTGAAATGTATACAAATGCACTCATCTTTTCATCGCCATTTTCTGAAGCGAGCATATCATCAACCCGTTTCTGGGCTTGGATGTTCGAGTATTATAGGTTACCGCTTGAATACAAATATTAGATTTATTTTGACTTCAACTTAAACCGTTAGATTAAAAAAACAAAAAAATAAACTTTTCAGATGTTTTTCGAAACTATGTAGTTTTTAAATGTCGTTGTGTGTACAATAAATGCAGATGAATTTAGTAGTACGACGATCATGTGTCCACGTTTGTCCAACGGTGCAGACGGTGGACCAACATTGAAACAACATTACCAATATTACCTGGTCCATGTATCGCGTTTAGTGATCAGCCTCAGGGCCGCAGCCAGGAGCGGTCAAGGGACGGGGGTCAGTACTCGGCCGCACGAGAGGTGACACTTAAATGCGTGATGCGCACAAGGTGAGCCACCCCCTCCCCCCTCGGGGGGGGGGGGGCGGGATCCGACTGCTCTCGGTCAATTTGGACGTGCAGTATCCGGCGAGGTCCGGAGATCCCCGCGGCCTCTGGTATCCAGCTATCCTCTTTCTGGATCAATAGTCCACCGGTAGTCACATTCTTTAGGATACTACCGAAAATGGTATTTTTGCGAGAGATGACATCGTGAATTAAATGGTGAAAAATTATAAGTTCTTGATGATCTTGTCAAATCTTCGTCAATGATATTGTAATAGGTTCATTTCGTGGGCTACCCGTTTTTCTAAAATTTACGTACAAGATTAACCTTCTCTTATAAGCAGTTATAACTACTTTTTTTCATTCTTTAATCCCAGTCACGCGCTAATCACTTTTTTATCTCCGCCGGTCACGATTATATTTGTTTTTTTTATTATTTTTCATCGGCGAAGTGAATAAAACAGCTTTCAAACATTTAATGTAATACTTGAATAACTTGCGGTTAAAATGTTAAAAACACAAAAATGAGTCTTTATGAATATAGAATACACCTCCTCCACCCTTAATTGACATGTAGTTGAAAAAAATCTTTTAAATTCAGTGGTGTATATTTATGTCTAAAATATCATTATTTTGTTCAATCGATGTTGGGCGGGTATATTTGGTAAAATTCCAGGACGATTGTATAGATGATGTCAATTCATTAGAAACTTGGCTTCGTTTTACTGTTCAAGCTACAAACTGTATGATATGTGATGTGATTTTACGTGATGAATATAACAATGAAAGTAAAATGTGTCGAATTGACAACGAAAATAATATTCAAGTAAGGAAGAAAAAGCTGGTAAAACATCTGAAAACCTCCGGGGGCCGAAGTGGGTTGCGTGACTTCTTCTAGCGAAAGGAGCGCCCGGGGCACTTGTTCGATTTGTGCCCCCACCACAGCAAATTCAACCAATGCAGATTTTATGTTGGGCCAGAGACTACGACCCTGGCCCAACATTAAATCAGCATTGTTTGAACTTGCTGTGTGTGGATTGATTTTCGGAGGAGTGACCTCTGATGGAGAAGTGGTTCCGTGCTCGCATCAATCCTGTGAGGGTTGCCCAAGATGGGAAAGAATCCCTACAGGCTGCCATGGCGGTACCCATACTCACAATGTGCAAATTTGTGCCGCCACTAATATCAAACTGATCGGGCCGCTGGGCGTATTTGTTATATTTAGGATTAAATATTACAGCCGGACTATTTCGAAACATTGAAATAGTGGAGGGTATCTCAAACTGCGGTCGAGTTTTATTTTTAATCCCGAAAATGGCATAATAATATAATTAAAAAATAATTTACCTCATTAACTGCTTTTTGTAACATCTACCCGGCAATTTATCAAATATTAGGTAAATGCGGTCAGCCGTTTTTCAATATTGCAGACAAATATTTATTTAGAGTTTATTTTATGCGCTAATACGGAGGGGCCCAGCGGCGCTCATATTTTTCGCAAATACTAAAAAATGTCCCATAAATTGCCCTGAATTGACCAAAAAAATGTTTGGGGCCAGGCCCCCGCGGGACGACTTTAAAAATAGATCTTATACATAGTATCATAACATAGACAACTTATTTTTTAATTAGAAAATTCAATAGGTCACATAGGCCACATCATGTAGCCATTCCGTTGAAATGTTACAGCGCCTTACCTTTAATACCTTTCATACAACATGTTTATTTTGACTGACGGTCAGTGTAATTCATACAAAGGTCACTCGTGTTTGTCTTGGCTTCCTCTGCTGAGAATTCACAGAGACCCAGAACAAAATGGCGCACATGTGCAAAATGCCACAAGTTTGTAACACTTCCGGCGAAATTAGCGCAGTCAAACCAGTACAGCTCATAGTACAAAAACAGACAGCAGTAACTGTTCACTTTTCAAGTGAGACGATACTGCTGTTTGTCTTTGCAGGATGGAACACAAATGCAAAGACAAGCAGCAGTAACTGCTTACTTTTCAAGTAAGCAGTTACTGCTGTTTGTCTTTGCGCGGCAGGGCTTTCCAGCTATGTTGCCTCAGCTGTAAGCATGGTGAAGCTCTCAGGTCCAGAACACTAGATGCAATGACACTTTATTAACCCTTTAATCGCCGGTACTGATTATATTATTTTTTTCTCATTTTTTTTATCAGCACAATAAATACCAGCTTTTGAATAAGTTAAAGGTGAAAAAGATTTCAAAAAGTTAACCTCTATTTTGTCAAATCTGAATTATTTTCACTCACTTGAAGTTGTGGATCTCGTCAGCGAGACACAACTTCAAGTGAGTGAAAATTCCAATTAAATCATTTGGCGGTTAAAGGGTTAACCCTCGAATATTGGATTTTGTGTAGGTGCAATATTTGGTTAATTAGTAAAAAATACGCACGAGTTTAGGTCTCGTATTTAACAAATGTGAAAACAAAAGTGGGTAAAAATATTAAACGGATGATTAGTGCTTCAAGGGTTATTATGTTTCACAATTTTTACAATTCAGCAGGCGCACTGGTGTAGGCTACGTCGTTACAGTGTGGTGTACATCCATCTTGAAATGTCATTCTAATACCCGCAAAAGAAGAAAGAGTTTAGCCGTAACGTGTGTTTTTCAAATAAATGTGACATTTTTTATCCATCTGCATGAAAAATACATCGATAGCGTACATGCTTTTTGTACTTTGATAATTATTAATAAAATAAATGAGTTGTAAGACCGATAATTCAAAATTCACCACCACAACGTGATATTTTGCAGTAATATTCACCAAATACTTTTGCATCATTCTCTCATCAAAACAGCAGATTGTTGGTATAGTTATGATGAATTACTTATTATAAGTTTATAAATGATGGCTATCTTCATCACCAAGAATGAAAAAAACATCTACAAACAATACACAGGAAGCTTATTTATTTTTTTAACGTTAGTTTGCGTTAACAGGTGAAGGCACTGCTTTGAATACAATTGAAGTTTGCAAGGAACCTCTAATCACGAAAAAACAGCATGTACACATTGTAGTCCTTCTGCGTCGACACTGTAGTTTACAAGACGTTGGATCTGCGATGGCCAACGTCGTCAGACGTTGGGCAATCGCAGATCCAGTGTCTTGAGTTCTTCAGGATCCCAGAGAAGTCCATGTTGTATAGACGTGTGATCCTGGATCTAATTGTTTCCTTGGTTTTTCACCTTGGGGGCTGGTCTGACTTGTTAAGTTCTTGTTGCCATTGTTACTTTTTCCTCAGCCCCACCTCCCACGTGTGTGAATACACCCGCACAGGGCGCCCCCAGGTGTTCGTTGTCAGTACTCGACGCGAACCCCAGGTTGATGTTAACCCGCTAATTAGGACGTTTTCTTGTGTGGTCAGTCAGTAAGTGCTATACCTTTAGGGGGAATATTTGTTCATAATTAGTTGAAAATTGTTGAGAAGAAAACGTAGAGCATACTATAAAATAATTGTATGAGGTCATTTTTATAGAAATATGCCATTGAAACAGATCGATTACTCAAGGATCTTGAACTCTGGTCTCACATTGGCATAGGCATAAAATACGTGTAGGCCTACATCTTCTCAGAATATACAAGTTGGAGTGGGACTATGATACATGAAGGACATTGACTTCCACTGTGACACTGAAGACGACGCACCTCATATATTTTGGTGTGACTACATTTCAGACGGAGTTCAAGGCAACGATTTCTATGGATACACATTATGTACAGTGTATGTAGTCTATAGGAAGAAGAGAAACCATGATATACAAAAATAATGTTGTAATATTTAGTGGAATATGTGGAACATATAAGCTAAATTTTTAAGGCCGACTGTTTTTGTGCACCTATACGATGATATCATAACTTGTACGAGAGGAGGTGACGGGGTGCTCCAGTGTTCCGCGGGTTTTCGGGTTCACCTCCGGCTGGTTCACGCCTCGCAGATCGCTCGGACCTTTGTCAGGCGCGCCAAAGGCCGAGGACTAAATAACACCTCGGCTGAACGAAAACCTGGCGTTTTGCTTAGAACAATATTTATCCACATATGCCGTCTATTGTCGGACTACCATTGTAAACACAGCGGTGGGGTCTCAAACCTGGAAAATATGTGCCCACGGTCCAACTTGGGTTCAATGCCGGGGCAACGTCGTAGACGTTGCCCCGGCATTGAACACAAGTTGGATTTTCGTGCCGCGGAGAAATCGCAATGCAGGAGTAGATGGGGACGCTGCGTCTCCGAAGGGACGTTTAAACACCTAGGATTTGCGGGTTTGCCCCCGTCGTCCTTTGCCGTCATCCACCCCGCAGCACGGACCTCACACTTCCGTTAAGGGAGCACAACGGGTGCGGATGAAATAACCGACATTCCTGGATACCAATAAACCTCTCCACATTCAGGCGATCTGTTCGCGCTCATGTTTGACCAGGAGACAAGATCCTTTCCTCTCTCGTTTTCTCTCCCCTCACCACCTTGCTGGCTGTCGTTAACTTCTATCAACTGACCATGTTTGCCCACACTCCTTGTGAAAACACACCCACTGAGACGCATTTCTTGTTGGCTGTTTTTTCTTCCCCGACCTGGCCATCTGCCGTCCATCCAACAAGCATCCCTGTGGGAATTTATCGTTTCTGAATTATTTTTGTGGTCAATTTTTGCGGTTGCAATTACGGTCTCATGCGAAGTTATTTTAACAAAATTTGAAAAATTATTCCTTGACAAAATGGGCGAATTTATTATCCTCGATTTTTGTGCACACTCAAGGATCCTAGATGCAAAGGGGAAAAATAAGCATAATAATAATAAAAAAATAGGAAATAAATATGCTCTACATAACTTCAAGTGAGTGAAAATTATTCCGATTTGACAAAATAGAGGGCGACGATTTTGAAATCTTGTTGATTGATGTCATGTTTTACTTTTAACATGTTGAAAGACTCGCTAATAATGTGCAAATAAAAATGAAAAAAACACACGAATTTAATCGTGACCGACGGTTAAAGGATTAAACCAGAATGTTTGATCCTGCTTGTCCATTCCAGAGTCAGATCGCGGATCATTGAGTATCCGTGAGTATCCGTGATGTATCCGTGTTCGCGGGCATCTCGTTGAGGGGGTCCCGCCTTAGCGAAGAAACAAGGCAGTGTAATGTGAACATGGCCGTGTGATGCCGCTCATGCAATGCTGGCCCAATACTGATCCAACGTTTTCGAAGTTGGCCCACTATTGGGCCACCATGGAGCTTTGAGAATCACATTGGTTGCACTCATGTAGAATAGCTGGTCCACCACCCAGGCTTCTATGATCTGGTTATTACTGAACAGCTTGGCTTCCCCTCGAACACCCAGGAGGGAATTCATAGCCCACGCGTCAATGTCCACTTTATTTTTACTCACATTAAATATGATCCAACAAATGAAAGAATGTTGTGAAAAATCATTATCCAGATTTTTTTACTTACAATCAAGTCAATTTATTCAAAGTTAAAATATTTCTTAAATTGATTTTAAGTTATGTTTCGTTAATTTTTTGCTTCACTAAAACTAAATGATAATTATTATTTTAAAAATATATGACATATATTTTCTTATCTGCTGTACATATGACACATGTATGGCCGATTACGAGAGGAGTTTTATTCCATGTCTTATATAAAGCTATTTATTTTCCTGCCCCCGGCCGATACCTGCTTCATTTGGGATTTTGTGATACATATACATGTTACTTATTGTCGATTTCATTTGTTTTAGATACGGTCTCGTCTGAAAGAGAACATGAAGATACAGATCAGATATAACTATACGTATAAACTGACTCCAGAAAATAAAACTATGCCAATAACGCTTGCCTGGAATTATATACAAGTTAAGGTAAGGAGGCACAGCCATGTGTCATTGTCATTCAATCCGACCTGGTGAATGCAACGATATATAACAAAATAACCATTTGAAATTTGTGCTGATGTCTAGCCTATTTATCTCATTGTGTTGACATATTTTACAGATTATCGACACAATTTAAATTAAACAATAGATATTGATTTGATGCATAATTATGAAGCGAACTAAAGCATATTATCAGACACTTTTACCATAGAGCGTCCGTACCGGCTTCCTTTGAAACCAGCCTAACCTTAAAGCCTTGAGGAAGTCTACACTCGTTGTTTTTTTAGCCTATCTGTATGACTAGTTTTCACCCACTTAAAATTGTGGGTGGCGGTAGCGAGACACAACCTCCAAGTTGTGTGAAAATTTAAATGATTTAATTCAGCCATTTAAGAGCTAACAATATGTCTATTTTCGCTTGCGAAATGTCTTAACTCTGGGAAGTTAGTTTGAAAACTAAATACGTTATCATTTTCAATTGATGCTTTAGTATTTTAACCCTACCTGCATATTTAATAAAACGTCATTTTCAGTATTGGTAAAACAATCCTAAAATTAATTTTAACTCTTAGAACACTGACCTATTCAATTTGAATTTTCAGTCACTTAAAGTTGTGTCTCGCTACCGCGATCCACAACTTCAAGCGACTGAAAATTTGTATTACTTGCGAAATTTAGGACTAAACATATTATCAGTGATTCAAGATTGAAAGCATATTTTGATTTGTAACAACTGGTTATACAATCATGTTCTAAGGGTTAATATATATTTAATTGTTCAGTTGGAGTGCTGCGGGGCGGACGGGCCGATGAACTACCACATGAGCGACTGGTACAACCGGACCCGGGTGAACCAGCCCGGGGTGGCCGTGCCCGCCACGTGCTGCGTCCTCAGCAGCCGGGATCACAGGTATCCCCTGCCCAAGGAGGAGAACCAGTGTCAGATAGACGCCGCCCTTATCAGGGATCAGCCCGACAACAGATACCTACACATAGATGTAAGTATGAGAGATGCCTGGCTTTAACCAGTGCAACGCCAACATATTTTTGTTTAAATCATGGAGACCAAAGGGTTTTTTAATTTTCAAAAATTAAATGTCTTAGTTAGCTCTTGATGATTCATTTGAATACCTATGTAATGGGTTTACGGCCATTACAAATGTTTTTATTCTTTCAGTGCGTGGATCGATTTAGACGTCAGATTCCGACGTCTAAGTCGGTCACCGCGCTGAAAGAATTAAAACTTTTAGTTGATGCATTTTTTACTTGCAGGAAGATTTTAGATTCCCATACTGCTGTGTCATGCAAAAACAAACAACAGTAACTGCTTAGTTGGGAAGTGAGCAGCTACTGCTGTTTGCCTTTGCATCTCACTGTACCTAGTATATAAAAATAACTTTTGCACATAGCACGATACAGTAAAATAATGACATGCAAAAGCTACTATACTAAGCAGTTTTTGGTGTTTGGCTATTCATAGCATTATCCTGAAACTTCTCCAGAAAAAAATCCTTCCTCGATTTCTTTGTAGATGATAGTCCACTGCTTGATTGATTTAGGGAAATATATGTTCGTCATCGAACTCATTTTCTCACACTTTTCATTTCGAGATGTAGAAAGTTTGCGTAGAATTATATGTTCCCACTACAAAATGAAAATCCGGGTATGGTTGTGGGTTTTATAATTACAGTCGGTTACGTAACCCATGTGCCGTAATGCTTGTCTCGCCTCCCACTAAACGCGAGACATTGACCCAAAGTTGTTTCAATGTTGGACCAGCGTTGCAGACGATGTGCCAACATTGAAACAACACTGGGTCAATGTCTCGTGTTTGCTGGGCTTCTTTCATCTTCTCAATCTCTCAAGCAAACTGTATTAAATAGAAGAACATTGCTAAATGCTGGAACAAACGAAACTCTATTTGTTTAACTTTTCGTCTCGATCTGTATAGAAGAAAATATCTGTTTAACTTGACCAAAGTGAAAAAACATATTCAGCTCGCTACACAAAAGTCATTTAATGGACTCCTCATACATATTTTCAACTTGGAATTTGAAATGTTGTATATCTCCCACTTTTCAAAGTGCAGATACAACATTTCAATTCCAAAATGACGCTACAAGTTATTATATTATTTATATTTGGCCAGTGAAATTTACTCAGTTTAGCAATGCAGTGAGTTTTCTACGGCCTAGTTTTTTCCTTCACAGTTAACAAAAGTGGTCTGAAGCTGACCTGGCCAAAAATATGACACAATTATTACATAAGCCTAGGGCTTTGGACAAATAATGCAAAACAGCCGTTTTTGACAAGGTATTTAGGACGGCAATATTCCCGACAGATCCCCACCGCGCATAATTTCAGCCTTCTGGGTAATTATACCTCGATGCACATCTGTCCGATGAAGCCAGTTTAAACAATAGTTTTTATTGTAAAACGCGGGTTTTCAGCAGGGCATTTTGCCGCGCAACTGCAACGAATTCCCGCCGCTCAATTTGCGTGATCGCGAACGCGATCACGCGAATTGAGCGGCGGGAATTCGCGGTCTGGCACAGGCAGGGAATCGTGGATCCGTACGGGAGCTGCCCCCCCCCCCCGC
Source organism: Flabesymbios commensalis (assembly GCA_964017125.1). NCBI lineage: Eukaryota > Metazoa > Annelida > Polychaeta > Terebellida > Flabelligeridae > Flabesymbios > Flabesymbios commensalis. Next base: position 51,929,692 of record OZ024914.1, read on the forward strand.
ACGTAACACGTCCTGGGACGCACTATTTGTCAAAAGGGATCAGTCGGTATCTCGTGCCGCTGTCAGATGCCATTCTACCCGGTGCCTGATGAATGTCACTGGCGAAACGAGCCGGGCTTGGCCAAACACAACTTCCCCGTCTCATTAGGAGCGCTACATTTTCCAGAAACAACACCGAGTCGTGTTTGCAAAACTTTTCCAGGATTGACTTACTAGAATTTTTGTGCGTTAGAAAGGAAGGATAACATTGATATGAATATTTTTTTAGGAATATCCACATCATTAAAACTAATCCGCATGATAACGATTCTAAGCGTCCATTTCTTTGAGAAAAAAGTAAATGGTGAATATTTTATGCATTCACATTTCCACTGTTCCAATTATCATTTGTTACGAGCTGTTGAATTTCGAAATAAAACTCAACATAGAGTGGGAATAGAGTGCGGTATTCGCATGACCTGTAATTGTAGTTAATTATACAATAATAAATAAAAAGGGTCGTTTCTGCCAAGTGGCAGATACGACCCTCTAATACCAAGGTGATCATATAACAAAGAAATGACCGGTGTGTATTGGCTTATTTTATCCTTGGGCGAGGCAGGCGTCGGTTATTCTAATTACATTTTATGAAATAAACAATGTGTTTATTTGAGAGATCCACACATTAAAATGTGATGTTGTACATATTACGAGAATGACAATGTTGTACACGAGAATGCACGTATGTTTTTTGTACGAGAATACAGCTCTGCAAAGCCAAAAGTTAGTATCTGCTAACTTGTAAAGTAAGCTGATACTGCTTTTTGGCTTCGCACGCAAAATAGATAGTTTATGGTACATTTTGAACTGTGTTTATGTACCATATGTATCAGTTCATTGTATTTGTATATACTTGTTATATTTGTGTAAAAATGATGACCGCATAACATATTATTCTTTTCGGTCGTTCATTTTCTAGATTTTAAATATGTGTCACATTTTATTTGGCAGTATGCCCAGCGTCGGGTAAGTTGATTCAGAATGCCAGTACTGAGTTGCCATAGTTACTAGACAACAAACATGTGCAGTACGGACACTATCTGCACATGGATGTATGAACCAAATAACGCGTTACTAAGCTACAATGCGCTACTAGGCAACTGATGATGACGTTATAATAGTATTTGTACTTAACCCTTTGCTGACTAACATACCTTTGATATAAATGCCACGTCTTTCGGGCTATCGAATGCGTTATCATGGTTATGGAGAAATTTGGGAAATCAAAATCAATATAAAAATGAATGAAATAAATGGAAAAAATATATATTTTTTAAATTGTTGACAAATCAATTCATATCTAATCATTTGAAGCAGTGATTTGTTAAATCCTTAGTGATGTCAGTGAAGGGTTGATTAATGAATTCTGCTGTCGTATTTAACATTATTGACACGTAATTCATGCATGCCCAGATGAAATGAGATAGTTATATGTATTGTAGTGTCTACACTAACATCATGCTCACATCCATGTATATAAATCAAGAAGGCATCTACACGATATAACGAGAGAAGGGGACGTGGCGCTATGATAGAGCGCCTCACTGCCTCACCAGTCATGCATGCGTCCCGGGTTCTAACCCCGCTAATATTACGTGTTTTTTCAGAGAAATAGCCTTGTTTCTCCCTTGTCAGTGTGACTAGGCGATCACGTTAATGGCGGCCTCGTCGAGTAAAGGTTGAAACAAGTGTATCGACGTTTATTTCGCGCAGGGCCACGCACTGCGCGCTCCTTCACACAATATATCATCATAAAAATACGCAAAAATTATGCGCATGAATTTGATAGCAATTCTAGATTCAGAGAACATATTACAGGCGCTTAGAAAAAATGTTTCAGCGTGGCTATTAAAGTGTGCCGTTTCTGTGGGAAATTAATAATTGTCTTTATATTTTTGTATTTGCCACTGCGGGTTACAATTTTGCATTTTTGAGTGTAGTAAAAACTATTGATTATAACAGTTTTGTCTAAACAGTAATTACTGTTTTCAGAATAACATTTTGCATGGTCTGCGTAACAGAGCATAATTTTATACTTGAGAGTTTGGACCTTAAGTATTACAGTAATTGGTACATTATATTAGTAAGTGATTAGTTAGTTCTAATATGGACGTATAATACAATTAGATCGGCACCACATTATTTGTAATTGTGCCACATACATTACTCATAATTATGTGTTTAATTTGGGACCAACCATTTGCAAATGTTGGATGTTTAAACACTCATTTTTCTCCCAATGACGGTGATTTAGTCGGGTAATAAAAGGGATTAAAAACGAATCTAGTCGTGCTTAGAGGGTTAACCCTTTATCCGCCGTATTACTTAATTTGAATTCTCACCCACTTGAAGTTGTTCCTTGCTGACGCGATCCACAACTTCAAGTGCGCGAAAATTATTCAGATTTGACAAAATGGAGGTGAACGATTTAAAAAACTTTCTGCTTGCAGTCACGTTTTATCTTTACCGTGTTCAAAAGCTAGTAAGTAATGTGCTAATAGAAAACAACAATAATCGGGACCGGCGGTTAAAGGGTTAACTTGCTGCCTTTGTATTTTCTACTTGTTTGATTGTGTAGGACAACTCCTGTGTGACGATATTTATGATACAAATCAATTACGAAATGTTGCTAGACTTATTCCTAATTGTGCATCCACTGTACATGAGCAGACAAAAAGTATTTTAGCTATCATTGTCAGTTAGGAGTTTTTATTGCTGTTATTGTTCTGTGCACGCCTTCATCAGCCTTCATACCTTATATAAATAAAATAGTCAAATTCATTTTATTTACTAAAATATTCAAATTTATTTAATTTACAGGGTTGCCACGAAGCTCTGGAGCAGTTCGCCCTTAAAAATTTACATTTTGCCATTATGGTTGTGGTTGGCATAGTTCTGCTACAGGTGAGTAGCCACTGCCACGAGGCATTCACTCAATGTTAGGTTATTGTTGGGCCAGCGTCGTAGACGGTGTCCCAACAATGATACAACATTGGGACAATGTGTTGCGTTAACCCAGCAAACACAAGACGCAAAACCAATGTTTGCTTGATGTTGGGTCAGCGTCGTAGACGGAGGACCAACATCCATCATTGGCTGGTCGTTCTTGCGTTTCTTGTTTTGTCTCAATATTTCAGAGGGTGACAAAAACAGGAATTATTTTCTACTTAGGCATCAGTTTCAATGCTAAACTGGGGTAATTCCATGTTAATCCTAATATTATATTTTTATTTTGTGGCCCATGCCTTTATTAGGCCAGGGCCAATATTGTTTGTATCTTTTTGCATAAACTGAATAATTATAATGTAACACTATTGTATAATAGCATGTTGTCCGCCTGGCTCTTTTGTCTCTACTGGGGACCATGAACAAACATCATTGTCATTAATTATACGTTTTAGATTAGAGATTATTTTACTTGTCTACACCTCTTGTGACAAAAACTGTATAGTACTTTTCTCTACTTAAAATACACCCTGGACGTCAGTCTATTTAGTATTAAACAGTAGATTCTGATCTACGAATCTACAATTTTGTTCGCAAACCTAGCTAATATTCATACTGGACAGCTTGCCAACGATATTGAGATTTAAACATATACCGACAGTGAAGTAGGGTTGTACTCAGTATTGTAGCCATGCTTGTACCTAGTATTTAACATGTTTAAGTCAAATAAAGAACTCAAAAATTATTGGAATAGATTCGAAGGTGTGAATATACTAGGCGCTGTGCGCCTCGTATATTCAGACCTTCGAATCTTCTTTGACATAGTACTTTATGCTGTTTTTTTTGTTTTTCAGCTGCTGGACGTGATATTTGCGTGTGTACTCATGGCTCGAATACGACGGGAACACAACAAGTACCCGGTGTATGAACATGATGATGACTGAGAATTACTGCGGCGTCAACCCGGTCCTCTGTTGGCAGCATCATCTCAAGCAGGCCATGGCCATGGTGATGATGTCATAGTGTACAATCGCAGACGACGTGTCTCCTAAATTCCACAGGAGTACACCGAGTCTGTGTACAGACGCCCAGATGTACACCTCACGCTAGCCCGGTCACCTCGCTGTACACGCGGTGTGCCCTCGGTAGCGTTTGGCGTACATTCAGGCGCATTGTATACTAGCCGGGTTAGACGCCGCCGAGGCGCAAATCGACGTCCAAATGACGTCAGGACTTATAATAAAAAAAAATCCCCAATCTTTGCCAGGGAGGAGTATATGACAACAGACTTATTGGATGTACGTCCATCAATTAAATGAAGTTTGATTACCTTTGATGACATTTCTTTGCGAAAATTTAGTTCGGGCTTAAAAAAAAATCCCAAAGAATTTTTTGTCATTTTGTTTGACACCAAAAATGCAAAACCATTTCTGACTATATTTCTATCATTGGAATTTTCAGAATCAAAGACGTTTGCTTCAGAATAACACTGCTGTCATGTTCTCTCCTGGTGCAGGTCTATTTTTCACCACAGGGGTCTTTGATACTTAGGAATAATCCACTTCTGTCCCCCATCGCAATGCTACCATCCAGCAGGTAGAATGGTCACACAAGCCACCGGATACAATGGATCTGATGACACGTATTATCTCATGTGTTTGTACCTCAGCAATGTTGTATATCGGTTCAACGTCGCGTGCTCGGAATTGTGACTGCAGTAAACTGCATGGATACCGCCTCTAATAATTTACCCTGCTTGATGTCTTAACCCTTTAACCGCCGGTGCCGCATACATTTGGGTTTTTATTTTTTATTATCACATTAAGTACCACCTTTTAAACATGTTAAAGATAAAATGTGACATCAACCAGCAAGATTTGAAAAGAGTTGACCTCCATTTTGTCAAATCTAAATAATTTTCACGCTCTTGAAGTTGTGGATCGCGTCAGCGAGACACAACTTCAAGTGGGTGAAAATTCAAATTGAATAATTTGGCGGTTGAAGGGTTAAACATGTAAAATGTTGAAAGTTACGAAATTGCCTTTTACTATGACATTATTTAGCCAATTCGTTAAAATTTGGTAAACATATGTGTTTAAAATACTTAGATTATTAAGTGTCGTCTTCATTGTCTTTAATAGATTCAGTGATTTAATCGATTCATTAAGTTATGTTAGCTGCCAGTGAATATCTCAACTATGATGGTATTGTTAACAATACCGCTCGTATTGTATTCACGGCATGCAAAGAAATGGCTTTAAAAACAGTCAAAATATATAAAGAATTGATAGTAACTTGTAAAATAGGTCTCATTGAAGTAAAACTGTCGTATATGACACCTTAGCTGCAATGGGGCATGCGATTCCAGCATGACTGTAGGAGGGTAGCATTGGCATGGGGCAAACCTACCACATGTGATATAAGTGTAAATAAGCAACGCATATTATATACGATTATGATTGCATATAGATAAGGTTATTTTGTACATTGCCAAGATAAAAATTGTTGCACATAATTATATAAATAATTGAGGAATAACTGCTTGAATAATGAAGATGTGAAAGATTTAAATGTTTGTATATAATCTGCAAAGTACCGTTTTTATCCAGGAGTTGTTTTTTACCATCGTGTAAATATCGCGCCGCGCTTGAATCGTTAAGGATTTATAATTGTTGTTGTTCTATATAATAAGTTTTGAAACGCTGTTTAGGCTGGTGCTTGTGCAGTAAGGGGGTTGTGTTTTGAAAAGAAATAATGGCCACTGTTTCGGGATACAATCGTGAAGAAACATCGAATGTAGAGCTGGGTGAATTAACGGAAAATGCAAACTGTTTTATGTATGTACAAAATATTGCGACATCTGAAATAGACCCGATGTTGAGATTGAGGTGAATTGGCCTACATCAGATTTTGTCTTGTTGGATTTTAAATCTAGGATCCAACGGCGGAACACGCAACCTAATTGTTGATGGCCCTGATGAGAATGTCTCTGATAATAATTTGAATCATTTTGTTGAACATCTGTGGTAATTTCGACGTTAACGATAGAATTTAACAGTTAGCTATTATCATAGTTATGTAGGTAATCACTGTAGTTTTAGGGGAACTAGGTTTTTGTCGTGTGGTTGGACAATGCCGTCTTTGAAACGCTTCGCTTTTACAAGCACACTTGTTATATTATATGATATATACATATAAAGGAGCTACTCCCCCCACATAGAACATATCTTTTCTGTATAGATATTAACATAATGATGGCGCAGGTGCTTTGCTTTGACTATTATGGCTGTATTATTAGTATCCTAGCAAACAAGAGACGGTGAACCACTGCTGGTTTAAACCCGCATTGGCTCACCATTTCTTGTTTCCTGGGTATTGTTCCACATTGGCAAGTAGTATTAGAATGTGCTGTTTTCTTGATGCCAATTACCTAGATTTGTCCTAGTTTAAAAAAGTCAAAAGGCAACATCTGCTTACTTTACAAGTGTACAGTTACTGCCTTTTAGCTCTGCAGAGCATTATTGTTGCATTTTGGTGTCAGAAGTGGGATCTGTGACTGTATTCTCAAAGTAGTTGACCTAGATCTTAGCACCCTGATGAGGAACAACTAGGTGTCTTAGTTCTAGAGGAACCGCTTCGAAAATGGTGGTCCACATTTGTTATTATGTTTGAAGGATCATTTTCAAAATATCTGCATGTTAAACCGACATCGTTTTCAATGTTGTTACAATATGGGAACGCCATTTTTCATGTACAGCATTTGTGTATTACTGTATGTTTCTCAACCACACGAGCAGATTTGCCTGATATTTTCTAAGAACAAATGTAAACCATTTATTTTAATTGGTATTTATTTTATTTGACATACTTATTATTTTCTTTTGCGTAAGATGTCGTTTTAAATGTTACATTTTTATATACTACACTGCATATGAGCGAGTGATAAATTCGCGGTTAACTAAGCACTGGATTTCTTGACAAAACGTTAGACTGTTATTATATGTGATGACGTATATTTTGATGTCAAAGTGGACACGAAACGAAGCCCCATCATTGACTTAAGTGGAGGGCCAACGTCGTAGACATTGGGCCTACAGTAAAGCAACGATAGGCTAACGTGTCGTGCCTGCTGATGTTGATATGAAGCAGGAATTTATGTCGTAATCTAGATGTTATGTACGATGTAGTACCCAATGTGGACAAACTTTAGTTGTACAGTGTACATATACAGCCATTTATATGACAACATGTACATACAAAAATGGAACTAATGACAATGATAGCCAATGATAATCACTCCTATGTCTTATTTTTAAGGAAAACTAGGTGTTCAATGACAGTAGTGTATTATGTATGATATACTGTGAAATTTGTATAATTTTATTATCAAATGCATAACATGTAAATCCCCGAGGGTTCTAGTGGTATATGCATTCATATTATCATATTATTTTTACAATGACACAAGTATACGACTTGATCATGTTGATGGGCAGACACAAGTACTATTTCTAAAACGTTATTTATTTCATGATTACATTAGAATAATTTGGTGAAAATCAACATAGATCATGCAAGTATCTTAAATCGTATTAATTAGAGTATTCGAGACACAACACTCGGTGAGATATCATTGCATGTGCTGATACGCCATACCCAAATTGTGCTAGCCTAGTTAATATAAACGCACATTTTTATATAACCATAATATTAAAAAATATCTCCTTTCAATTTTGTATCATGTGGTCATAACTATATCGATGCGATTTAAACCAGTGTAACCTTATTTATCTTAAATTAAAATTATCTTAAAAGGGCGCAGGCCAATTGTGCTTCAAACATAATTTTACACACAGTTCACTATTATGAAAGACACGTACATAAGGATTTTTAAAATATGATACTATTTACCAATTCTTGTAGTAAATTAATGTGTAGTCACTGATCTGAGTGAGCTATCACAGCGTTTCACGTTAGGATTTATACAAAGTGCTTGCCATTGTCAATACTATTTTCTGTTATGTCTGGTTGTCAAACTATTGCTGTGCCGTGCAAAGCCAAAATGCAGTATCTGCTTACTTTAGAAGTGAGCAGATCCTGCCTTTTTGGCTTCGCAGATCAGTACTGTGCCTACTGTGCCCTAAGTGGAGATCTACTCCATCGTCTTAAATGCGAGGACGTCGTCTTTGCAATGAGGGTGATGAAGGTCTACGATTCATCTGGACAATAATGTTCAGCTGAGATTCCTCAGTATTTAGGAAGAGCAATGCGGCATGCGAAAGCACAAATCTGATTTTTTTATTTTATGGACCAATTTTTTTACGGTTCACGAACGAAGCTGATATGACATGTGGACGATTTCTAATGCGCTCAGTATCATTTCCAAAGTGTTGTTATATCTGCTGAAACCATGTACCTCCTTATTTCAAAATAACAGCATTGTCTCTAAAATTCCTGGGCTAAAATTATGTATCACCTTCCGTGAACCAAAAGGTATGTTGGAGCATGAGCATAACCACCGATCACAAACATTACTGCTTTGGAAAGCCAAAAAGCCGTAACAGGAATTACTGCTTTTGGCTTTGGACGGCAGTATATACCTGGTTATTCGCCAGGTGGCACTTTTCAAATTGAATACTGTTTCAGTTCATCCTTAAATGACGATTGTGGGAGGTTCCAATGAGGCCATCACTTAAAATTAAGAATTTACGCCATCTATTTTGCAATCCGCTACTTTATTCCACTCCCGCATTCCTCTTCCTTACTGACGGATCACAGTTTTAGCTTTCTATTTTGTGAGACGACTTTTTTAGTGTACTGCTTTCTCTCGGTGCTACACGTACGTACACGTATGGGCGGTGTTAATCTGCAGAAACTTTAAGGTGTTGTAACGGTTATTGTGTATGTTGTTGGAGAAGAAGGTTGTGATAGTAGTACACACGCGTACACACATGATACACACTATGTTATAATATGGTTGTCGACATCTAGGTTATTACTTTTTTCATGTTGAACAGGAGACTCATGACCTCCTAAAACACGAGGTTATTTCTAAAGTGGGTGGCAGTATTGAATGCGGATATAACCTTAACAAAGGGCATCCTTCGAAAAGTATTATAAAGTATACCGTGTTAGAAAGAACCTTTTGTGTTAGGAGTGCGTATTCTGTGTATTGAGTCTATGTGTGTTAAATTTACATGAAACGCGTACACCACACAATAGAATCTGTATTTAATTAATGTTTCTGAGATATTTTGTACCGGATGTGACCGCTGTTGTACTCTCTCCGTATAATACCTTGGTTATTGTTGGTGACTTATGCAGACACTTTTGTTCTATGCATGGACATGTATCATTGCCCTACCTGCCATTTTGTTTTGGTGGTTTTAGCTTTACATCACGAGACACGCGGTTACACGTGTTTAAGAGCGTTTCTGAGGTGTTCACTAAACTTCGGGGAATGTTATGTACAGTGAACTTGAAAAGTACGTTTTGATTCACGCGGATAATGTTCCTTTGTCTATTCCAGTTCAACTGAAACCCGTCAAGGAGAAAGAACGAAATTCAATAGATTTGTAGATGTGAATGTACGAGGCGCGCAGCGCCGAGTATATCCACATCTAGAAATCTATTGATTCGACTTAATCTCTTCGACTTAAACTACACATAATATGTGCCTGCATGGCTCAAAGACGTGCTAGACAATTCCTATACTTCACTATCAGTTTGTTTAAACCACAATACAGTGGCCAGCTTGGCCGGTATGAAAAAACCATGTAGATTCGTGAGCAAAGTGTAAATTTGTAGATTCGAATCTACTGTTTTAACAATAGACTGACGTCACTGGTGTATTTTAATTATACAAAAATGCCGACATTAGTGCATTAATTTCTATAATATTGCCGTCTAAAGGAAAATGCAGAGTCTGCTTACTTTACTACTGAACAGATACTGTCTTTTGCCTTTACAGAGCGAGATAGACATGTCAGCTATTGGCTGGACACTTTTTACTTCAAATCTCTTTCACCATGTTCATATGCTCTGCGAACATAATCATTTGTCAAATGTTGGTTTTGCTCTGTGGAACTAAAGTTTGGCTTAAGAGGTATGTAGGTTTGGCACTACCTGCGTCATATGTGTGCCAAATAATCGTCCCCTTATAAGGCCGATATATAATAATTATGTCCAAACCAACCATTTGAGTAATTGATAGAAGGCTAGGTTTATGACATGGCGAATACTAACAAGATGATGGCACTCGCTTGCTTTAGGCACTAAGGACAATAAGTCACTTAGTAACGTTACATGTAGTACGCTTTTCTTCCCTAGGTGGTGTCACTGATTATGTCGTAATGGCACGCTAATGTTTTAATATCGTGTGGCAGATTAAATGGTATATAATTACCACACATTAAAATTGGTCTCAAACTGTTCATATTCCTTCACCACGCCCCGTTCAATCTGTTAATATAGTTGCATTTTCGCATTCCTAAGTGTGCTTGAACATTGCTTGAATGTAACGCCTTATAGTTTTATTTTGTTAATCAGCTTCTTTGTGAATAATAATTAGTGACTATTAACCCTTTAGGTACCCGTACATTTAATCACATTTTTATCAACTGTGTGGTGTGATTTTGCTATCGCAATTCCCACAACACAATAAATAAAAATTACCTAATTTTAACAAATACACAGGTGTAATTACAATTAAAGCTTTCAAAACATTTTGAATTTAATGGGTACTGGTATTTTGTATCGAATTAGTCGTATAACCATAATTATGTCAGATTACATACAATACATGTCACTAGCAGGTAAAGGGTTAGCAATTGGGACAAAACAACAGCAATTTTTGGATTTGCAATATACTAAGACATGACATCCCTCGGGCTGGATGAATTGATTTAACGACGTGTCAGCATCTGCTGCGTTGGTTCGATTTTGAGACAACGTTGTTTCGCCAACGTATCGATGCTTTGGCCATTTAACTAGGATCTGATAGAGCTACAATTAAAAATTAGATGAACAGACAACATTCTAGACCAAATATTTTTTTGGTCTTGACTCTACGACCTGTGCATCGGACATGCACACAAACAACAAAAATCTAGCACTTTTTTAACACTTTTATAACGCCGCTTTTGTGTTCATTTTCTTTATTTCCGTCTGTCACACTATGTTTGTATCGCAGTGGCGGATCCAGGGGGGGGGGGTCCTTATAAAAAATAAATTGCCTCGACAACGGTATTTGACACTTTAAATTTACCAGGGTAGTGCCTCGTCTAAATTTAGAGTGTCAACCCTTATATTACCCGGGAAGACTGAAAAAGCAATCGGACACCTCTCCAAAATTCTGGATCCGCCCCTGTACCTCAGTCGTTCGGATGGAAGAGCCTGCGTGGCAGATCCACCTTTTAATCCCATGACGGCGAGTGTGTGGCCAACGTGATTACAATCAAACTGTATAGCGATCAGAATGATAATGTATAATAATTATTATAAATAATTACCCGGGTGTTTTGGTGACGCACATAACTATTATTTATTTTAGCACAATTGAATTGAATATTTGATTTAGTTGCAAAAATGCTTTGCTTGTTTTTATAATATTTTATTTTGCTTTTCATGGCAACTGCGAACAAAGGGTTATTTTTTCAGGACCAGATTCTGATGCGGTTGTGACATTTTCTCCATTTTTTATACATTCCGCATCATTGTGACGTTGCTGATGATTAGAATGAGGAGGACGCGAGAAGGAGAGGGTTGACCCTTTGTGCTCTACCTGTTTAATTTTCCACTATCCATGTATCCGCATATAAAATAACTACTAGTAAATCCTATCTTTGAGTGCATTTAATAAACCTTAGCGGTAGTTATTTGTGATGTGTATGAATATTCTAAATATGCTGAAAATACTTAACCCTTTCAACCCCAAAATTTACCATTGTCATCTTCATCCACTACAAGCCGCGAATTGCTATCGCAATTCTCGACTTGTAGTGGATGAAGATGATTTGAAGTGGGTGGAAATGAAAATATACTGTTACTATTACAACAGTTCGATGAATATGTGGTTCTAAAACCCATAATTTTAATAAAATTAAGTCTTTTTTTAAAGATGCAAAATGATGCTTCAATGCATCCTGGGTGTTTAAAGAGTTAAGGAATGCTGCACTTTTTTATTTAATTTTATTCACCTCAACAAAAGCTGGGGCGCATTACCTATTTTGCAGTCGGACCAACATAATCTGTGAGTATTTTGTAGTGTTTTTTTCGAGCACAAAGGGTGGTTGAGTTGATGTAAATAGATATGTATAGCTCCTCCTACATTGATGTAATTATCCTTTTCTCACATTGTGATTTAAACCACACCGACACATATCCATGGCAACCGTTTTACTGTATTAATGATACTGAATACCAATTGTTTGTGAACAGACGACGATATAAAGAAAATTGAAAATATATATTGTGCTGTTCCTTTTTCTGGATGGATGGATGGATGGATGGGTGGATGGATGGATGGGTGGATGGATGAATGGATGGATGGATGGATGGATGGATGGATGGATGGATGGATGGATGGATGGATAAACCAAATTGAAATTATCATAAATATCTTAATTAGCTCTTGCGGCTTCATTTGAATACCTATCTTAAGTGTTGCAAACATTTTCTCCACAAAGGGATGTAAAAACACATGTATTCTCCGGTGTCCCCCATTCTTAATTGGATAAAGACATTCGGATCTAGCTATATACATATAGCCCTTATGGGAACGAATCCCCTCCTTATATAAATACGAATTGATAAATATAGTAAACATATATTCAGCGCCTCACGTTTAACTTGAAGCATATTCTGCAACTTGGAAATGCACATTCCTACCCTTTCTCCTTTTTACCCTTCGGCCCGTTGGGCCAGAAGGGGTATTGTCGTCCCCTTCGTGCGCCTCCGTCTCCGCCGCCGCCACACACACTCCTTTGGCTACTACACCAACATGGTGCGACAGATTAAATTCATAATTCATACAAACATTCAACCCCTCCCTGCACTTTTTTACCCAAGGTCAAGGTCAAAGATCAAGGTGAAAGATTTAAAAAAAATCTTGTTAACGCGATAACTTGAAAAATAATTATTGGATCTCTCCAATTTTTTACGTGAAGTAACCCATGAGTATGGAGATCACCTGATTAGATTTTCAGCTTTCCACCGATAATCAAAATGGCCGCCACGTGGCCACTAATTTTTTTTTCTCGACTTAATTTTTTAATTTTAATTTTTTTATTTTCATAATTCCCTTGAAACCTGGTATATATAGGTTTTCAGGGTCTGCGAGTCTGTTGACATTATCCGTTTTCGCGTGCAACCGAAAACGAGGCTATGGCGGCCATCTTTATTTTTTAATTACAAAATTCCTTGCTAACGCGATAACTTGATTTTTTTTTCACTTTTTTTTAGCTTTTCCTCGAAACCTGGTATATACAGGTTTTTGGGGTCTGTGAGTCTATTGGCATTGTCCGTTTAAGTGTGCGACTGAAAACGAGGCCACGGCGTCCATCTTGATTTTTAAATTTAATAATTCCTTGTTAACGCGATAACTTGAAAAATAATTATCGGATCTCTCCAATTTTTTACGTGAAGTTACCCGTGGGTGTGGAGATGACCTGATTAGAATTTCAGCCTTCCACCGATAATCAAAATGGCCGCCACCTGGCGACTAATTTTTAAACTTTTTTTCAGAATTTCCTCGAAACCTGGTATATATATAGGTTTTCGGGGTCTGCCAGTCTATTAGTATTGTCCGTTTTCATGTGAGACTGAAAACGAGGCTGTGGCCGCCATATTGGTTTTATCAATTTTTATAAATCGTTCTTATTTTCAATTAATTGCCTTGAAACCTGGCATATATAGAGTCACTGCATGAGCCGAGGGGTATTTGAGTGCTTGCACGGTATTTTTACCCATGTAAAGTATTTATCATCCATACAGTAGGATAGGATTTATTAAACTATAAAAGCAGTTACTCGCCCAGTAATGGTAATGTATTGCTTTTAAGGGCATATACTTATTAGTATTGTAAATATATCGACCTGGGATTTGTTTTGTATTACATTATCTTCATATATAATATGAAACAAAACCTAGGTCTGTATAATTATAATAATGCGTTCTATCGCAGCTAATATGATGCATTGATATGATAACCATTGTATTATTGTCAAAAAAAGCTTCACATACATTGGCCCAATCTTAAACCAGCATTGGCTCATTCTTTTGTATATTTAATAATATAGTACATTTAGTTATGTAATAGCAGTAAATACTAATATAAATGTGGTGCTTAATCCCTTTAAAAACTTACGTTCTTTTAAATTGCATTTTCACCCACTTGAAGTTGTGTCTCGCTGACGCCATCCACAACTTCAAGTGAGTGAAATTATTCAGATTTGACAAAATGGAGGTAAACTGTTTTCAAGTCTTGCTGCTTGATGTCGCGTTTTAACTTTAACATGTTTAGAAGCTAGTATTCACTGTACTAAGAAAAAATGAAAACACGAATATAATCGGGACCGGGGGTTGGAGAGTTAATTCTCTAATATGATTGTCATTTACGTGTGGATTCGCCATGGGCAGGCCAGTGTCAAGACGGTGTCTATAAAAAGTCACGACAAAGGACGGATGCTGTAAATACACATTGAATCGTGTTTAGGCACACAGGTTGAATCATGCTGCATGAGTTTAAAATAAATATATTCAAAATCACCTGCAATTGGCTGGTTAGAGACCGCGAAACTCTCAACCCCGGGATGATTCCGCCTGCATGGGTTGGAGTAACCCGGTTACAAGGTTGAGACTGCTCACGGGCAGCCACGTCAAAACAACACTGCCTTGTCAACAGGCCTACATGCAGAAGGTACATCCCGGCGACTTTGTTACACTTATTAATGACATCTTTTAAGATTTAAATTTAATGATAACATAACGTAATTTGAAATATTAAAAATCTCATGAACAACGTAGTAAAGATTTTTTAAAAAATATTTCAGGTAATGAAACATGATGGACATAGCTGTACAATGTATATGAATATGATTGCTTCACGATTGTTGTCGAGGCTGTGACTTCATTTTGGAATTCCCATGGGTCGCCTTTGAATTGTGGGACCCCAGTACCCCGCCTATGATCTATAGTGGACTATGCTTTTAATATCAATTCAATGTGTAAATGAAAATGAGCGATATAGGCCTACCGAGGATGACATGAACTATTTTACTCTGTGTTTTCCTTTAGTGTTTCCTGGGGTCTTTCTCCCTCCCCACAGACAAACCCCGACAGGAACACGAATTGCCTGAGGAACATCAACCAAAGAAAATTAACACCATTGTACGTTTCAAATGTTCAACCTAGTGCCGAATGAATGAATGAATGAATGAATGAATGAATGAATGAATGGATGGCTTTAGGCCTCTTTTGTGCAGATAGAATGATAAACTGGGACAGGAAAACCTCCTGAGGATGGTGAAGGGAATCAGATGGCACTGGCCTCCAGACACTGTAGGGCCTATTCAAAATTTGAACCACGGATTTCTGGGATTGAGTAGGCACGGAAGCTCGATCACCGCAATACTGAATTTTCACGAGTGAGCGGGAAAGACGCATTTTGAAACCTGAATAACGTAGAATAAGAGAACGAACCCAAGTGACAAATAGTTAGCTTTCACCACTAATATACCACAGAGCAGTGCCCCATACTCTGGTGGAAAATGCTCAATATTTCACCAGGTGGCTCTCAGCATCCTAATATATTAGTATCATTCACCAGGTGGCTCACCTATGGGAACACCAGCTTCTACTGATATAAATGGCAAACTAGTTAAAGGGACTGGCCCAGGCTAAAATCATAAAAAAATCGGTGATTTTATTTCGGTTTCTTAATATGACCATATGATGTAAACATGTACATAGACTAGAACTGCAAATTTTTATAATTTTTGTGCTGCGCATTCATCAGTTAGACTAGATATAGAGACGAAATTCCCGCATTTCCTATTTTTGACATGGTTGTCAATAATTACAAATCAGGAATTTCGTCTCCATATCTAGCCTAACTTTCAACTATATTATTATTATTATTTTTATTTTCAATCTTCTTCCACTACTCGAAATTTGCGCCCTATTTCTCCTAGAGTATTTAATGTATAGACACCAAACTTGGCCACAATATTGGATAGGCATCAGAAAGAAGTGCTATGGTTTTTATAGCAAATCTGACCAACAGATTTTGAGGAGTGCGGGGTAAAAGGTCCCATTTTTCCCAGTCAAAATACATTACGCCATTTTAAAATCCCCAGATCTCCAAGAGTTTTCATCCGATTTTATATGCATAGCCTCTAGGAAACCCTACAAGACTCTACAAGTTTACAGAGCTTTAGCTTTAAAAACACCGGAAGTCATTTTTTCCTCATAGCTAATACATTAGACCTTCAGGACATCATATCTCCTAGAGCTCTAGCAAGATCAGCTGTCAAATAACCGGAAGTTGATTTTTCCCCATAGGTAATACATTAGAAATTCATGACGTCATAACGCAGCGACTAAGCAACATAGCTTCAATCTGATTAGTGTACCCGAAAGCATGGGAAAATGTCGTAAATAAGCCATTCTTAAGCAAGCGTTGAATCTTTAATTGTTATTGAATTAAGGCTAAGTGTCGAATATCGTGATGACGTCATAACGATAAAACTATAAGAGCAATATTCAATTTTCTTTGTTTTTTGAGAAGCTTGACTAAAAGTACCTGTTAAACGTCTATTACAAAAACCTTATATCTCTAACCGTTACTGAGTTATAGGAGCAGATATGAACCTATTACGTAATGATGACGTCATAAAATCAAAAAACCAGAAAAATCAGTATGATTTCTGAAAAGCCCTTGAAAAAATACTGTGATGAAGTGTGCTTAGTTTTTTTCTACGCCCAACCGTTGTCGAGTTATTGTATTATTAGTCGCCCAAACTATTGTTTTCCTTAAATACTTTCAACTATATTATTAGTTTGGACGGGGTTCCCTCCGGCCAAACTGTTGTTCTCTCTTTGGATCTTTCAACTTATTTTTTTAATTATTATTATTATTATTTTACGGGAATTTTGCCCCCCTATTTTTCCTCGAGTTTTGAACCGATGAACCGGATATGCTAACATAATGATCCTTGGGTGGGGAGGTAGTGTGCTATGGTGTGCTATAGTGATCCAGCCACTCTCAATGCGCAAATGCGCGCTCTAAATCTAATGCGCGCGCTCATCTAAAACAGAGAAAAAACATAGTGGCCTGACCAGGTAGGCCTGTAGTTACAAGGCCAACTACGACTCGGCAAGTGACGGCGTCGCTGAATTAACAAGCTTGTAAACAGACAACGACATCAGCCTACGACGTACCCCGTCATTTCATAGTACAGCAGCGACCCTAACAGTCTTCACATCGACCGGAAAGACATCAACACACACGCCCGCCTGTACCATCAAACTAATATGACCGAAACTAAGCCGTACCAACAAAAAAGTGTAATGAGCATTGTTGGTCGACTTTCTAAACCAATTTAGTGAACTAGAAATGATGTAAGTGGTGTTGTAAATCTCTAGACTAAATCGTTCAATCAAATAAATCATTGTCCTAGGATAACGGTGGGGCCTTCCTACTTCCCACTTCCCACTTCCTACTTCCCACTTCCGACTTTTGACTTCTCACTTCCCACTTCCTACTTCCGACTTCCCACTTCCTACTTCTCACTTCCCAATTCCGACTTCACACTTCCTACTTCCTACTTCCCACTTCCTACTTCCGACTTCCGACTTCTCACTTCCCACTTCTCACTTCCCACTTCCTACTTCTCACTTCCCACTTCCTACTTCCCACTTCCTACTTCTCACTTCCCACTTCCCACTTCCGACTTCTCACTTCCCACTTCCTACTTCTCTCCTCCAGCTTTTAGGTGTGCACGTGGTCAAAAGCCTAGGGTGGTGAATATGGCCGACAAGATGGCGTTTGAAAACGACAAGGTGGCCGACGATAACGGGGAGCGAACCCCAAACTCCATCGTGAGAGGCGGAGGTGCTAAACACTACCCTATAGGCCCACGCCAACGAAGAAGAACAAGAAAAATAATTAATTTAACCAAATACAAATGAGATAAAAATAAATAAACGAGAGAAGTGAGTGATTACGCGGTGATTTAAAACAACAAGGTCACTAGCCTTGAGGCCACCATGAGTTTAGCAGTGGACATTATGACCTGCTTCATCGATCACCTTATATCTCTCAGACATTTTAAATGTCTCTCACGCTTGACAATTTGCTTTCCAAGAGCACCCTTACACTGTAAAAAAGAGTGTTTCGAAAAACCACTATTGGTTGCAACACGGCTGCAACCGATTTTGGTGTTTGGAAACACAATTTTGAAACACAACGAGCGTCTTGAAATCCTTAGTGTGGCTGTTTAAGCCACAGCTGATCAAGTTTGAAAAAAAACATATAAATAGAGTTCTAATCAACTGCAATGGGTGTTTTGGAACACCAATCCAATCCCCATCTTGGACATTCAATCCACGGTTGACCAGGTTTGGCAACCTCGGGCAGCACTGTACACTCCAGCAGGCCTTTAAACAGTTTGGTGCAGTGCATATGCACAACCACACGATGACACATATCCGCCCCTACCATGATTCGAACCTGGTACCTCCAGGTTACCAGTGGTTACAAGCCCCAGCCGATCGGGGCAGCCCCAGTCGTTACGAATGAGCCATCGGGGCCGGCCCTCTACGATGTACCTCGCACAGAGGACGTAGGCCTACCCACCCAATTCCGGTTCAATGCTGGGCCAGCGTCGCAGCCCATTGCTGGTTCAATATCGGTCTATCGTCTACGACGCTGGCCCAACACTAATCCAACACTGGGTCTGCTTTATGCTTTGAGCCAGCACATCAGCAAACATATGTATCAAGCATCATCTAAATGTGGGGTGTCGAAACACCTAGCGCATGTGCGCAACTCCATTTAAAGTTTCTTGAAACACATGTTGGTGTTTTGAAACACATATCGATCAACATCCAAATGTGGGATATCGGTACACCTAACGCACGTTTGTAACTACATTTTACCTTTTTTTAAAACACACTTTGGTGTTTTGAAAAACGAAATCAAGCAACAACCAAATGTGGTGTGTCGAAACACCTAAAGCATGTGTGTAGCTCTATTTCAAGTGTTTTGAAACTTTATTTATTTACACTGACATCTCAGAACCCTGCGACGTTCTCCTGTGTGCCTATAGTGAACCTGGGGTGCCTTCTCATGCCTCTATATGGACATTTCAAAACATTAAGTGCAGTATTTGATGTATCTGTATCCACTTATCACATCTTATAAGAATCTACAAGGATATGTCGAGTCATTAGGCCACTAAGTTTTCATATGTTTTAGAGTGCGGTCATTAGATTAAGGACGCGCATTGCAAATAAAACATGTGTTGCTTTCAAAACATCTGAGCACAAAATGGGTCCGAATAAGTTGTTGTTTTTTCATCGCCCTCATTGATTTTTCAAGAAATGACTTAAAAGAGGTTTTTTATCGCCCTCATTGACTTTCCCAGAAATAGGTTAAAAAATTTTTTTCTTAAATGTTTATTTTACCTCCCTCTCGCACTAGATTTTTTTCCAACATAAAACAGATAAAAAAAACATGGTAGACTTATAGCAGCCTCCAATTAACCTATCGCAGCTACATATTTATCTTGTTGGGAGCGGCCTATGGCCGGTATCTTATTATTTTAATTTTGTCTTAGTCTGTGGCCTATTTAGGGGAAAGAGGGGTACTGTGTGTGGGAAACGGTTTATATTTCTGTACACAAGTCCTTATGAACATGTGCAATATCACGTTTCAGGTCCTTAGGTTAAGTACTTTTGTCTTTAACAAATGTTAGGAAAAAAAATATTCACGATTATATTTGTGGTTAAGAGCTTAAAGTTTTGGTTTTGGTTTTGGTTTTGGTTGGAATAATGCTGGCCCAGCGTCGCAGACATCAGCGACATCAGCGTTGAGCCAATATATCGTGTTACCTGGTGTTTCTAACGCCGGGATGTTAACGCGTCACGCAAACACGTTACAATCACCCAATAATGTTTCAATGACAAGCCAGCGTCGGAGACTGTGGGTCAACATTGAAACAGCATTTGTTGAATGCCACGTGTTTACTCAAAGTATACAGCAGACCCGACGATAGATTAGTGTTGGGCCAGCATCGTACATCGTAGGCAAGTATTGAATGAATGTTGGCCAGCACCGGCGATGATATATTTGAACTTGTCTCCTTGGTTCTTTCCTTAATTATATCCTGAACATTTAGGATTTTGAAGTTTTGATTAAATCAGCACAGGCCAGGGTAAAAAAACACATAAAAGCTCTAAACATTAAACATTTATTCCAGGTTAAGTCGACGACAACGGTGTTATAAATAATGTGATATCACGTCATGGTTACTTAATAATCAACAAATTCCTCTTTGCTGCAAAGATTTATTTTACACAAACCACTCGGACATCGAATTATATAACTATTCTTTTTTCAATCATAGGGCATGATAAACTTAACTGCTAATTACTGATTGATTATCAATTAGTTTATGATAGAACTCACGTGTGACATTTAAAACCATGTGTTGTTTATTTGAAAAAAATAGGCATAGCGAATCATTCATGTGACATAACAAAATTGGAGCCATTGTCATTGCAGGCCATCTCTGTATAATTACTCTGCGTAATTAAAGTATAACATGATCTGAAAAACACAAACGAGAATTTCTTTTCTATTTGCTAAACATCTCATTGCATGCCACGACTTGAAAGTTTGAACATAACATTGGTTTCACTATTTAATATAATGTTTCAGTGTGTGATTATATTCTTCAAAACTAAAAGTAAATCACAAATTATTTTATTGGTATTGGCGTATTTCTTGTGTGAGAGCCATGAACAGATCAAGAGCATCCTCTCCTGATGTGGATATAAGAAGGTTCGATCTCAACATAGTTACCACCTCATAAAACTCGCCGCAACACCCGTGGTTTGGTAGTTTTTTCTCGTCTTTGGTAATGGTAAATATGAACCCCTTCAGTAGCCTATAAGTGTTGCATAACTTTGAGTCTGATAAAGCTGTGGCATAAGGAACATAACATCTGTTATACCCGTGGGACCTTGAAAATAGTGATTGCCTTGGATTATATGTGTTGGTGTGGGTGAGTTGTGAGGGGGGAGGGGTGCACATAGGGGGATTGTGCTCATTACATGGCCTAGTGTGCTTTACGCCTTTCAACGCCCTCACAGTCCAATATCCACATAAGTTCGAGAACTTTCCTTCGCTTCACATGTACAAATGTAGTCGATAAAATGAATAAGCCTCCGCCACATTGACTACAAGCTGCCAATTCTGCATGTCCGATTCTGTACGTTTTCGTCGAAGACACATCTTCTTCAAAGTCTCTTCAAATGCCTGTAACTAAGACGTATCCCCTGTTGCATGAACAGAACTGCTACAATGTCCCTGTATGCATAAACCGACTGAAAATACGCTTTAATAATCTCGTCTCTGGGAAGTTGTCATCCAGTTGCAGCTGGCAAGTAGCTTGGTAAAATAGCATAGGCTTTAGTCACCATGTACATTAATGTACACAAAAAGATGACCACATACATCTGTCTGTAACCACCAAAGAAGCAGTGTTGTGAGATATATTCAACACTCACTAAGATTATGATTAATCAAAGCAACAACCGCAGCAGCAGCTATATTGACAAACCGCAACCTATTGACCACGTGCACACATGAAAGCTGAAGGGGAGAAGTGGGAAGTGGGAAGTGGGAAGTCTGAAGTAGGAAGTGGGAAGTGGGAAGCAGGAAGTGGGGAGTGAGAAGTCGGAAGTGGGAAGTCGGAAGTGGGAAGTAGGAAGTGGGAAGTGGAAAGTGAGAAGTCGGAAGTGGGAAGTCGGAAGTGGGAAGTAGGAAGTAAGAAGTGGGAGGTGAGAAGTCGGAAGTGGGAAGTATGAAGTGGGAAGTCGGAAGTGGGAAGTAGGAAGTCGGAAGTGGGAAGTGGGAAGTGAGAAGTGAGAAGTCGGAAGTGGGTAGTCGGAAGTGGGAAGTAGGAAGTGAGAAGTAGGAAGTGGGAAGTATGAAGTGGGAAGTAGGAAGTGGGAAGTAGGAAGTGGGAAGTGAGAAGTGGGAAGTGGGAAGTCCCCACTGGGCTTTTCATCTATGAAGTAGGAAATTTTAAGTGAAAAGTAGAAAGTAGGATGTCCTCACCGGGCTTTTAAAAGAGAAAAAAAAGAAATTGGAAGTGGGAAGTAGGAAGTGGGAAGTAGGAAGTGGGAAGTGGGAAGGCCCCACCGGGCTTTCGTAACTTTGTGTGCTATCGCGCCACGGAGGGGGGGGGGGGGCGGATTCGCATGGGTAGTTAAAAACTATTTTTTAGTCTGACTTCTTCAATCTAGCCTTAAAGACTGTGAAGGTCGGCGCCAATTTTACACCAGATGGTAGTTTGTTCCAATCCGGTATAGTTCTAATGTAGAAAGAATTTGAGAACGGTATCTTTTTGGTTTTGATGATTCTGACATTCTGTGTGCTGCCCCTTGTTCTACTGTCAGGTCTACACAGCATATCAATCGAGAGGGCTACCTCTCTATTGATTGCTTTGTAGAGCATGCGAAGCCTAGCTGTTTTGCGGCGTTCTTGCAAGCTAGTCCAACCTAGGCTGTCAATCAATTGGTTCGAGGTGAGTCCACATTCCCTCTTGTAATTATTGGTGACAAAGCGTGCCGCCCTTTCCGTTGGAAATTATATAACACTTTTTGGCAGTAAATTTCATACCCCATTCATCAGCCCAATATTCAAGTAATTTAAGATCTTTTCGTAGCTGCAAAGAGTCATTTAAAATTTTAATTTCATTGTACAAAAGGCAGTCATCAGCAAACAGGCGACATTGTGATTTACGAGATCGGGCAGGTCATTGATGGAGACCAAGAACAGTATTGGATTCAAGACCGATCCCTGAGGCACCCCTGAGTCTACATAAATTGTATCCGAAAAATAGCCATCAATCACGACCTTTTGGTTTCTATTGTGAAGGAAAGATGAAATCCATTTATGGATGTTTCCTCTTATACCATAATGATCTAGTTTGGACATCAGACATCGGACATCAGAAATCCAGGATGGCTATATCCACACGGTTCCCCACATCGCTGATGCCAACAGATTATTTACGGTAGTAATCAACTGGGTTTCGCAAGAGTGACCCTTTCTAAAACCATGCTGCTTGTCTGAAATTATGTTTTCGTCATCAAAATGCATTAACATGTGTCTTACCAATATATGCTCCATGAGCTTACAACAAACACATGTGAAGGAGACCGGTCGATAGTATGAAGCCAAGCCCATATCACCCTTTTTAAAAATTGGGCTAACGTTGGCAGAGAGTCAATCACCCGGTAAATTTCCAGTTTGCAATGATTGAGTGAAGAGAGCTGCAGGAACAGAAGCAGACTCTTTCGCTGACTGTTTTAAAAATATATTGGGGATCTGGTCGGGCCCACTAGCTTTGTTGATATTGAGCGTGGATAGTTGTTTTTCCACCCTTAGTTGTAATTTTCAGGTCACCAATAGTAGGGGCAGTGGTATCATCCAATTTTGGTACAGGAATTTTGTGGTCTTCTTCGACAAATACAGATTGAAATTGTTTGGCTCTACTAGGGCTCTACCCCGACGTGTAGCTTGTTGTTGGACATTTGTTAGTGAACAATTATTCGCAAGATCTAGAAGTTTTTGATTAGGAGCACGGTCGTAAGCATCTGGTGTTACTGTGCTAGAGTTCCAATCAACATCACCACAGTTAAAATCCACAGCAATTACTAAATTACTAAAGTCGAGGTCACATAATGGGTTCATACCACTACTAGGTGGTCGGTAAAAACTACATTATATGGAGTGGCTTATCACCTGGAAGCTTAACTCTCGCCCAGACTTGCTCTAAGTCTGCGTCAATGTCGACTTTGTTGACAACATAGCCATCTCTAAATGCCATCAGGACCCCGAGTAATTCAGCGAACAAAAAGTTCCTCCAAATAATAGTTTTAAAATTTCTTCAATTATTCACCAGTTTATACTAAAGTACATTAATGAGAGACAAGGGAACAAATCGACAGGTCATGATGATATAAGTGCAAGATTCATACAATTTATAGCTCCTTATATTACTGATTCAAAAGGAAGATTTTGCAATTCTAGTATTAAAACCGGGTGTTTCCCATACGTTTGAAAAGTGGCAAGAGTTGCCCCAATCAATAAAAAAAGATTCAAAGGAAGACATATGCAATGATCTACCCATATCAATTTAACCAATAGCTTCTAAAATATAAGAAAAAACACGTCTTGATTCCTTTCTATGAATATATGACCTCATACAATTTACTTTATCAAAAAATAATCTGGTTTTAAGGTCAATCATTCATGTGCACTTACCCTTATGGTATATACCTGGCTCTAAGCACTAAAAGAAGACAATGCAATAGGGGTGTTGCTTATAGACTTATGCATAGCATATGATCTAGTAGATCACGATATTCTAATTTAAAAACTTTATATTTACAAGTGTAACCTTTCCTCGCTACAATGGTTTAAATCTTACCTTAGTAATAGAGAACAGTTTGTAGAAATAAATGGTAGAAGATCAGACCCATTAAAAAGTAAATCTGGAGTATATCAACCTTCTCAAACCTAGTTCCTTTGTGTCCTGTTATATATTGTATGATCAGCTGGTGACCCGGAATGAAATAATGACTACGATACTGAACACTCCTTCTGATGTGCGAAATAATGTCCCACACATAATAGCTCTCTCATAGAAGTACTATATCCCATGTATACACTTTTTGTGTGTATTGTTGCAGCTCTTTAATTTTATAATGGTATGCGCGTAGTTTTGTGTGGTAAGACCATAAAAGCTTTTGGCGGCCATCTTGGATTTATGTAAATTAATGTAAAAGGATAGTGTCGGTTTCAGTTATTATCTCAGTGGTGACAAAAAAGTTCTAGTCTATTGTTGGGTACAGACCAGTAGCTATGACTTTCCTGAAAGAAGAAAATGAATTTGTTCCGTGTCTAACGCTATTGTAAAAAGGTATTTCTATGGTTTTCACATAATTTCTATGAATTCGAGTAAATTTCTGCGGTGTGATTAGACTCCGAAGGTATGGTGGCGAAAAGTTATTTACCATTTTGAAGGTCTGAATAGCTATTTGTTGTTGTCGTCCCTCTTCCAGGGAATGCAAGATGGTCTGACACAACAACAAAAAAAAAAGTCGGATTTATAGACATTTGTGACATACCGCAGAGCCGGTTCTTGATTTTTTTCCTAATTTTTGAGTGTTTGATACTGAGCAATGGTGCCATATTGCTGGGAAGTACTGAAATGGCCATCTTCACATCTGGACTGATGTGATGGCATAGTCGCTTCAGATCATTCACTTGTCTCCCTGTTTTGTTGGTGTTGGTGTAGTGAATAAAAACTAGCCGATTGTCCAGTCTCACTCCCAGCAGTGTTACTTCTTCGCTTGGCTCAATGGAGCAACCATTTACGTTTAGGCAATGACTGCCCTCACTTTCGCAATTTAATAAAATAGCCAGAAATTTGTCCAGATTGGCTTTCATGCAGTTTACGGCAAACAACCAGATACATTTTCTGCTTTTTTTTCCAGGTATTATTTAACAATTTGGAAATTTTTATTTGCATGAAAAGAGTGTTATCATCTGCATAATTTGTAAGCAGGATAGTTTTGACAAAATAAAAGAGATCATTAATTAAAACATTGAAAAAAATCTAGGACCGAGAACAGATCCTTGTAGAACTCCTTTGTTGGTGGTTTACCACGAGCTGTACTTTTCGCTAACACGGACATGCTGTTATTTGTTGGAAAGATATGATCAAATAATTTTAGACTTTTTGGGCTGAACACTATAGGCTTCCAGCTTTGCCACCAGCAGATCGGGAGGCATATAGTCTAACGCTTTGATTGAATCCATTAGAATAGCTCCAGTTTTCATTTTGGCAAGAAGGTCTTTGCGCCAATGCTCTAATAGACCGAGCAAGGCGTCCTGACA
The DNA here is from genome assembly GCA_964017125.1 of Flabesymbios commensalis. Taxonomy (NCBI): domain Eukaryota; kingdom Metazoa; phylum Annelida; class Polychaeta; order Terebellida; family Flabelligeridae; genus Flabesymbios; species Flabesymbios commensalis. The sequence continues at coordinate 51,955,874 of OZ024914.1, forward strand.
GCTATAGCTCAGACGAAAAGCAGAGAGGTGTGGAGAATGTGCGACATTTGGAAAAAGGATAAATCTGGTGTGTTAATTTTTGCTAATACTTTCTAGAAAATTTTGACCAAAATTGGTGGAAGGTTTATTGGACGGTAGTTACCTTTTTGTAGATTGTCAGCTATTTTACAACGCTGGGGAAACACCCCTGATAGAAGATTTATTTATTAGTCCAGAAATAATAGGTGCTATTTCAGAGCCAGTGTGTTTTAAAAATTTCGGGGAAATTCACTTAGCTTTTTTAAAGCTAGAATTTTTAAAATTTTAGAGACATCATCACTCGTGGTGGGAAAAAAACAAAGGTGATTCATTGATTATGTTCGTTAATTTCAAGAATACTGGGATGATTTTAAAGGTCAGAAAGAGTGTGATCTTTTCCAATGTCGGCAGCTACGTTTACAAAGAAATCGTTCATAATTCCCGCTATTTCACTTTGTTCAAATATAATTTTACTATTTTCCGATAATATAATTTCTCCTGATCCAGTACTACTTTTAAAGTGAGGAAAGGTTTTACAGAGTTCCAAAAATTCCATTTATTTTGAGTGGTTCTATCAATCAAGTAGCCCTCATAGCCCTACGCCTCATATGTACACGATTTTTTTGTGTTCTGTACTTTTCCCAGGTATCTCCATTTCTGTTTGTAATGTACTTTTTGTACAGGCGTTTTTGTATCCAGATGGCTTTACGCATGTACGTGCTTATGTAAGGTGGCTGGTTTGATCGAACTTTGCGTTTTTTAATAGCAGCATGCTGGTCAATGGTTGATTTAAAATTGTTAGTAAACAATATCCATCCATGCTCTGGGTCTTCTAGAGTAAGACAAGACCTCAGATTACTATCTGCAACACTTTCCAGAAATAGTGTTTTATTGAAATTTTTTTGTGATCTATACTCAATAAATTTGTTTTGCATGCGTGGGACATGACAGCGCATTAGAGTGAAAGTTAAAGCATGAAACTCAATGATAGTTGAGATCATCCCAGACAAACTGGTGGTAATTTTATCTAAAATAGGCTTGCACAGGCCCTTCTACCATTTTTAACATCTTCCTTCTGCTTAGCCATCTTTGTTTTAACTATGTATGCACACGTGGTGACAGGCCAACCACTGGATTCCTATGTAATTGTCACTGTGTAGGTCTAGTTTCGTTGTGCATTTATGCAGTAGATAGGGCTATAAACCATTGCAGCTGAGAAGAGAACATGGCTGTTTATGTTTAGGCCTACATAGTACCGGTAGTTGTAAATTAATGCTTCACGTCACTTTTTCGGCACAAATGGTCATTTAAGTGACATTGTAATACGATTAAAACGTTGTAGTCAAATTATGCGATGGAGGATGAACATATGTTGATGTGGGGTGGGGGTGATAGGGCATGGTGGGTTATTGAAAGCGTCTGTGTGTCTATATTCGCTATATTACTACACATTGTGCTCTGTCATAAGTGCCCTGAGGGCACGCGCCAGGGCCTCTTTATGCCTGCTGCATTTTCACAGGTGGACCGAAATCGCCAGTACCCGTCAGTGCGCATGCTTGAGATTACTTCACAGTGTCGACCACTGCTGTGGCCATTATTATCAGTATTGTCAGTATTGTGGGGAGCCTCCGTGACCGAGAGGTAGCGTGCTCGGCTTCAGACCGCCAGGGCTCGAATTTCGAATCCTGTGTCTGGAGGACAGTGTCATCTCAATCATCTCACCATCCTCAGGAGGTTCTCCTGGCCCAGTTTAGCCTATATGTGCACAAAGGTGGCCTAAAGCCCGATTCATTTCATTTGCTGTGGCCAATAATCAATAAATTTTCTACAACCCACACGGAATAAAACTTCTTTTACAGTCTACTAATTTCTTTGTAAATGTTCTATAAAGCCGATTCGATAAAAAATATTGCTTTCAGTATCAGTTTTTAGACGTTTCGGGCGATATCTCACCCGTTGCAAAGATTTTCGATCATAATATTTATTCTCCATAACGTTGTTTCAAGTTTCGCTCAACGTTTCAATTATTGGCCAAGACTAACACAAAATTGATATATTTTACTCCGTTTCTTTAAAAAAAAAAAAAATTATTGTTTGAAAAATATGTCTATCTCACACTAATTGAGGGTGGACAGGAGAAAGAAAACCATTCGCAACAAATTCCTACTTTACAGTGCTCTGAATGGTCAAATTTTAAAGATTTGCATTGTAAAGATTTGCTTCTGTCGCCACATAGGGGCTATGTGGCTATCATTTATTTGACTTCCTTTCAAAAACATGCAAAAATGGTACATTACCATTATTATTAATTGGGTATTTTTTTGGACATGTTATTACCTTTGGTTGACGGGAACAGGTCGATACGACCTCTACAATGCCTGTCAACCATATTAGTGAATTAAAAATATATAATAAAATAATATGACAGTGTAATATAAAACCGACTGTTCACTGGCTATAGGTGTTGCCATACTTATCATGTAAGGCAGCATCATAATAATATCCAGTGTTTAAAATAACAATGGTTTTGTGTACATGCTATTTAAAAATGTACATACATAGTATAGATTATACATTTTGCGATATATACACATAAAATAAAATAACCGACAATTGTCTGTCATCTGTTTCCCGCACCAAAACCAGAGATAAAATAGCTACACTGTGCTCTACACAGTGTAGCAAAAAAGGACACTATGGGAAACGTAAAAACCTAAGTAAAACCTCTAAATCCTTTAGTTGTGTATCATATAAAAGGACAGACAACTAGGGTATGTGTAAAGGAAAAATAGTAAAAACTAATGACACTCCTAATTTTAACATGGGCCTACATACATCCCTAAATAAAAGTAATAACATAGTTGATTAGAGATCTTTGAAATTCAGCAGAAGGACCCACCTCGTCTGGAAACAAAGGCGACTGAAAAATCACTAAACCTAAAAATAAAACAGAAAAAAACAAATAATAATTTTGAGGGGAACAGCCATCCATGCCATGTGGTAATACTCTAAGTCAGATCATGACAAGCGTGATCTCGTAGAGTGATGTCGGTCTGCTCCGAACAGTATCAGAGACTGTCTCCGGCCTGAATTCGAGCCAGGCAGACAACACAATGCAACATTCGCAGATTATCGTTCATAGGTCGATCACTTAAGGTGCCATTTGTGCTAGATGTATATATATATATTCAATACACTAGTATAAGTTAGGCAGGGCGGTTCGTCAGCTGCCAACACATAAGTATCGACAACGGAGCCCTCCGTCCCTAGTCATGCGTGGCTGGAGCTCAAATAGCCGTCTCACAGCCGATTCAAATTGCACAGGTAGTTTCAGACACAAAATATTCCGCTATATTCGACAATTTACACAAGCACAAGCCAGGCTCCAGGTACATCGATTATTCACATCAAATAAGTTTACCATGGTGAGATATAATTCATTCAGTTTCTTCTTAAAAATCTTCAAGCTACTAGCACCTCGGATAACAAAAGGTAAAGTGTTCCATAAGCGAGCAGTGCGATAAAAATCAGTACATTGGAACTGAAGAGTCTTGCACAGAGGTAATTTGAATAGAACACTCTGTTTTGCCCAGTTCATTGTCTAATCTGAGTCTTTAATCTGTTAATGGCGCCAATGATGCATCCCAGACACCAGCCCTTTAAATCGGAAGGGGTTTATATTTAGGTGTGGAGGGGGCTGTAACCAACATGTCGGACACTGGTGGATTAATTGTATATAAAATTAATGGTTACCACTATGGAAATTAAGGGGTGTGCTCGAGCACCCTGAGCACCCCCCTGGATACGCCCCTGACGTTTAACAGATGCTGGGTTAATGTTGGCCCAACCTTTGCGATGTTGGACCAACAATAATCAAACATTGGTGCAAATTATCCCGACGGCTGTGTCTGTTGCACGTCTCGTCGTTATATGATGTCTGATAGGCTATATCTGGTCACGTTGCACTTTAACTTTATCTTTAAGCTTTATCAGTTTGCAGGCTCATTATTCAGCATTATTCAGCTTCTGACTCATATCACTGGCATGCCCTCTTGTTCTGAATATGTGTTATGAGAGCTTCCGAGTAGCGCAACGACTATGCCGGAATCTCGTCCCGCACGAATAATGAGAGATTGTGGAAATGCACGAATGAGTGGGAGTATGAAGAATTCCATTTATTAAATGTATCAATTATAAAGAAGATTCATTATTACTACTGCTGCACACTGTTGAAATGCATGCGGTATGCGGTAGACAATAGACAATAGTTTTATTTCATAAGATCTGCATAAATGTAGCCCCCCTCCCGAAGGGGATATCACTCCTAACTGCCCCCCAAAACCACTTGAGACACCTGCTGAAATGGTCATTGACCCTGAATGATTCAAATACAGTCATTATTACACCTAGCTCACACATAAAGCACGTTGGAAGGCACAAAATTGCTATTTTTTGTATTTTTTTTTATCGAGCTCGACCTTCATATGACCTTGATATGACTTTTGCACGCCACCTCAGTATAGTGGAACTCCAACCCATGCTACCCTTTCCAAACAGTCATATGTAAATTTGTTGCAATTCATGGCATAGCTGAAGTTCCACACTACTATATTTGGTCACTTTTGGCATTCAAACTTAGTCCTGGAGAAGGGGAATTTATCCGAAGGTGAAAATAAGGGAAATCCGAAGGGGCTAGGCCCCTATCACTCCTCGAATACTGTTATTACCCTAAAACTACTTAAGATACCTGCTGAAATAGTTCTTAGCCCTGTATGATTTAACTACAGTCATATATAACACTTCGCTCACGCATAAATCAAGTTGGAAGACATAAAATGGTATTTTTTGTATTTTTTATCGATATCGACCTTCATATGACCTTGACATGACCTCGGCATGACATTTGCCTGCAACCCCAGTAAAGTGCAACCCCGTCCCACCATACATTACAGTTACAAATATGAGAGTTCACTTTTAATGATGTTCAGTAGGCCTACTGATGAATCTCAATGGGTGTTTTTTTAAGCCAAAATTACCATTATGCTAGAGTAGGCTAATTAGGCATTGTATAAATTGGCAGGGGCGAAATTATCAGGCATGGAAAAGGTTAAAATTCTATTGTGTATTTGTATCCTACAGTGAAGTTTTAAATAGTGGAATTTTCTCTGGGGACATGCCATTTTGCACGTTTCCATGATATAAAGCTCTTATAAAACCATATATACATATATTGTTTTATAAATTATCTAAGCATTAATAAATAATAAAGCTTAAACATGAAGTTGCACCATTTGTTTTAAATCTTTTTATATTTAATTCAAAATCTGGATTTTTTTTATTCCTGGGGACACTAATTTGATGTAAAATTACCCATTTTTGTTTGTTTTACCCATCCATGGTCTATGCAAAAATATTTCAGCGTTGTAAGGGTTAGTAGACCAAAATCTAAATCTTTCAGTATTTTAAGGTTTAAAACTAGATAATTTTTTAGGCGCCCAAACTTCCTGTGCCTTCTTGGCACAGGTCCCTCTAGTTATTATTATTATTCTACGGTCGATTTGGCCAAACTATTTCTCCCTCAGTTTACAAGTAATCGACTTCAAGTCTTGGCACAATGATTAATGAGGTATTGAGGTCAGTTGCTATAGCTTTTTATTTGATCCGGACAGTGGATCTGGATCTGGCCCGGATTTCATACTTCCACTATATGGATCACTGTGTAAGTTTAATGGTGTACATTTTCAAATTTTTGCCACCCTATTTCTCACTCATTTTACAAGTATTCGACTTCAAACTTTGGCACAATGATCCTAATGTATTGAGTTGAGTTGCTATAGCTCAATAAAGCATTGTATTTGCCGACCGCCTCTCACAATGGGTCATTGTATTGGGGGACTCCACCATCTGATCACTATTTACATTTAATAATTAAAATATATCCAATAATGTTTCAGTGACGGACCAGCGTCGCGAACAGTGGCCCAGCATTGAGCCAACATTTGTTGTTTGATATGAACAGTAGAAACATTTTAAATGCCAGATTTAAATATTAAAACGAGACTTTGCTGGCAAGTAACATAAGTTTGAACTTGCGTTTTATCATAGTACAGCGCAGTTTCGGTTGATCTTTTGAGATTTTTAACCTAATATTTACTAAGTCAGTTTTTTACAAGCTTTTCAACGAGCCCAGCCAGACAGCCCTGCGATGCTTGGTTCGAGCCCTGCGGCGTCACCAATTTAATTCGTAAATATTTGGGGGCCGATAACTCGGTAACTTTTATAAATACGACGTTTTACTGGCGACAATTCATCTTCTACTTTTTCCAACGAGCCCACCCGGAAAGCTCTGCGTTGCTCCGTTCAAAAGTTGTGATTTTTTACGCGATTTGATCTTCTAGCGGTTAAACGGTGGCAGATCGGCATATACAGATATATTTTATTAGATGCGCTGTGAAATGAAGTATCACTGGGAGAAAAAAAATTGCAAAAAGGTTAAAAATTGATGAGAAACGACGCAAAATCTAAGCAAAATCACGTAATTAGACAATGCTTAAGCGAATCTGCCCTGAAAATTGCAGCTCGATCGGTGAAAAACATAAAAGTTATGGGCGTTAGAAATTAGCCTACAGGGGCTCGAACCCCTGACCTTGTTTGCAGGGGACTGGCTGGCAACGTTGGCCCAGTGCTGTGCCAATGCGGGCAGAGTATTTCTTTTTGAAATGCTCATGACTGATGGCTGGCACTTGAAAAATAATGTTTTGCTGGCTGAGCAGTGTTTTTTAAATGGTGGGCCCACATTTTCAATGCCGCGCCAACGTAAGCGGAACGTTGGCTCAATGCGGACTGTTGTTTTACTGCTGCCAGTAATATGTGGGCTCATTTGGGATCCCAGGGGTATGTAATTCGAGTCACATTGACGTTATTTTCGGCTTTCAAAGCAAAAATACATGGGTTTTTTTTGACCCGAAGGGCTAGAAGGTCTCAATGTTAAATGAATGAAAATTACCGAAAATACCCCTCTAGTGCTCGCACGCAATTGACACAAAAAGTATAAATAATTTTTATATAGATAAAATTATGCAAATTGAGAGCTTAAATTGGTGAACCTGTTGCAATAAATGCCAAACTCTTAAATAATAAAAACACTATGAGCGCTGAAATAACACACTAAAACAGCATTTTAGCGCAAAGTATTTCAATGCAAATTTTCGCAAATCGCGGTAGCGAATAACTTTTTAACCGTACTAGATCGACCAGGACCGTGCCCACCACGTTCAAGGTCGCGTCAAGGGGAATCTGGACAAAAAAAACAGATTTTAAAAATATTTAAAATTCGTCGAGCTTTAGGACTTACAAGGTGCGAACTTGCGCTTGCGACCAAGTTATTGGTTGCATCATCCAAAAAAGATATAGCCAGATGCCTACCCACCAGACTTTGAACGTGTCAAAATATGAAGCTGATTGGTGTGGACTTTTATTTTTCAAGTAACAGTAAAGTTTGGACTTCGACTTTTGCGACTTTTTGCGATATTTTGAAATTTTGGAACATTTGTAACAGTTTGCGAATATTTGCGCCCGTTTGCGATCGTTTGCGACCATTTGCGATCGTTTGTGACGGTTTGCGACCATTTGCGATCGTTTGCGACCGTTTGCAATTGATTGCAACCATTTGCGATTGTTTGCGACCATTTGCGTTCGTTTGCGCTTGTGATCGTTTGCTACCGTTTGGAATCGTATGCGATGGTTTGCGACAATTTGCGATCGTTTGCGACCATTTGTGATCGTTTGCGACGGTTTGCAACAATTTGCGATCGTTTGCGACGGTTTGGGCCAATTTACGATCGTTTGTGACGGTTTGCAACCATTTGCGATCGTTTGCGCCTATTTGTGTTCGTTTGCGACCGTTTGCGACGGTTTGGAACCTTTTGCGATCGTTTGCGACTATTTGCGACAATTTGCGACGGCTTGTGATCGTTTGCGACAGCTTTCGATCATTTGCGACCATTTGGGATCGTTCGCGACAGTTTGCGATCGTTTGCGACCATTTGCGATCGTTTCCGACGGTTTGCGACCATTTGCGATCGCTTGTGACCATTTGTGATCGTTTGCGAATTCTTCAAACTAATAGAATGTTAATATTATACTTACAATGTTTTTATGTAAAAGAGTAGGGCCATAAACTGCAAAAGGGTCCTGAAGAAGATGCAATTTTGGTAAGTTACATGAAATTTAGTTTGGTTTCATTGGTATGTAAAAAACGTTCTTAAAAAACGATAAAAGTTTATCTTAATCCCAAATGACAGTATACAAAAAAGGGGATCCAATATTGAGCCGAATAGGTGTTAATCAGGGAACCTTTAAAAAATTCAAAATAGTCGATAAATTTTAAAATGACAGATATCTAAAACAGAGTACATATCTCAGTGGAAAAAGGAATTAAGTTTGTGTCCAAGGGGCAATACTGTTAATTTCTCTTTTGAATGCCATGATAAATGTTTGTCAAAAGCTCAAATTGGTGATATCTAAAACAAACGTCAGTACATCTCAGACCAAAAAGAAATACGATTTGGGAGGGATGTAGCCTATTATAAAGATAACATATATTGAGCATCAACCACCCAAATTTGTTTAAATTTAAAATTAGCGACAATATTTGTTCAAATTTAGAAATTGCAATTTTGAATTGATCGATATTTCAAAAGTTGGGCGTCTTTGGGTTAGAAAGAACTAGATGTACATCCAGGGAGAATTTAGCACGTCATGCAAAAATATAAAAAAATAAATTGTAATGCTGTAAAATCTCCTTTTTACTCACTTATCATGAATAAAACGGTTACGGTAGAAAGATCGATCAATATAATATTTTGTATTTTATTTTTTTAAATGAAACAAAGTAAATTGATATCAAAGAAATATTTTATTTATATAATGTATGATTTCCCGAGGTAGAGAGGGGTCGGTATTGCAAATCCTAGAGGCAACGTAGTGACAAGACTTTTTTTAGCTGAAATATTTTTTAATAATTGTTCAATACAGCATTAACTTTGTCTTCACTGATGAAGTGACATCACAGCTGGGATGGTGAAGCTGTAGGTGAATGTGCCGTGGTGGTGACTCATTTGTTGCCCATATCTACAACAAGAATAGTTTTCATTAAGAAGTATATATTTGTCAAGTCAATAATAATAATAACACAATGTTCTGTTGATGCTTCTGCTTAAGCCTATTTATAGAAAAAAACCTTGACCATGGACCATGTATGGTATGTAATTGCGATTTGATTTTAAATGAAATAAATTATTCTTTTATTAGGATTTACAATTAATATGCAACTATTGCTGATTATTAGAAGGAAATGCACCCACCTTTTCCCACCCCTTTTAAGTTGGAAGTTGTAGGCAGTAGAGTAACACGCCCACAAACACGAGACGCTGACCCAATTTTGTTTCAATTTTGGCCGAGCGTCGATGACAGGGGGCCTGGATTGAAGTAATGTTGGATCAGCCTCCCGTGTCTGTGTAGTTATTTAAATAACAAAATCACCACAAAATAATACATACCACCTATTCATTTATTTGTGTGGACTATAAATTGTGTGAGTCTGATCGCCACTATGACTGAATCGTGTTGTTGATATAGTGTGCTTAATTAAATATGTCATTATCTATATATGTTATTTGGTTTCTGATTCATTTTTTATAGACGATGGAAGACACTCGTCTTTACTAGAAGTTGTTTATTCTAAAGAACAGAATATAGCATCATGATAACTGTAGTATGTCTGTATTACACCTTTGGCTTGCACACATCTTGCCATTGTGGCTGGAATGTATATTGTATCCAGTAAGGTGTAGTTTGGCAGTAGTTCGAAGAAACTGGCTATTGGTTTATTGGTTGCGGATAAATGGTCTTCATTGAAATCCCCACATACGATGATGTTATCAGTCATGATATCTAGAGCTTCCTTAATTTTTTTTAGGTTCTGCAAGAATTGAGGAATAGAATATTTCGGTGGTCTATATACATTTGCAACAGCTCCTTGAAAAGGTTCTTCAATTTTTAAAACCAAACATTCTAAATCAGTCACATTATATATGTGATGAATTACTTTTGACTTTAGATTATCTGTTATGCACATTGCAATACCACCTCCATGTTGCTTTTTCAAATCGGTTCGAGTTGAATAGCATGTGTGTCTGTTCTTGTTGACAAGTTTATATCCAGGGATATGTGAATTTTCAGGTACATTTTCATCTCTTAAATATGTTTCATTTAGGCATAATATAGTAGCACACATTAACTACTGATTGTTTTTCACACCATCTATGTGGGCTGTTAAACTCTCAGTGTTATGGTGAATGAGTGTCAGTGTAGATTGCTGTGATAAGGCTGTTTGAGCGAGAAGCAATGGTCTATTTGTATTGAGCTCCAATTTTCTCATTCTGTTTATTGATTCAGTAATCCTGGTGTTGAAGTAAATTTCAATTTCTTTACAATTTATCATTTGAAGTCCTTTTAATACTGTTGTTCTGCTCAAAGCAACATATGCCATTCCTGAATCAAACATGTTGTCCAATGAGACTACTGCAGTTTCTGTAGTCATTCCTTGCACTTTATGGATGGTACAGGCATACGCTAGTTTAATTGGGAATTATCTTCTAAGCATAAGTTTGTATTTGTCCAACCGATCTTCACATCTTTCAATATATGTATCGACTTGTCCACCACCGAATGTATTTTTTTGTTTACTACCTGATTCACTGGAATCAAAACGTATGAATATTCGTTCCTTTGGTGTTTGTGTATAACCAGTAACTGTGACGAATGTACCATTTACAAGCCCATCTGATACATCAAAATTGCGGGTTAACATGACACGCGCACCAGGTGCAACTTGTATCATATCCTTCATATCGTTTGAATTTCCTTTCATCGGTTGGTCTAGCTTTGTCATTTTACCACTTGTAGGATTTTTTTTGTAATCATGAGCATCAATTGTAATTATGTTACCGCACATTGCAATCAAGGTTTGTGTATTATGCGCATCTACATCTTTGTTTCTTGCGAAAATATGCAGGGCATCCTGTGGGCAATCAGCAGGCTGTCTAGTCACACTTTAAAGCATGTTTCTATCACAATCACTTAATTTTTCAATTTTTGGCTTCTCGCAAATTCTGTTCAATAAATTCTACATCATCTTTTTGTCTCATTATATCAGTAAGTTCCATCACTTCAAAATGCTCATCCCACAAGTTCAACAATGAGGTGGACTTAGGTATACATAGTGGTTTCGCAAAAGTAGGAGAGAGCTGATAAAAATCTCCAACCGCTAGTATTGACACGCCTCCAAGTCGTTTGTTTCTCAATCCTTTTATTTGCCGCAATCTCGCATCAATTGTTGCGAACAGTTTCTTGCTGATCATTGATATTTCATCTATAACAAGTATTTGCAGAACTCCCAGTTGGCATATCATATTGTCAAGGTCTCTACCAAGGGAAGAATTTGATCGCGGCCTTATTTTAAAAATACTATGAATAGTATTTCCATTTATATTGAATGCAGCTGTTCCAGTGAATGCTGTCAATAAAACAGTTTGTCTTGATATATCACATTATTCTTGTAGTTCTGGAATGTTGAGCAGTTGTTTTGTTGCTTCTGTATATATACATTCAATTCCAGTTCCTGCACCACCAGTTAGGAAATGATAAAACGGTTTTGGTTCTTTTCCAGACAAAAGCTGTTTACACCAATCTCTAATAAAATAAAACTCTGATGCTTGTTTCTCATTTAAAGATTGATACATTTTGCGAATTGCAGCATGAGACAATGGTTGAGCTTCAATCATAGGTAAACTGGCTACTGTGGTGTAACCACCCATAAAATCTGGAAGGTTTACTCTTTCGCGTACTTCATTTGGATCAACTGGTTCCTTTTCCATAATTGCTTCAATACGTTCAACTTTCGTTGATGGTGCTACATTCGACCATGCATCTTCAACTGGTCCATGCTCATCATAAGCTGGTAAAGGATCATCTATACTATGTTGGAACATTTCAAACCGTTGCTGGTTTTCAGAAACAATATCTTACTTTCTGCACTTGTTCAGAATGTTTCAGTTTACCATGGGCTCGAAAATCTGCAATATCGTATAATAGGTGGCTTGCCTCGTGTTCTTTTCTGTACAAATCCCATGCCATTTTGAAGCAGTACTGCTGACTTTCCTGGTTTACCATAAATAACTCTGCATTGTGAGGAAAACTCTGCCATGCACATTGCTTCAAAGTCTTCTGTATCCGGTCTTGATTTGTATCTATCTTGTTTACTTGTCATCCATATATCCTGAGAATCGTCATCTTTTGTTTCTAAAACATTTGTAGGCAGACTCATGCGAACATTGTCATCATCAGTTGGTATAAAAACAACCTCACGAGAAGATGATTTCATTTTCAGACATTTGCGTGTGAAAGCCTCTTGTGCACTGACCTCTCTGTTTTGTGAATACACATACATTGTTTTTTTCATTTCTTCAAAATGAGTACCTTGATTGTCTTCAGGATTGGTAAATGCTTCTTTCAGCAATGCACTTAATTCATGTTCCCCTTTTGTAATATAACTTACAATGTACATAATGCAACAGTAAGTATTCAATATATACTGGATATCAATATTAGCATTCCATAGTCTCAGCAAATCTTTGTTGTAACCGTTCACCCATACGTCCTGTGTGTTTCTTCGCATTACAATTGGCATGATTTCGAGCGAATCTTAATTGCTTTGATGTACTCGTCATATGTTTTGTGTGTTTCGTTGAGTAGGTCAATAATATTTTCAAATGTGGTGTCTTTGTCTTTTAAAAGATTCCAGATCTCTTGAAGTTTATTTTTTGCATCTCCGCGTTCTGTTTCCATCTCATCACAATCATCATCTCTGGGTAAAGGCCTTGAAATAAATGTATTCCTAATTGGGGCTTTTGGAAATTCATACCGGCATTCTTTATTGCCTTTTTTGCAAGATTTCGAATGACTTTTACTATGGGACTATACTTCGCCTACAATTGTGTGAAGTTCTGGATCTGCTTCATTATCCGGTAGCTCACAACTGATGTATTCATCAACAAAATCACAGATTTCTTCATCAGTATCTTTGTCAAACTCAGGTGAATCTTTACCCAGAAAAGACAATGAATATGAGAAGAACCTCTTTGTTGAAATTCTACTCGGTAGAAATAATCAATAACTTCACCAATTGACTATGCATTAGATAGAATTTTTAATGAAGGTGTCAACTCTCTGATCAAACATTCTCATAGCCGCCGTGACTGGATTGCTGTTGAGTATGTCACATTTCGTCATCCAATCTAGATCATTAAATTGCACCGATGTACCTTGTTGCAGCTTAATTGCGGTTATAACTTCTGGCCATCTCATTTCTGCAGCACTGAATGTGCAAAAAAAGTCGGTGTTCCAATTTGTCTCAGCATTGCAAAGAGATCTCGCTTTGTTTTTCCCCAATATGCAGGTGTCCCACGTAATGGTTCCATGAAACGTGTCACTTCATTTTTCTTGATCATTTCATGCACTTGCTGTTTGTTCCTCAACATGAATGAATAAAATTTCCCACCATCTTTGCAATGGGGTTTTGACTTTCAAAGTTGAATACTGATACTAGATTTTGCTTGGTGAATTTCATTGGTAAATTGAGCAAAGAAAAGATAGTTTGCATCCTTTGCAAATATATTGTCCACATTAAAAAGTCGGGTATGAAAGTATCTGCTTGGAGGCAATGTTACTTCTCTTTCTTCATCAAAAGTATTGGTCCCATCTGGGAATTGTACAGGAAAAGCCATAGATTCTACTTTCGAAACTTTGAACAGATTGGTTGGTTTGTTGCCTTCTGCGGGGGCAATGCAGAGAACATTGTCGTCATAATGTCAGAGCTTCTTGACCTATGTCACAGGGTTGGAGACAGGAATCTAAGCAAATGCCATTGTGTCTGTTTGTTCTTGTTCTTCATCGCTATTATTACCATCATCTCCATGTGAGATTTCATCGATTACAGCTTGGTTATCAATATTGATGTTCTCAGTGGACTGAACACTATTAATATCTCCAGGAGTTGTTACTCCAGTAAAATCATTGTCAACGTCAGATTCATAATTTTGATTCCTGCTTTCCTTTGTTACCTCGGCAGTTATTCTACTGTTGTGATTGTTAACTGTATCGTCGCCTCGGAGCTAAAGGATCCTATCTGCCACTCTGACGAGTGTCAGATAGGATCCTTTAGCTCCGAGGCGACAGTATGATCTATGACAACATCTGTATATTCTGAATGCATTTCTTTGAGTTTTTGCAGTGCCACCAATACTTTGTTCACATTCAGAGTTTGATATTGATAATACCCCTTGTAGTTTAGGCGACGTTTAAGTTTGATCCTCAAAAGTTGTGATTCGTCAATAGGTCGTGGTAACAATTCAACTGTTTGACTGACTTGTGACACTAATTACAAAACACTAATTACAGGACCATGAATTCCTTTCTGTTTTCCTTTGGGCAAATTCACTATTTTTGCAAAAGGGATGTACTTCGCAATAACATGCCTCTCTAATACATTCAAGTTTTGCAATTCAGTCGGGATTGGTGCCAGTGATAACTTGTTCGCTACAGAAATCGATGGTAATTTAACTGTATGAATTGCCGTGTGGCAACAATGACATATATAGTCTTTGTTTCTTGGGCAGTTTTCTACACAGTTTGTTGAACATTGGTGGACGTATTGTTTTGTCAAACATTGACTTGTTACTGATATACATCTGTATTTTTCTCGACAGCATTCTTTAACTTGTTTTTCAAACAACACTCTGTGACATGATGTACATACATAAGTTGGCCCTTCTTTCACTAGTTCTCTGAACGTTATAGTAACATTGTTTATTGTTTCTTGTTGTGTCTTCTGTTCCTGCTTCCACTTATAGTTTCTTATTTTTTCTTACGTCTGAAAGAGGAATCCATCTTGTATTTTTGTCTTATGTGTGATGCACAACGCATCATGTGCTGTAATCTAAAATGTTTATTGGTTTTGTACTTGTTAGAAAATCTCTGTATTGCATGAGATCGAAATGTTGGATTATTGTGATATTTTGTTGTTTTTCTTATTTTGTGTTTGGCTTTGAATATTGAATCATTTTGATATGCACGGTTGAATGTATGTTTT
This sequence comes from Flabesymbios commensalis, assembly GCA_964017125.1. Taxonomy (NCBI): domain Eukaryota; kingdom Metazoa; phylum Annelida; class Polychaeta; order Terebellida; family Flabelligeridae; genus Flabesymbios; species Flabesymbios commensalis. The sequence continues at coordinate 51,971,103 of OZ024914.1, forward strand.
TGTTTAGATCTAAATGCTTCATCATTTCGATATGCTGTTGTTATTCTTCTCTTTTGCTTCTCTCTAAATGCTTCATCATTTCGATATGCACTTGTTATTCTTCTCTTTTGTTTGTCTTTGAATGCTGCATTATTTCGATATGCACTTGTTATTCTTCTCTTTTGTTTGTCTTTGAATGCTGCATCATTTCGATATGCACTTGTTATTCTTCTCTTTTGTTTGTCTTTGAATGCTGCATCATTTCGATATGCACTTGTTATTCTTATCTTTTGTTTCTCTTTGAATACCGCATCATTTTGATATGCACTGTTGACTTGTTTCTTTTGCTTTGCTGCGAATTCTGGATCATTTAAATATGCATTTTTCATTTTCTGTTTTTTTTTGTGTACGGTATTCTGGGTTATCATGATATGCTCTTTTTACTCGTTCCTTCTCTTTGGTTCTGTAGTCGGTGTCGACAACATATCTAACTTTTCGCAACTCCTTTTTTTAACACTGTTTGTGGATTCAATACTACTTTCTTTAAAGATCGATCTTTTCTAAGGGATGTCAGTTTTTGACCGCGATTTAGTTTTTGGGAAACTGAAGTAACAGTTGGTTTTTCCGTAGTGTCAGGTAAAATAGAATTGCTTTGCATGTCACAACAGAAATCGACAGGTAGTATTTGAAACCACTCATGTTTTTTGTCCACACAGCTGACCAATAAGTTTAGATAATTTACATTTCAGCATCTCTAAGGTAGGTATATATAACATTATAGCACATCCATTTGGATCCACAAAGCCGTGGTAATTTCTTGAATGAGAGTCAGACGTCCCATATGATGCTGATATATTTCTATGGTGTAGCCGCAAGCAAATAATAATGAATGTTATAACCAGAGGAAAAACATTTGTCTAATGCAGTATGTATGTCGCCAATTTTGCTGTCAATACTTTTATGTTTAACAATATTGTACAGTGCAGTTTCTGTATGTAGACTTTCAGGTAATTCGTCACATAGCAAATATCTACTTTGAAACACACCTCGACGTTTCAAATCAGCCAATACATTGCGGTAGACTACATCACCATTATCTAGTATTTTATCCAGATTTTGTGACCGCAGATATCTATTTTCTTGGTGGTATGCAAGAAAAAGGAGAGACATAATAGCACATTGACTACCGTTTGTATCTTCTGGAAAACGCAAGTCAGCTTGGTGATATGAAGCCCATGTAGGATACAAGGCTATATTTGGTGTATTATTGCCATTTACGAGATCTATGACATTCTTTGCTGTTGTTGTGTTATGCTGTGGCTTGATAAATTGTAATTTTAGGTCGTCTACATTTTCAGCTATGTATCCATTTGTATTTGTGAAAGAGGCTATAGATCTATTACAATAGGCATATCGTTGTTTGATATTTTCATATACTGATCAGAAATGACTTGTGTACGTTTTCTTTTCAATTTATCCTTTTTTATCACTCTTGATTCCGAGTAATTTTCATACACAATTGTGCTGTTCTTGTTAACGCCCAAGTTAGACTTTTCATTGCACCAACGAGTCTTTTTAGTTCTTAGTTGCTCATAACCAGGTGGTTCATCTGCTTTTGATTGTTCAGATGTATCATTTACATTTAGGGGTACCATGTAATCATCTGCTAAAAAGATTTTTATTAAAACATTACTATTAGATATTTCCATGTTATCATCTGAAATGACTTGTGCATAGTTTCTCTTAGTTTGTTTCTTTTTTCTCACTATAGATTCGCTATTTGTCTCGACTCCTGAATGAGTTTTATACCCATCAGATCTTTTAATTCTTACTTGTTCATAAGAAGATGGTCTTTTTTTCAGATCTGTCATTTACATCGGACGTCGTGGTACTATTACATACGGAAGTACTTTGTCTATCACACAAAATTTCAAGCGGTGCTATAGTATACCATCTGACCTGTTGTCCGAACAACTGCCCAAAAAGTTTAGAAACTTGACATTTCAGCATATCTAATGTAGGAATATACATCATAACAGCAAATCCATTAGAATCAACAAGACCTTGACAATTTCTAGCATGTGCATCAAATGTCCCAAATGTTCCGTCATGATTCTTCAAACAGCTATAGTGTAAGCATTACAAATCAATAGTGCATCTTTGTGACCAGACTGAAACCATTCTTCTGAACCAATTCCTATTTCTGTAGCTCTATCTTCGATACGCTGGTACTGAGTTACATTGTGCACTGCTGTGTCTGTCAAAACGGTCACAGGCAACTCGTCCTCACATAAATATCTACTTTCAAAAATGTGTCTTTGTTTTAAATCCAGTATTATACTTTCGTGAAGAGCATTACCATCATCTAATATTTTATCAAGGTCACGTGGTTGAAGGTTTTCATTTTGCTTGTGATGTACGAGTAACATAAGCGAATTGCTTGTGCACTGAGTGCCATTGGTTAGTTGACTATATATGTTTTCATTATATTGGTGATACGATGCAGAAACACTACACATAAAGTTGGATATACCACTTTGTTTATCTACAGATTCAATTCTACATGAAAGTTCCTTATTTTGTGCTGTTACATATTGGAGGTCATTTACTTTATATTTATTGTGGTCATCTGAAATGACTTGGGTACTTTTTTTGTTGATTTTTTTCTTGATTACCGTTGTGGATTTCCCGTCATTCTCACACACGATGACGTTGTTCTTGTTAATTTCAAACTGAGATTGTTCATTGGAAGAGTTAGTCTTCTTAGTTTTTAATTGTTCAAAACAAAATGGTCCATTCCCTCTCGTTTTTTCGGATCTACCGTTTACATTAAAGGTTGTTATATTATCACATGTGGAATATGCATATGCATTTCTACTGTATTATCAAAAACTTCATAATCAGTTGGTGTATTTATCTCCAATACAACGTCTGCTGTAGCTATTTTGGGTACACTCTTATTTTTTTTTGCCTGTTGCTTTGAGCTTGACTACGTCTGCTTTTCCGTCCCATCTTAAATATCTATGCCTTCAACCCTTCAACTCTTGATTGTCCGATAATAATATACAGTACTATATAACGATAATCAAACAATAAACAAATTATATAGTTCCAAATGTATTGGATATAGGCCTAATGGAAATGACAATTTATGAGAATGAGAACTTTTTCAAAAGTTATACAGATCAAAGACTACCAGTTATGTTAATTACTTTATGGGTCAATTCCACAGAAAAAAATCTAGATTTAATGAATGATTATGTACAATATATATAGGCCTACACGAGTGGTTATTAAAGAAAAATGTATCGTTCAAAAAAAAACAAGTATTTAGGTTGTAATCAAGGACTACGAAAAACTACGATTTCTTGGGGGATAGTATTTATTCGAAAATGTAGATCAAATTACTTATGGGTAATTTCTTTGGTATAGTAATGTGCATCACAAGAGTTTCAATGTAGAGCAAAATCGATTTGGTGCTTCTAGAGAACAAGAAACTTTCCCGAAATAACAAAAACAAGCAGTTGATATGTGAAGTTTTAATGTGCATCAGACAAGAAACAAATTTGTGAAATGTTTATTTAGCAGTAATCAAGAACTAAGTACGTATTTTTGGTGTATGCTAAAATGTATGTCAAATTACTTATGGGTATTATCTCGTGTATGCTAATGTGTATCACAAGTATGTCAATTTGTATCGTGGTTATTAAAGGTGAATGTTTCGGACCAAAAAAAAAAAAATTTGTGAATGGGTTTACAAGTATTAGGAGTAATCAAAACTTTAACAAGAAATTACGACAGTCTTAAGTTACAATGTAGACTTTTTTAGTCGGTTAGGTGCTTCTAGAGAACAAGATACTTAAAATTAATTGCAGGAACAACAAAAATAAGCAGTTGCTATATGTATATTTTATGTGTCACAAAGTGGACAAATATTCACGTGGTCAGGATATGTACAGTAATTAGAATAAATGTAGATATAATTACTTGAATAATATATCACAAGTCAATTTGTATCACAAGACGGTCTTTATTATGCTTACCTTTGCAAGCAAATACAGCAGTTAATCGTTTCAAAATAAAGTTTATTTGAGCCAGGTGCGCCTCTAGATCAAAATAATTACTTGGCAAAGACAAAATACACGAAACAAAAACAATGTGTGGTGTGTTCTTTGATCAGGCAAATAAATATAGGCAAAATAGGATTCGTAAGAAAAACAACAAACACTTGATATATTATACACTGCTCATCTCTTTACAGTATAATTTTTTTATTCATTTATCTTTATTGATCTGATTTGTCTGATTTCTTATTGCTTCTTTTTTTTATAGTCAGTTAGTGGCCCGACTATTTTTTTAGCTCACACCAGCTGACTCTGCCACTAACTACAGAGATTGCAAACAACAATGCGCTCGATGGATCCGGCAAATCCTAGTAGTGCCCTATTGGCATGAAAGCAAGCACTGAGAAACCTGCACTACGTCTCTGTTCTCAGCCCCTTTGTTTTGCTAACATGACCACTGCTCTATGACATTCGCTTGCAGAGGATTTTTTATTAATCGCTGTCAGCATTCAAAATGGGCAGCAACCTGAAACACATGAAACAACATTTGAATTAGACAAATATTCCCTTTACATAAAACAATTCATCTGATACAATGCTTTAAAAATATGTCTATTGTAAACATAAAATTATTTTTCACAGTGTTATGTTCAGAAGTTCTGGTACTAATGTACAAGAGAAAGACATTAAAACAAGCAGTATTAAAACTAGATGTTACATTTGAATGGCAATTATATGAGAGTCTCCACCTTTCACAATTAAAAGTTTATTGCCAATGGAGTAGCCTAACGATGGGACTATATAATAGAAGTGCTCAGCTATTTCAGCTATCTTAGATTATGTAAAAATGTGGCAAGAAAATTCTAGGACTTTAAGGACTAGATGACTGTTTTCCTGGATTTAAATATAAGGATTTTCAACTCAAATCAGTTGATTTATGATGGGATTGTAAAAATATGACTGTCCTGGAAAAGGCTTAGAAAAGGCCTGAAAATGTATCTTTCAGATTGTCCTGGAAAAGCCATGGAATTCATTTCGTCCATGGAATTCGATTTTCAATGACAGACAGACAGACAGATATTTTATTGACAGAAGTAAAGTCATTACAGACTTATTTGTCATAGTAATAAGAGAGATATATATACATGTATATACAAGAATGTTAGTTTGTTGAAATCATAAATGACAATATACATGGTATGATAAACAACTAAAATCATGTTAGGTGGCATTGCCATAATAAAATGACAGTTTGCTAATTCTATTCATGCTCCGTGCATTATACAGGTCCTGAATTCTGAAAGGGGGCCACATTTATAAATAAATCATCAGATATTATAATATCTTATGATAGCTGAATACCAGAGTGGGGTACAAACACGTGATAACAGACTTTCTAAGCAGATGTCCTGAACCAAGGCACCAGGGCGATCGCCCTGTGTGCAGAAAGAGGGACTAAGGACATACAGGTCATTCTTCAAAACTGCACATTTAAATTTGTATGCCTATACCAAACTTGACCAATAAACGTTAATGTTACCAAAGACTATAGTTAACAGGCAATCGGAGACTAGAAAATAAGAAAGCTTTGGGGGGTACCAATCACTTACCAGGAAGAGGGGGGAGTGGGGGTGAGGGAGTTGGGAGTATTTTTGAAATAAATATTTTTAGATACAATTTTTGTGAAATAAATTAGTGTCTGAACGACGTTGTAAATTAACATTTAATGATCCCAATGAAAATCTTCGGCGTCGCTTTGCTCGGCATGATAAAATGACCCTTAAATGTGTGAAGGCTTGTTTCGCTTGGCTCCTTAACCTATTGATCAAAAATATTAAAGCCTAGTTTGGAATCCAACTTTGTACATATAAAAATAATTCTAGAACAAGAGCACTGACGCTAACGATATCCCCCGCCATTAATTAATGTCAATAATTGGTCTCAAAGTCAAATGGTAACAATTGGGTCAAAGGTCATAACCCCCAAAAAAGGCACATCTACACCCCCTAAGGGATGTGTGTGTGCAGTATGGAAACAATCCAGCAAACACTTTCAAAGATATTATCTGAAAACTGAACTTGTCATCCGCCATCAATTAAATGTCAATAATCGCATCAAAATCAAAAGTAATAAATTAGGTCAAAGGTCATAACCAGAGAATAAAAATAAAATTAATATTTTATTTGAGGCAGATAGAGTGTTAAAGTGACACAATAATGCTCGAAATCATCAAAAAATCAGTACTTTTATTTTGCCTTCTTATGATGTAAACATGTCCAAAGACAAGAACTGTGAAGGTTTTTAATTTTTGTGTTGCGCATTTCCCAGGTAAGCGAGATATAAAGACGAAAATCCTGTATTTCTTATTTTGGACATGCATCACCATGTCCGAAATAAGAAATCGGGATATTCGTCTTTTTAAAAATAGCGTGCAAGCACTCAAACACCCCTCGGTTGCTGCAGTGACTCAAAATAGTAATAAATCTGACACAACTGCTGCCTATATGTTATGCCAATAATCGAAGATCAAAGATAAAAGCAAGATGGCCGCTATAGCCTGAGTTTGGATCACACATCAAAAGGGAAAATTCAAATAGACTCGCAGACCAAAAAACATATATGCCAGGTTTCAAGGCAGTTAACTGGAAATAAAACAATTTTTTGAAAATTAATAAAATGGTCTCAAATGAAAACGGACAATGCTAATACATTCGCAGACCCCAAGAACCTATATATACCATGCTTTAATGGAATTCTGGCAAATAAAAAAATAGTAAAAGAAACAAAATTAGTCGCCAACTGGCGGCCATTTTTATTATTGGAGAAAAGCTGAAAATCTAATAAGGTCATCTCCATATTCATGGGTTACTGCACATAACAAATTGGAGAGATCCAATAATTATTTTTCAAGTTATCACGTTAACATTTATTTTTTTAATCTTTAACCTTGAGTAAAAAAATTTGCGGAGGAGTTGAATGTTTGTATGAATTATGAATTCAATCTGTTGGACCATGTTAGCGTAGTAGCCAAAGCTCGTGGCGGCGATGGAAGAAGGGGATGGGATGACAATATCTGTTCAGGCCTAACGGATGGAAAAATAAGAACGGATGTGCTGGCATCTATTATGCAGCAACCCTGATTTTCGAATTTGGTGGAGCTATGGTGGATTTCTTAGAGCAATCAGTAGCATATTAAGGACTGCATCATCCTTAAAAAAGTCTGTTTTTTAGCTCTCCTCTCCCAACTCGACTGAGAGATGGACACATGTAGTTACTTAGAGTAATCAATTTAATAAAGAAGCCTAAAAGAACTTTTGGTCTTTTCAAAATAGTCATCATTTGATGACAGGACCCCTCATCTGTAGGCTCTCTCCATCAACATCAAGAATTATAAATTACCGCACATGTGCCCTGAGTCAAGGCATTGTGAAATTAAAGTGCCTACAAGCCATTTATGTTTCCGTAACCTGGTGACCTTAACATTAGGTCACCAAACTTGTCTTTCAGTACTAGGCCCCAAATCAAGGCGTTATGATGTTATCACGCTGTCAAGGCATTTCGGTTTCAGTGACATAGTGACCTTGAAATTAGGTCGAAACCACTGAATGTTGAACTTGACCTTCACATTAGTGTCCAGGTCACAGAAAGTCAAGCTTCACCTTCAGATTAGTGTCATGCACATGCAGTAAAATTTGAAGGCCCCAAGTCAAGGCGTTATGAAGTCATCGTGACCTCAAAATTAGGCCAAGGTCAATGAATGTCGAACTTGACCTTCAGATTAGTGTGTGTGTTGTGTCATGGACAGGACTTACAAATATGAGATCAAGGCATTATGCATTTATCGCGCTTTTAAGCCATTTCTATTACCATGACCTCCAAACCGTGAAATCAGGTTAAGGTCACTTAATGTCAAACTTAACCTTCAGAACATGTGTTTATTTTTATTACATTGTTCCAAAGTGTAATTTTGCTACAAAACAAATGCATGGTTCATACAAACAAAAGCTGATGAAATCCAAGGCTTTTCAAGGTTTTTCAAGGACAAATATCACCATTTTCAAGACCCTATCACAAACGTGAAATAGGGAGTCATGACAAAGACCTTAACAGTTATTAGTCAAAATTTGCTTTTCAATATGATTTTCACCTTCCTACTGGCTTGCAAGCAAAATAGTAATAATAACAGAATATTTTTTTATCATTTCTCTAAAGACTTTGACAAAAATGACCCCCAATATATTTTAAAATAAACAACTTAAAGCCCCAAAATCACTTTTCAAGGCTTTTCAAGCTATTTTTTTTTCAAATTCAAGGCTTTTCAAGGCCTTGAAAACTGTTTTTTTTTAATTCAAGGTATTCAAGGTTTTTCAAGGCATGTGCGAACCCTGAAATGCTACAAAACTGATACTTTTAATGGGTCGTCATGATTCATTGAAAAAACATTGTGGGCGTTCACAAATGCGCATCATCGTCAACATCCAAAGGGGTGCGGTCCGCCTAAATGTAAATGTAGTATGGTTCAGTGAAGCAAAACGACACAGCTGCTTTAACAATTTAACATTTAAAAATAAAACAAGGCCCGTTGGCGATGAAAATATGCCTTTTTTTAAAAGAGAAAATCAGTTGAAGTCATGACAGCAAATCTGCCATAAAAAATTAAATTTATCTGAATTTTTTCAAGACATAACGGGTAAACCCTCCAGAAACCACATATTTTTTTCAACAGTAATGGTCTACCTGTCTAGCACACTTTGTCATCTATATTACAGATATTGAACTCGATTATCGTTGCAAGTCGGTCATGTTCTAATTTGAATATGAGTCATTTTTAGGGTATGTCCCTCACTGAAACCACACATTTTGTTTTATAGTAATCATTGAGCTAGCTGGCACAGTTTTCCTGATGTTACCCATATTATTTATTGATTTTCAACCTATACAAATTGTAACTTGGTACTCTCCTGTCCCTAATAGAAGAACGTTCGGAATAAAAGCACTTGTTGGTAAAATCCTCTTTTTTGTTAATTAATAGAAACTGACCACAAAAAAATCACCTCTTGAAAAAAAAACCCATCATGATATGTCACTTGAGGTATCTGTGATAAAGTTGGACAATCATTTTATTCTGTGCATTTTGTATTACCATAAAGCGGGACTATTTTGTCACCCCTTTCGAAAATTGATAAAATCATCTGGTTTTCAATAAATACCATAAGTTAATAAAAATAACAATTATCAGAGATTAGACTATATTGTATGGAACATTTTTATGTCTATTCACAATTTTTTAATAATATTTCAACACGAGAAAAAAAAAATGTGTTATTTTTTACGTGTTTTTTCTAAATTTGACAAATTTGAACTTTTAAAAAATGTATCCATTTTATTGACATACATATTTTATTGACATACATATTTTAATTTTATGATATTTGAAGGGTCCTTATCGCATAAAAACAATTTAATTCATGACATTTAACTATTGCGCCTGTTTGAGCAATTCAAAGTAACCGGGACTATTTTGCCACCCCATACCGGGGCTATTTTGCCACCCAGGCTATAAAATGGCCGCCAGAGCCTCGTTTTCGGTCCCTTATGAGAATGGACTTGGCCACCAGACTCACTGACCCCTAAAAACTATATAAATATTTACATACCAGGTTTGAGGCACTCTTTTTAATAATTAAAGGCAATTAATAAAAAATTATGACTTTTCACTTACTATTTCATGTTTATGTCTGTATGGTACATTTACCTTTTTTGTGTTATAAATTAAATGGATTGATAAAAATGCCCACTGACTGTAAAGTTGATTTTCATTCAATTAGCTGCTCAATTATATTCTTTTGAATTAAAAATATCTATATGGCAAAATATTTCTATTTGGATTCTGACAAATGGTTTTAATTCTCAAAATAGGATGAAAATCAGCTACAGTGGCAAATAGCCCCGGTTGCCGGGGCTATTTTGCCACCATACACTTTTATTTAAAAGTCCTACTAATAAAGCCTAAATGCAAACTATGCTAAGTATGCCAATACCTTACACAATCACCGTCAATACAGCGATAAAAAATATGTAAATAGGGTGGCAACATAGCCCCGGTTTACGGTATTCAGATATGTGTGTACATGTAGGCCACTCTAATCCTTGGACTACATTCTAGAAGAGAATTTGTATTAACAGTTACACTTACACTGCTATAGGCGACTATAGTTGCCTAAATACACCAAGCTCAGCCTGCTGCGGGCGAGTCTGGTTGCCCAGTAAATCCTTACATTTCTATTAAACGAACCTGACCACAACAAACGAACCTCTTTGAAAAATAGGCTGCCGTTTTAACAAACGAACCGGTTCGTCTATTAGGGACAAGAGAGTATAGTCATATTTACATTAACTTCATTAACCAGAGTAAATGAATTTTGCTGATTCCTCAGTCAATTCTTAGCCAATTTTCATGACATTAGGTACATGACTAGTCATGCGGTAAAATCAGCGAAATTATTCTCCACGGTAAATGTGAACCTGACTAGGCCAAAAAATATACTGTTTGTTTCCAATTTATTGACATTTTAAGCACTAGGTGGGTAGGTAGGAAATTTATTTTGTGTCACTAACTAATCGGTAGGTTGGAAATTTATTTTACTTGGTGCCAGATTCACTTCCACGTTACAGGCCACATATATATATCTGGGGTAGTATTCTGTGCCATAATCTTACAGGTTCATTTGCAATGTCCGAGACAAACAGCGTGTTCTGAGGCCAAGTTAAGTAAAGTTGTAAAACATTCAGCTTTTTGTAGCCTTAACATTCATAATATTTATAAGATTATAAATAATAGCCTGAAAGATCAATAATAAACGGCAAGGCGCGTTGGGTATTAGGCCCTATAATGACAGTTTCAGCTGACAAGAGTATAGTATTTGTACCTGATTGGTAAATTTTACATCAATTTATGTTTCTTTGGCTTTCTTGATCAAGAAATATAAATGAGTGACCCTACGTCGGTAATGATGAAACCCGAAAGCAAGCCAATTGCCGAAAGCAAGCGAAAGCAAGATCCCCGCACCGAAAACAAGCGTTTGTAGGCAGAGTTCAAAACTTAAACCTCACTTTTATATTGATTTATCATGCGCATATATCGTTAGTAAATAATGTATATTCAAATATATATTTAGATCGGTATTTACCGGAAAAAAAGTATAACAACTATTACCGGCGACGAAAGCGAGATCCCCGCACCGAAAGCAAGCCTATAGCCTAAGCTATACAGGAAGAATTCAGGTGATAATCATAGGCTAATATTTCCCCTTTTTATATTGATTTATTGTGTGTACATAAAAATATAAAGTATATAAAATATAAAGTGTAATAACTATTACCGGCCACGAAAGCAAGATTCTCTACGTACAGTAAGCAAGCCAGTGGCATGTGTAAAAAACACCTGGGGCTGGGTGACGAAAGCAAGATCACCACCGAAAGCCAACCTATACAGGCAGAATTCAGGAGGTAATCATAATATCTCTTGAGGATTTACACCAACTGAAATTATGTGGTAAATAAATAATCGATTACTTGGCAAAATGTGGTGTTGTTTTAAATACTATCATCGACGAAAGCAAGATCGATCCCCCATCGACAGCATTTTTATCAATCGGTAGAATTCGGAAAGTAACATTATAAAATTATTTTTCATATTTATCAGCATAACATTGATTATGATAATGACATGTTTCTTAAATATTTCAGAAAACGAAAGCAAGATCCTTCCCCTGAAAACAAGCGTATAAGTTGTAGCCTATATAACAATGGGCGACGAACGAAAGCAAGATCCTACTACAGTAAGCAAGCGAGTGGCATGTTACAACAAAGTGGCGTGTGTATGCGTGGACGACGAAAGCAAGAACACCCCCTCCCCCTCCTTTTGATTCTCTGAAGTTAAAGCTTATAAACGAAATAAGTGTTTTATATATTGGAATTAACCCATAGGCCATTATGACACGTGTTGTGATTTACCCCGACAAAAGCCAAATCCAAGTTGAAGCTGCTCATAAAAAATCATTGTTATTTTTTAAACTACAGGAATACAAAATCCCCCCACTACAAACAAACAACATGAAAATACGGCAATAAAAATATCTATAATAAATATAGCCTACTATTAAGATAAGGCCTACTGAGAAACTTGGTGTATATTTTATTATAGGCCATATATACTATCGTCATCTGACGATAACACCACGCTGGGACATAATTCCTTTTTTGTACAAAGCCATACCCGATTGGAATCATCTTCCACCAGCTGCTATTGAATCCAGATCAATAGCAGCTTTCAAGAGCCAACTGAGCGATTAGTCTGGTCGGCCGCTCAGCACCAACCCTTCGCCTGATACTCCATTGAGGAGGACTGCGAAGTCATATATTTAAAGATTAAAGGCCTACTGAGAAACTTGGTGTATATTTTATTATAGGCCATATATACTATCGTCATCTGAGACCGTCAAATACTACCCAGCGCCTTCTAAAAATACGGCTAGGCTACAAACGGTATTTATTTTTTTACAATCTGTATAGATTATCATTTGCGTTTGTGACAAGCAATATCTATTTTTTGGCAACTCATGCATGATATGCGCCACGCATTTACGCGTGACAAACACGTCAAACAGTCGTTGTCATCACTTTGTGAGCAATTGAGCGATTACAGTGTTGTGACACCTTTTGAGAGGGGGGGGGGGTGGCACTTTGATGACGTAACACTAAGTAGCCTATTGTTATGACTGGTCGCACCTGTCTCAACCCAGGAGGTTTAATCGCGACTTACACTAACACGAATAATCTATTATACATATAGTATACTAACACACAAAGAAAAATAAACAAGTATAACAAATTTCTATATCTGCACACTTAATTTTTAACATGCATACTCCTTTAACCCTTAAAGCGCTGAATGACATCGCAACCAAATGGGGTTGTTTCAATTTGAAATCATCATAACTCTCTTGGTTAGCTCTTTCCGATTCATTTGAATACCTAGATGTTATGGGTCTACGGTCATTACAAATATTGTTACTCTTACAGTGCGGGGATCGACTTTAGTAGTCATAATCTGACGTCTACAGACGTCAGATTATGACGACTAAAGTCGATCCCCGCGCTGTAAGGGTTAATATATATTGTTTAATTATTATTATATAAAAAACGCAGCTTCAGTGTATGAAACGGATGTAAACGAAAAAAGGCGAATCAGTCCATTGACTGCAAGCACTTATTATTGGGTGGTCATTCAACATAGCAGGACTTCGTACAACTATTATCTATCATTCCTATTATCATGATTATGCTGTCCTACAGTGTATTGGATATTTAAAAAATAAAGGAAAAATCTCGTACCAGTAGCCTTCTCATTGAGTGACTTTGACTGAACGTTCAATATAGCAGAACGTCGTACCAGAACAAAATAGCTTCATACCCATTTATTCTTGGGTGTTCAATCATTTAACATTAATAATATAAGCTTCGTATCTGAGTATTGTATATAGAAAAAAATTGCGAAAAACACCTTTAATTTTGGTACGAGTAGCATACTGTTTTTAATGATTAATGTCATTGACTTTGACTTGGCCAAATTATTATAATAATAATAATAAATAATATTGTTATTAGTAGGCCTATACATTATTGTAACCGTGATAACCGTTACGCGTGTTAGTCACGGGATATAGGTGGAGCATATCATTAGCAGGAGCAGCACGTCAGTAGAAGCCGCGAAAAAATAACAAAGAAGTGTAGGTGATATTATACCCGTGATAACTGTTAGGCGTGTTAGCCGCGAACCAATAACAAAGAGGTGCCATATAGGTGATAACTGATAGGCGTGTTAATCACGGAAATTACGTGGAGCATATCATCAACCGGAGCAGCACGTTAGCCATGTTAGTTACCGTGTCATATCACGGTATCCACCTGCTTGACCCTATGGTTGCGAAAAAAACGATATTTCGTTTTATAAAAAAAACGAACAAATAATATTTATTAGATTGTAAGATTATAAATAGCCTGAAAGATCAATAATAAACGGCAAGGCGCGTTGGGTATTAGGCCCTATAATGACAGTTTCAGCTGACAAGAGTATAGTATTTGTACCTGATTGGTAAATTTTACATCAATTTATGTTTCTTTGGCTTGTATAAAAGTGTGGGGGGGGGGGGGGTGAGTCGTATACAATTGCCTATCCTCAACCTGGACCTTTTTCACATGAGTTGCTAATTATAACACATGACATACTATCTGAAATTACAATAAAACATTTGTTTCGTTTGGAAGTTTTTTTTCCGGGGGGGGGGGAGGGGATCTTGTTTTGGTCACCCTAAAGCCTACCCACACCACTTGCTTGCTTTTAACGGAATGCTAGGATCTTGCTTTCGTTGCTCTGTAGGCTCTGTACATTGAATAGCAGATGTTAAGCATGTTTAATATATAACGATATATATGTATCAATCAGAAGATTTGAAAATCTGCGGGACACTACTACAAGTAGGTGAAAATTCCAATTAAATTACTTGGCCGTTCAAAGGTTAATATGCAGGGTTTGTTAATTGTCGCAAAAACTGAATAAAAGTATTTAAAGTTATTAAAAGTTATTTTAAATAACAACACTTGCATAATAGCCTATGTGTAATTACAATTGATAAAATGTTTTATTCTTTTACTAGCAATAACTTTGGAGGGGGGGGGGTTGATTTTGCTTTCGGTGACAGGCTAGGATCTTGCTTTCGTCGCCAGGTGTTACACAAGTCACTCGCTTGCTTTTGGTAGTAGGATCTTGCTTTCGTCGCCCAGTGCACTCAGTTAAGTACATGTTATATATAACTTATATATGTTTGCTCTCACGGGAAGGATCTTGTTATCGCTGTCTGCAATATACAATTTTGATAAACATGTCATTATCAATGCTTTCCAGTAATTTCTTATATATAGAAAAATAATTCGAATGTTACTTCCGAGTTCTACCACTAAAGGCTGGCTGTCAGTGCGGGGATCTTGCTTTCGTCGCCGGTATTATTTAATACATGTAATACAATACTACATTTTGTCAAATAAATGATAAAATTATTTCTCATTTATACATTATATTTCCTACAATAATTCAGTCGTTTTAAATCATCAGAAATATTATGCTTATCACCTGAATTTTGCCTATATAGGCCTGCTTTCGGTGCGGGGATAGTTAATAGTTATTATATGTTTTTTTTTACAAAATAACGATCTAAATATATATTTTAATATACATTCTTTACTAACGATATATGCGCATGATGAATAAATCTAAAAATAATGTTTCACATTTGAACTCTGCCTGTATAAGCTTGCTTTCGGTGCGGGGATCTTGCTCTCGCTTGCTTACGTCACTCACTCAGTGTATAATCTGTTATCGTAGAGCATTGAATCACTGCTGGGGTGCTGCAGACGCAGTGCTACCGCTGGGCAGTGTGATGCGCTCGCCCAGAGACGTTGTTTACTCGGCTAGGCAGTGGCCTGATGGCGGGAGTGATGATGATCATGTAATCCTGAGTGAGGCTGAGACCGAGTGAGTCTGATAGTCCAGCAGAATGGTGCTAAATCCAGGATGGTGTGTGCATTTTATCATACAGGCATGGAATTTTGCACAAAGGTGCTTTTGTATGTGCTCTTTCATATTTGAGTAAGAGGCAAACTTTATTTTTCCAATATGGCCGCCAAATCTAAGATGGCCGCCATCAACCGCTTTAAAGATAAAAACTCCATTAATTCATGCATGCACCAATAACTGATTATTAAATTCCGAACAAAGTGAAGGCTTGGGCTCAGAAGGCATCACTAAATGGTATTCAACCCTGTACATAATAATATGAATCGAATATGGCCGCCAAACATCCTTCTAACGTGTGTTTTGTAGATGTCCCACTGAGCGACTAATATCAAAGGCAAATTTGTGATTTACTTTTCCTATCAACCTCCCTACCCTCACCCGAAGCTATATATTATGCATTATTTAGTGTTATGGGAGGTCTGCTAAATCCAAATATGGCTGCAAATGACCTTTAAACATGATAATTCCTCCATACCCGGTCAGAGTGAATAGGACGCTCAGGATCTTTGTACAGATCTTCACCAAAAATAAGTGTGGCCACGTATACTACCTGTAGGATGTACCAGTACAAGTGATCTGCAGTTGCAAGAAGATATTCCAGGGAAGGAGATCTGTGCTTCTAGGTGAAGAGTTCTCTTTCGGCATCATCAATGCACTCACAATGAGTGGTTTGAATATACGTCACACAAACAAACCGTTCAAGTTGGACGGTATATGTGTGTAGCATCATAACCGCTAGAGTTTTTTCTGAGCTATTACATAGGCAGTAATGATGAGATGCTCCTTTCCGTTTCCAAATGCAATCCCCAGCTCATTCAACACAGGCAGCAGAAATAAACAAAATAGAGTAGCAGATACAGGATCTCACAAAAAAGGGTGCCAAGGTTTATTGGTCAATTTAGGGGTCGTTTTAAATCATTTGTCATAAAATAGAGGGGGCCGCCAATTCAACATCTGAATCGACAATGCACCCCGTAATATGATTGAAGTCACCCAGGGCAGCTTTGGGCACGAGGTGTGTAATATGTGTATCGGCTTTTCCTCTAGTGTACATGGCTCGACTGCTGATAAAGGACGTATTTTCACTATAATATGTGGCACAAAGTCAACAGTGCATTAATCTTGAGAAACTGGTTTAAGTTTCATGGGGTCTCTGTATTTGCTGCAACTCTGCAGGACTGCCTGACATATACTCATCCCGTATGACTTCAATTCTAGAAGACGTTTGTTGAGCATTATCTTCAAAAGTATCTGCACCAATAGGTTTTAGAGGGTGTACAATTACAGGCCCATCAAGTACAATGTTGTGAGCTTTTGGAGGTCGTATACATTTCTCAAGACAGGGAAGTATGTCTGATTTTGTGTCTGACCTGATCTCTCCAAATTTTGAAAAGGATGTGTTATATTCTTGTGGCGGACAAATTTATAGAGATCTTGATCTATAACTTGACATGAGACATAAACAAGGGATTACTGTTTCGTCAGGGAGATAACTGATCAGCTGAATTTGTCAGTTTGGTTGGTCAGTTCAACAGTGCTATGCTGTTTCTCTCATGGACCAGGGGCTGTTTTCTGAACACGCCTATTCTCAACATAGTCACCAAACTGTTGTTTTCCCATTTCCTGAACTGTTCTCACTGGTTTTACGGCAGCTTGCCCTACAATATATTTTGTATCCAATACACACTGCCCTAGCTTTTGTAAACAAATGGATTACTAAGATCCTGTATTGTCTTTGTGAGTGACTTTACTTCCTCCACAAATGATGCTTGAGTGGATCATAAAGTGTGAAGTTTTCAGATTGTTCTAGTTGTTTCCAACCATCTATCGTGAGCCGTGACATGTTTTGAGTCAGACCATGGTCCACTGGCCCTTTCTGCTATTACACTGTGTTTCTCGTGGGCCTGATTAATATATACATATGATTGAAAAGACATGTCATGTTTTGTTGCCTTTCAGAATTAAACAGCTGTTTCTGGATGTATTTTCTCCAGTTGTATCATAAAGCATAGCTTTACAGACAAACAGCGACTGAAGTGAGGATGATCAATTTCTTCAAATTCTCCAAAAATACCTGGAAGTTACCTTCCCACAGTGATCAAATAAAGCTGAGGTATAGCTGGTGTTATGTGGTCTCGAGGTCATCTTTATAGGCCTGTTTAATTAACATATAGATGCTGGCCAATGTGACTTGGTGTGCATGCCTGGGGCGTGTGACTTTAGAAATTTTCAATTGTCTCTTTGCCAAGACTTGCAATATCAGCATTCACCAAATAAAAGCTCTGGTCACATTCTGGCAACCAATCACTAATCACCCTGAATGTGGTGATCCAATATGCAGGCCTCCAAAGAGGCATATGATTTTGTCCTCTCCATACTTCTCAGGGGAGGCGGGCTTAATTTGTCTGCCAGTCGCAAAAATGGATGTTCAATGTCAATAATAGCAGGCTGACCTGCGTTTATCTGCTTGGGCTGTGGTCATGCATTGGTCAGTTACTGCTAGTTGAATAGACTGCTCTGGTACATTGACTTATTTCATACACAAATATACTGGTTGTATAGTGGTATAGTGGTTTCGAAATTTACAGGCTCTCTTTCTGATTTTGTCCCTGGGTCTTGTTGCTGAGCTGCTTTCTTGGACAGAGATACTGGTTGTTTCGTGGTGTAACTCAGTTTTCAGCCTTAGATCTCTCTCTCTACCCTGATTTCGTCACTGGGATTCAGAAATATTGACAATTAAGTACCATGAAAGAACCCTGTGTTGTAGTTAAGCTTTACCATGATGATCTACATTGTCCCGGTAGGGAATATATCTGAAAGAAGGATCAGCCAAAACACAACACTCATTACTTAAAAAGGGATACATGCAACACCACAATAATCTTTGGTACATTTAGACTCATATACCACTGAGAACCCTAAGCCAAAGAAGGTATCAATCAGTGTAGAGTAGCAGAGAAGGCTTGCCAGCCTTTTGCTGTGATATTTTAATGTTGAACCCTCACAACTAGCTGACAGCTTTGACGATAATGGATGAGAAATTCACTTATTATCATACATTACTGTGTGACTTGTTTGTGGATTTAGAAGTCTATGCACAGGGAAGATTCATTTACTGACTGACTCCAATAAAATAACATTTACAATTTCATGAAGAATTATATTGTTTTGGAGTAGGCCTACATATGTTTAAAAAACCCCCAGAAAATTAAGTCAAAATTCCGATCAATCATTATTTTGAATAAGTCAGCTAGACTAGCAGATATAACTAATCCGTGAAAGGAATGTATTCAAATTATTATTCATGTTTCGCTAATTTTTAGGTGAAAATTTAATGTTCCTGATAACACATCTAGCCCCCAACGTTGGGATATGCCCCATTATAGCTTCAAATGCAATATAGAATCCACAAATATTACGCGAATACATAGCTTAGCATAGCATGCATATCATTGTTGTTGCTGTTCTGTAAATGGGGTGGGTGCATTATCTTGACACAACATTGAGAAGTATTTAAACATACTGTTTGCTGTTAGTAACCATGTGTATTGGCTCCGAAGAGTCAAGGGTCATGTTTGAGCGTCATTGGCAGGCATATTTGATTTATTAGATATCCCAAAATGTCTGATATGCATCATATATGGCTTTCATGTGAGATTAGGAAGGTTTATATACAATATTAATCCTAAGAGTGCCTTCAGTATCACTTGAACAGTAAAACATTTATGCAACACATGTTAGGCCGATTTTTGGCGGCCATATTGGATTACAAACTATATAAAGGGCTGAATAATATTGCTGAAATGTATTCCACATTTACTCATCCTTAATCTTTACTTCTGTAGCATAATATGCATTATTTAATGATCAGGGTTTGATGCATGTACGCATTACTAGAGCATATAGGCCTTCAAAACGGTCAATGGCGACCATCTTGGATTTGACGGCCATATTGAAATAATTGAGCTTGCCTCTTACTCAAATATGAAAGAGCATATACAAATGCATCCTTGTGCAAAATTCCATGCTTGTATGATAAAATGCACACATCATCCTGGATTTAGCACCATTCTGCTGGACTATGACTCTGAGACCAGTTTGACTTTGACAGTCAGCTGTGAGCAAATGACACTAACTGACACGCACTGTCACCCACTCGCCTGAGACTCTACTGGCAGAAATGAAGCAAAAAATGATGATAAAATGATTGTAACTTTTCTAGCAAATAACTTGCGAAATTGTGGGATAGAAATGCTGCGTGCGCAACTTGTTTTCACAAGATCCCAATTCGGTCTTTTAAAATTTCGGCCGTAACTGTCAACGATTTGGTATCGAGTTTGATAACAATCGCAAAAACTATATAAAAAGCACTCATCGCATTTAAAAGACGACACTATAAGACTACAATCAAATATAGAAAAATAAATGGCTATAAAATATACTAATATCGGCCTTATTGTCACCATCTCTTTAACAGTCAGGGGAGACTGGGGCAAATTGGAAAAAAAAGTCACCAAAAAATACAAGGACTCACAAACATGCGTTCTTATTTCCTGTGTAACTCAAATTTTTACAGACAGACAGTTTTTTCCCCAGCAATAGTATATCAATAGAACACTCTGCCTGACCATATAGTTTCATCACAATCACTGAATATCTGCCTGCAGTCACTCAGCATGTCTGCAGTCTACAATCACTAACCTTGTAAATGCTACATCATTTTAATCTGCCAGTTTTTTTCTTCCTTTTTTGGTTTACAGTCTGAAAATAAAATTGTTCAGGTTCCTTCAGTATTAAACAGTACCTTTTAACTTTGATGATTAGCCATAGTCATTTATTAAAAAATGATCACAGAGAAGTGTTAGGGTGCTATAGGTCCTAAGTGTTAGGGGGATGAAATTCAACCCATCCAAATGTTCTGTCCTCCGAGTGAAAAGACCCCGGGCTAAAGATATAGCTTCAGACTATCAGCTCAAGGGGGTATTACGACCGGGTCTGTCTCCCAGAACGAATCGTAATATGATTATGAATGAAAATGGTAAAAATAAAAATGATTCAATCAAAAAACGAGAAAAATGAGCGGATGCAAGTAAAAACAACACAGTAGTTTTTTATAATGGTATTATTAATGGTCTAGGAGTATAATCAGGTAATTCAGAAATTTAAACGAGAAGATAATGATAATGACAATTTAGCGTTTCCAGTATATTAAACAATATTCAGAGTTCAGTGCTCTTGGCTGGATACCTGTGCAGGATGACGATGAAGTGCAGTGTGCGAGTGCAGGCTTGGTGAAGAAGTGAAGAATGTCTATGAATCAGCTAGGAAAGCAGCATGCCGTCAGGTCCAGTAGCAGCATGTAGTGCGAGGCTCACGCCAACGTTGCGCCAGTGTTGTGCAGGCGCATTGCAGTTTAACCAAAGTCTATTTATAATTTCAGCAGGGACACTTAATCAATAATGAATTTAAAACGTCAAACACGTCCTCACACGACGAGTCCAAACTGGAACTGGCAATAATTATTATATTCCGCACAAGGAAGGGCTGTACATCATGGTCAGTCTGTCTTGGATGCGCCTGGCTGGATCAGTGCCTTGACATTTACAGGGTTTACAGTAACGTTATATAATCTGCGCGTTACTTCAGCAACATAATTCTGGTTATTATTTTCAATTGGCAGGCTGGCAAGGGCAACTAATCCTGCGGATTTTGGTCTAGATTTACATACTTCTTCAATATGGCCGACATTATTACAGATCGTGCATTGTTTATCGGACCAGCAATCTTTTGTCCAGTGGCCACAGCGCTTGCACTTAGCACACGTATTTTGTTTTTTTTTGTCAGTTTCTGGGGACACACTTTCTGAATTAGCATTAGTTTTCTTTTTTAACTGTGGACAGGTATTTTTATAATGTCCGAAATTCTTGCAGCTAAAACATTGCACATTAGACAAGTTATTGGACTTATTGGCGTCATTCTGGTGTGGGGGTGTACCTTTCCACTTACCAGCGTGATTTTGACGTTGAGCGGTTCTATTAGAATGCGCGAACAATTTATGAGATAGGGCAAATTCATCAGCTTTTACAGCACACGTTTTTAGCTCGTGAATATCAAGATCGTTTAAGTGAGTCCTAATCTCGGTCGGTAATTGTTTTTTGAATTCTTCAACTAAAACCAAATTTTTCAACTTGTCAAAATCACCATCAATATTTCGCGAATCAAGCCAACGTTGAAAAGTTTTTGATTTCTTTTGTGCGAATTCTACGTATGTCTCGTCATTTATTCGCGTGAGTGAGCGAAATTTTGCACGATACGACTCTGGCACAAGCTCATATGCATTAAGAATATGTTTCTTCATAGTATCGTAAGATTTGCATTGGTCAGCGTCGAGAGCATTGATGGCATCTTGAGCCTTACCTATGCACTTCGTTTGTAACAATACCGTCTGCAAAGATTCTTCCCATTGAAGTTTATCAGCTAACTTTTCAAAGGCAACAAAAAATTCTTCTATTCTAGTTTCATCAAAAGTAGGCACTAAGCGCATAGCTTCGTGTGACTTGTTACTTTTATCTTTCAGAGCTTCATTTTTAAGTTGTGCTACTTCTAACTCGTGTTTTCTTTCACTTTTTCTTTGTTTAATTTCAAACTCTCTTTGTTTAATTTCAAACTCTCTTTGTTTAATTTCAAACTCTCTTTGTTTATCTTTTTCTAGATTACGCATACATTCAAGTTCTAGTAACGTTTGGGAATCTACGCCTGATACATCATGATATTTGACGATATCTTCAAGTTTTAAAATACCTTCATCAATGCAAAAATCGCTTAATGTATCAACTAGCTCCGATTTCCTAACATATCGTTTAGGTAATTCAATTTCAAACTTTTCACATACTTTAATAAGAAGTGCCCTAATTTGTTTCTCTAGTTTTAACACACTTGGCTCTGAAGAAAAATCTGTTATGAAAGTACTTGCATCCATGATTTCACTGTTAGGTAATTTTTGTGATTGAATTCTAGGCTTTAGATCGAGCCCCCGTATATTACGACCGAGGGTCTGTCTTCCAGAACGAATCGTAATATGATTATGAATGAAAATGGCAAAAATAAAAATGATTCAATCAAAGTACGAGAAAAATGAGCGGATGCAAGTAAAAACAACACAGTAGTTTTTTATAATGGTATTATTAATAGTCTAGGAGTATAATCAGGTTATTCAGAAATTTAAACGAGAAGATAATGATAATGACAATTTAGCGTTTCCAATATATTAAACAATATTTAGAGTTCAGTGCTCTTGGCTGGATACCTGTGCAGGATGACGATGAAGTGCAGTGTGCGAGTGCAGGCTTGGTGAAGAAGTGAAGAATGTCTATGAATCAGCTAGGAAAGCAGCATGCCGTCAGGTCCAGTAGCAGCTTGTAGTGCGAGGCTCACGCCAACATTGCGCCAGTGTTGTGCAGGCGCATTGCAGTTTACCCAAAGTCTATTTATAATTTCAGCAGAGACGCTTAATCAATAACAAATTTAAAACGTCAAACACGTCTTAACACGACGAGTCCAAACTGGAACTGGCAATAATTATTATATTCCGCAGAAGGAAGGGCTGTACATCATGGTCAGTCTGTCTGGCTGGATCAGTGGTCACTTGATGAGCGTACACATGGCACAGGACATCGGTCAGATAGCAGAGACAATGATTAACATATTGGAAACTTGTACATGAAGTTAATTTAATGTGGGCACGTTATACCAAAGAAAATACGTTATCACCACAGAGCCACGAATGTATACAATTACACTGCTGTGCATAATACACCTAACGGACCTAGCTACACTGTTAGACACAATGCTCCTAACAAATTATAATTATTTTAACCATACGCATATTACACAAATATAATAATAATCTAATAAACTAAACCGTAACAGGGGTCACACTTGAGAAAGTACCTGTACACCTTGCTTAGGAGTCAGCATCAGTGAGAACCTGGAATGGAGGGATCACATATCCAAAATTGCGTGTAAGGCGAATTCCACACTGGGTTTCTTGAGGAGAAATTTGAAGGGATGTCCCTCAAAATTAAAAGAGATTGCATTTTTGTCAATGGTTCGGTCACTTTTGGAATAGGCTACTCTTGTACTGTATGGGATCCATACAGGCAAGGCGATGTCGATAAATTAAACAAAATTCAAAGAGCTGCTGCACGTTTCGTAACGAACAACTACCAGCGTAAATCAAGTGTAACAGCTCTTATCCAAGATCTAGGCTGGACTCACTTACAAACTCACCAAAACAGATTTTCAAAAAAATGTCTTAATGTAGGCCTATAGGCCTATCCCAGAAGCAACGTATCACACCGAATGCCACCGGTTGCCAGTGGGGCCCACCACACGGATGTCCAGCTGATAGCGGGTGGCCCACCACAATTGTTTGCCAGTGGTGGAGCACCGATGCACTTCATTAGTGGCCATGCATATCAGTGGCAAATCCCACCCTCGATTGCAGCCTGCATTCCGCTGGTGCTCCACCAGTGGCTTTGTTGCCGATCATAGCCACTGGTGGACCACTGGGGTGATGCTGTCTGGGATATCTAGGCGTATCCTAGGCAGATTGGTGGATTCCTGCTCAATTCGGACCCTAGCAAACTCGAACTCTGCTACAAATAGTGTTTCCGAGTTGGTCCATTTCTGTGTCCGGCTTGGTAATGGTAGAATATATACCAGCTGTCCGTGCTGGCCGACACGTGTAAATCAAAAGTAGGGTCGCAAATGGTCGCAATATACAATTTATTTTTAGCCACCAAACTTATCCGCCCAAATTTCCTGTTGCTTTAGTTACAGGTACCTCTAGTTTTTATTCTGATGACTTTGGCAGATCATGGTGTGTATATATAATTATTCAATTTTGTGCTTTGAACTTATTTTGTGGTTGTTTATCTTTAATTTGGATTCGTATCTGTCGTCTGTCTATAAATCTGCATCCCAGCAAACACAAAACGTTCAATCAATGTTGGTTTAACGCTGGTCCACCGTCCACGACGTAGGACCAACCTTAAACCAACATTGATTTAACGTTTTGTGTCTGCTGGTCATGTGTATCTTTATTATCGTACATTACATCACTGTACATCAGTATCTCAAGAGTAAATCGTATACCATTCTTGCTAGATATTTCAACATTTTTATTACCACAGGTTCTCTCGTGTTCTGATCTTTCTATTGTGGGCTCAAAATGTTGAACATTTTTTTTCCAGCCAAAAATAAAAAATAGCTGCAATGTAATTTCCACGTGGAATTCCCACGTGGTGTTTGAAAGGTAACGTGAAAAAATATTTCACTGTGATTGGCGCAGGGACTTCAGAGACATGTCAGATGAGACATACTGGCCCAAGTATGGTATTCTACCCCCTAATTTAAATAACAACTGAATAACGGCGATGTTTGACCGACCTCGTCAGGTGACTCAGGCTTAACTACTCTTCGATTGGTCGGGGGTGGAATACTAGACTTGGTCAGACATACTTCATCAGATTTTCTCATCAGATAATTGTCTGATTAGACATCAGATTAATCTTATCCGACACAATCTGATAGACTGGGAACCGAGTTTATCCCATAGAGCACTGATGTCGACTAAATAAGAAATGTTGTGTTTTATCAGCACCTGTACAGCCAGTTAGTAAAAATAAAATATGTTTTATCTTAACCCTTGTCCTGTTGAATTGTTTCAATTTTATTTTTCGTCATTTGAAGCTGGAATTGCTAACGCAATTTCCAGCTTCAAATGACGAAAAATATAGATATTTTTCGAAAATATACATGTTCTAAATTGAGTTATTTTACTAGCTGAAAATCTACCAGAAACTGTATTGTCCATTTCAGTGACATATTATTTGGCCTAAAATATGCTTCAACCGTATATATCCGTGTCTAGCAGGATAAGGGTTAAAACACTGATATATATGTTGGGACTTCAATTTCACAAGTCATATACATTTTCAGTCATTTGAAGGTGTGTGTCGCGGTAGCGAGACACACCTTTAAATGACTGAAAATGTATATTGAATGGCTCGATGCTCGAGGGGTTGAACAAGAAGGAGCGAACGGTCATATTATTGAACTGTCGGATACTTAGATAAACTACATCCAGCATGTTTAAAATGTTTAAAATTATTTAAATTATGACATTTATTATAAGTTCATATAGAAAAACATGTAACGCAATCTTTCTTTTTCAATTAGGTGCTTTTATTCAAATGACAAGAATACACAATCCATTGAATAACAGAAGTGAAAATGAAAACAATGTTTGTGAAGTGTGTGCTTTGTGGCCTCCAGTAAGGAGTTTTGCGACCCCCTGAACGCAGCTATTGACCTCTCACGACCACAGGGGACATACAGTCGTGAGAGTTCAATACTTGTGTTCCCAATGGGGACGGTTTGCCGAGAATATGTGGTGCAACGCAGCCTTTGAAAACAACACAAGTCAATTTATAAGTACACAACTTACACCAGCTGACACGTTTGTGTTGTATTAACCCTTTAACCGCCGGTGCCGTCCATATTCGTTTTTTACATTTTTTATTAGCATATTACATATCAGCTTTTAAACCTGTTACAGATAAAACGTGACATTAATCAGCAAAATTTGACATTTGTTGACCGCCATTTTGTCAAATCTGAACAATTTTTACTCACTTGAAGTTGTGGATAGCGTCAGCGTGACACAACACAACACAAGTGGGTGAAAATTTCAATTAAATAATTTGGCGGCTAAAGGGTTAAGACGGTTTTGACTTACCAGGGCTTCAAATTATTAAACACTAAATCAAGAGGACAATGCACAGCACCCTCTCAGGTGAACGGTAAACTAATTTTTTGTGAAATAAATAATTTTAATAAATATTTAAATTTGAAATAAATATTTATTTCAGCTTATGAGCAACATCAGTTAATAGTCCTAAAAACAATCGAGCATCATTAGAGGACCTTTCAATTTGTGAAGCCTCGCTTTGCTCGGATCATTTGCCTCCAGATCAAGGCTAGGCTTAGTTGGGATCCAAATTTATAGACAGAAAAATATCTAAGGAAGTGAAATAAATATATATTTCCACACACAAACTAAAAAAAATATATTGCTCGAGTGTGAAAAAAAAAAACTTAGATAGAAAGTGAAATAAATAATTTGTTCAATTCAACCCCCCCTCCCCCCCTAGTAATGGCGCCCTCATAATTTAAATATATATCGCTGTATATTTTAAAAAATACTGATTAAAGTTACCTCTCACTCTTGTCTAAACCAATCGATGTACAAAACGGCTTCAGTCGACATACTTCGGTTTCCTGAAATTGAACTACCAAGGTCAAGTTAAGATCATTTCAAGGGTGTGTGTTTTCATACAATATATTGGGACATATAAAGACTGTGTGCTATCACTATCACCAAATTATATATCTGATACCTATTGTGCAAATAAATGCTGAATTTCAAGAGGTCAACCGGGTTGTAAGTAAGTAAAAGTATATATTTTTAGGATTTTTGCCAGTTTGACCTCCAAGTGACCTTGACATGTACGTGGTTTTCAGACGGTACCCCCGTAAAACACTATTCCAAACCCTGTGATCCTTCATAACCCAATTATGTATCGATATTTTTCCATGGGAGCCCAAGCTTATGTTTTTTCACACTGCTGCACCCTGCAATTTTGCTCGTTCAATTAAACATTAAGAGATGAGTGTAATAAGGGGGGGGGGGGGGGGGGTAAGGGTGTTATACCCCTCCCAGGGCTGACACTGCCCTCAATTACTTGAAAATGTGTGTGGAAAATATGTCTGACCAATAATGCCTCAATATCAGTCTTTGTAATAGTTAATTGCACCTCTAACCGTGTCGAATTTGATAAAAAGTGGATATTTTCAATTGTTTTTGCTATTTTGACCTTGAAATTACCTTGATGTACCTTTGCTATGACTTTTGTATTATTCTTATCATTAATAGTAGTCTCCTTGAGCATTTGACATACTTCAGGAATACTAAAATAGATTATAAATATGGTAATACACAATTTTCACCACTTT
Organism: Flabesymbios commensalis; assembly: GCA_964017125.1. Lineage (NCBI taxonomy): Eukaryota > Metazoa > Annelida > Polychaeta > Terebellida > Flabelligeridae > Flabesymbios > Flabesymbios commensalis. The sequence goes on from OZ024914.1 coordinate 51,998,859, forward strand.
TGGCTTCGCGAATAAGTTTTTGATCTTTCGATGTCGATGAGCCCTAGAGGTCCTCAGGGATCAAATCTAGCTTACATCCACACATTAAAATAAAGATCAGGATCTGTGCTAATAATGGTAGAAGTTTCATGCTTTAATCATAAAATGCACAATTGTTTCATTATGGGAGCTTAAACACTACACTACGACCCGAGTATTTTGCCAAACTTACTAAAAACTTTATGCCGCCTAGAAATTAATTATGGTATCCGGTATGAAAGTACAAATATTTTTCTAATGATTTTTGAGAGTTTGACCTTGAAATTACCTTTATATGACCTTAACGTTGTTTTTCGACGGTACCCTCTCCCCCAGTAAAACATAATCCCAACCCATGTCAGACTTCATAGCGCAATTATACATCAATAGTTTGCCATGGGAGCCCCAACTGATGTTTAACAGCTGCCGCACCCTGTAATTTTGTTCGTCAAATTAAACATTGAGAAAGGGGTGTAGTAAGGGGAATACTTAGGGTGTATTTCCCCTCCCAAGTTAGATACTGCCCTCAATCTCCTAAAATGCGCGTGGAAAAGATATCAAGACTGTGTCAAAACCTATCCTTTGTAATAGATGATTGCACCACTAGTATTGTTTAAATTGATTAAAAGTGGATATTTTCACTATTTGTTGCCATTTTGACCTTCAAATGACCCTAAAGTAACCTTGGCATGACCTTGTTGTTACGTTTATGATTAACATCAGTGTCTTAGAGTATTTGGCACACTTCTGGAATACAAAACATTTCACAGATATTGTAATACACAATTTCACCACTTTTTGGCTTTGCAATTGGATATTTTGACCTTTCGAGGTCAATGACCTCTAGAGGTCACCAGGGGTCAAACTTAACTCACCTCCACATCTCAAAAAAACCCAGGATATGTACTAATAATGGTAGAAGTTTCATGCTTTAATCATAAAATGCACAATGATTTCATTATGGGAGCTTAACCACTACACTATCCTGAAATTGGTATATAACACATACATGTTTCAAATACATAGTTTTATATACATGTATTTTTATGTTTACATAAAGTTTAATACATAAAGTTACATACAGTTTTTTTAATATGTTATCCTAGTTTATATTAAACTAGGATAACATAGTAAACATCTGATTGAACATCAAAATAAACGTGTGAATGCAACAACGATTGTTTATGGTAACATGTTGAAGTATTAAAACATAAATCAAAATGATCATAAAACACTGCGTCCTGAAATTAATATAATATTATAGGCACTCTTCAGGAAATGATCAACATCTAGATAACTGATAGGAATGAAATGATACAAATAAAGATGATCATGCCTTCAATATAATTATTTTAACGAGCATTTGGGTTTTAAAAATGTTCAGTATACTGTATATATAGCTTAGCAATTACATAAATCATGTAAGCCCTTGGGATCATAGTGTTTTTGACAATCATGGTATGGTTCTCTTAAATAGGTTGTTGCCCTTTGCGAAGTGGCACACTACCACATTTAAATTAAATTGTGATCAATATATGTTTGTTTACAGAATTATCAAAGTCAGCCTTTTTCATACGCGAAGTTCATACATTCCGACTCAATTTAAAACGCTTTACTAATAATCGCAAAGACTAATTTAATAATAGAAGGAATAATAACCAATTTAAAACATGTACAGTATTGAATACATGTGTGATATGTAAGCAGGCTATATTTGTGTATCGCATGAACATCATTGGCTGATTCTGAATCTATGGATTCATGTCACAGACTCAAACCCGCCTCTGATTCCATAGTGTTTTGTGCACATAACATTTTGTGTGTCTAACAAACTACAAAATAATGCAGTGTATAATAAACATCCATATAGACCAGCTAATACGATTTAAGATAATAACAATTAATCAACAAAGACGGTCAGTGAAGCGGTGTAGCAATGCCATGCAAAGACAAACAGCAGTAACTGTACCATACTGCTGTAAAACAGTTTGTCTTTGCATGGCAGATGTCATAAATAAACATTGTTTAATTCTGTGTTAGCATTTTTAATTTAATCTACCGGTGTGAATTATATCATACACCGAGTGAACAATAATGGGATATATTCTCGTAAATAATAACATAGCACGCGTCCTCCTTCAGACCGATAGTATATATTCCCTTTAACCCTTTAACCGCCAAATTATTTAATCTGAATTTTCACCCACTTGAAGTTGTGTCTCACTGATGCGATCCACAGCTTCAAGTGAGTAAAAATTATTCAGATTTGACAAAATGAAGGTCAAATGTTTTCAAATATTTCTGATTGATATCACATTTTATGTGTAACATGTTCGAAAGGTGGTATTTAATGTGCTGATAAAAAATGAAAACCCGAATATATGCGACACCGGCGGTTAAAGGGTTAAGCAGTGTACTAGTAGTGTGACGTAGCAATGGTTTTCGCTAAGCGTGTGTCTATACATCAATCCTTGTGTGAAAGTGTCGCAAAAATATTGCTCTGCAAGGCCAAAAGGTAGTATCTGCTTACTTGTAAATTAAGCAAATATTGCATGTTGGCTTTGTACGAATAAACATTGTAAAATAAGAAACACTTGTGTCATTGGTATGCAGATATATAGCCTATAATGTGAAATATTACAAACAAAGACACGTGTGGTAAAGCCCATATTGGGGCAACAACATTTTTTATTATGAAATGTCTTTATTTAAAAATATAAACAACCCTATAATTATTGTAGTCGTAGTGCTGGTTGTTATACAGAAATAATTCTTTGTCATTCACCTGAAGCTGGAGCTCAACTTCAGTTAAAGAAAACCATGTTTACTTTTTAGATTTTTAGATATGCTTAATGTCTTGAGATGGTGACCAGGAGTTGTCATTACATCAAATGTACTAATACTGCATGTATTACATACTTGAATGAGATCGTCAATGTTATCAACATGATACGATTGTACAGCATGATAAGTCAGGGTTGGGTCAATTATAATTGTAATTGTAATTAATTATAATTGAGCCATTTTTAGTGTAATTGAAGGCGTAATTGTAATTGATGGAAATATGTCAATTATAATTGTAATTATAATTGTAATTGTTTTTTTTATAAATATGTATAATTGTAACTATAATTGTAATTGAAATAAAATGTCTGTAATTGGTCAATTATATTTCAATTACAGCTCAATTACACATTTATTTGTGTCTTTAAATTGTTATCCTAAAATTGATTATCGAACCTATTTTTTCATCTGGGGTCTGTCTGATCGATGACCACCAACAATTAAACTGCCTCCCCTACAAGTACCATATGCCACACCTTAGACAGGCCACATCTCACAGTTTTTTTCTGGGGGGTTGGGAGTCGGATCCTCCCACCCCACAATCACTCCAAGTACCATATGCCACACCTTAGACAGGCCACATCTCACAGTTTTTTTCTGGGGGGTTGGGAGTTGGATCCTCCCACCCCACAATCACTCCAAGTACCATATGCCACACCTTAGACAGGCCACATCTCACAGTTTTTTTTCTGGGGGGTTGGGAGTTGGATCCTCCCAACCCCACAATCACCGCTGACACTATGACTCCCAGGCCCGGTTTAATTTTATTGCACCAGTCAACTATTTGAGATCATACCCATTGCCACAATCACAGCTTAAGATTGAGCCAACGTCTGCGTCTATGGCCCAGCATTAAACCAACTTCGGGTCAATGTTTCGTTTTTTTGCGGATTATGTATGTGTCCCCTCTACTTCAGGGGCCTTTGTTCATCGCGTTGGTTCAGCGTTGACACTCGCTCATTGTTTTGACCGTCCGGCTATTGCGTAACAATTTAGCCCCTAAATCGTTAATCCCGCTTCCCCACTTATTATTGAGAACATTTCAGCGCTGTTGCTTCATTCTAGCACTGCTAGGAAACCTGATTGATTTTATATCATGTATGAAAACTGTCAAATCTGCCTAAAAAAATATACGTTTATTATGAAGTTGTCCTCATATCATTACTCAATTATTAGCATAACACGGTAATGTAACTATGCATTTACATGATATGCTCTGGATTCTGTAGGGCCTATGCCAATAAAAAGCGTTGATGACCAATATAGAACACAAATTACATGTACCCTACATTGTTTACAAAGGTATAATTTAAAGACGAGTATAAGATAAATATTAGGGTAGGGTGTCTGTTGTGACTGCAAGCCCCCCCCCCCCCCCCACTCGCACGTCTTCGCCACTTGTCAACGCGTGGCACCGGATGACACCTTTTACAGCCAAGAATCGATAGATTAGTCTGCAACTAACTCACATTTTTTATAACGATTGTATCCAAGTGCGGCTTTCATATGGGTGTGGTGTTTTTATTGGACACTGAACATGATAATAAATTATTAAGATGCATAGACGTGTAGGCCTCAGAAAATCATTGTCCCAACCAGAAAATAAGAAGCATTCACCCGATGTTTTGTCAATGGCGGTCCACCGTCTACGACGCTGGCCCAACATTGAGACAACATTGTGTGAAGTCTCGTGTTTGCTTGGCAAACAAATAAGACACCGAGACAATGGTGATTTAAGGTTGTGTCACCGTCTGCGATCCTGGCCAAACAATAAACAATGAGTGTCTTGAGTTTGTTGAGTGATATTATAACAAGTGACTGCCAAGCCCTAATTACGTTGCCAATGCTTTGTACAATCACCAACCTCACCAGGTGAAAAGACACATAAGGTTCATACCAAAAAAGACACATAAGGTTCATACCAGAACTAATGCATCATCTCGCGTCAGCCCTTGCGTTGCGCACTACCTCTACTTATAATATTGTTGGCCCGCAATCAGCAAATTGTGTATCCTGAGAGTGCGACGTTGACGTACGGTTCATCACGTCATCAGAGACTTCAAATTTTCCTATTATACATTAGCTATACATGGTATTATACATGACGACGCACAATTGAGGGGATATGCCTATATAATTGAAATCGTAATTGAATATAAATTTGAATATTACAAGATAATTTGTGAAAATATTATAATGATTGTAATTATAATTGTAATTGACGAAAATAATTATAATTGTAATTGTAATTGACCTTTTTATAAACCATTAATTATAATTATAATTGTAATTGATTTTTTTCGCAAGTCATAATTATAATTATAATTATAATTTACTATTTTTGGGAAGTCGTAATTATAATTGTAATTGTAATTGATGTTTGTAATTGACCCCAACCCTGTGATAAGTCAACATCGTTTGAATTGTCAAACTGATGATTTGAAGTACACGTAGGCCTAGATGTGGTCGTATAACAAAAAATACAGCAAATATTCCCATTCCAAACATAACATCATAACGTAGTCTTTTCCAGCCGAGCAGCAATAAACAATATACATCATGGGAATTGACTCTCAACATAAAATCACTGAACATTTTTTATAGTTTCTCATATCATCGACCCCCCCCCCCCCCCCCCAACAACAACAACCAGATTGTCGTATGTTTCACTCATTTGTCATATGCCACTCATTATAGACGCTCTGTCTGCTAGAGGACGATAATTATGCAATGCGTTCAACAGCAAAACACAAACTTTATCACTGTATGATCTTGATAAATGCATCAAGACGCTGTGGCATCGTCTTTTCTGCCATTCAAAGCCGAAAGGCAGTATCTGGTTACTTGGATTTGTAAAGTAAGCAAAAGGCAGTGTCCGCTCCCTTGTAAAGTAAGCAGATGCTGCTTTTAGTATTACCCTTTCACTGCCAAGTTATTTAATTGGAATCACTCACTTGAAGTTGTTTTCAAGTGAGTGAAAATTATTCAGATTTGACAAATGGAGGTGAACGATGTTGAAATCTGGCTGATTAATGTCACGTTTTATCTGTAACGTGTTTGAAAGTTGGTATTTGCCAATACAAAAATAATAAATCGTGACCGGCGGTTAACTGGGTGATTGTTTAGTGACGGACAAGCTGCCTGATTATCGCTTCCATTTTCCAGCTTGTGATTATATACAAGGTGGACGACATGGACGATTTAGCATTTTAATATAAAATGGCATAAATCGAACTGAAATTTGTGACAATAATAACTCCCTATGCTCATAATTATACTTTATTTTTAATTCAGTTGTCCACGATTAGTAATCAAATTTTAGAGTCGAAATATGCCTCACATTAGAACAACTTACCCTCATATGATATTGACAAGTTGATCAAATTGAAGCCTTTTCGTGTATATATGGTATACAAATTATTCACATGTACCGGTACATAAATTATTATATTTTATAAGTTGGTTTTAAATTAATAGAAGCAGCATTGCTTTATCAGATATGATCATATTTGACGAACCATGATAGCAGATTTTTATTTGATTATCAACCCCATGAAATTGTGATAGCCTTTCCGTTAACGAGTACGGGCACCACAACCTATCATATTAAAGAGGGTTTCTCTGAAGTAGGGATTGCCTACGGCATAACTCAGAGGGTTGAGCATGCTGTTGATGTAGCCCAACCAATAGCCTCCTATCATGAACCATGGACTGAGATAGCCCGGCTTCACAGCCTCAATTAAGAATATGAAAGCCAGGGGAAGCCAGCACACAGCAAACGTAGCCAGGAGTAAGGCTATGGTCTTCAGAGCCTTGTTGTCATCTTTGCCTTTGTCTCCACGTGGTGGACTCGCTGCCTTCTTCACGATGTTGGTGGTCGAGTTGGTGTTCATCTCCAGGTTAATGCTTTCACTTGACGTGTCTTTGGTGACACTCACAGAGCTGATCTCTGTCTTGGCCTGTTTCTTCTTGGTGGTTCCCGCGTCGCTTTTGACTCTCAGTTTACCGGCGTTAGTGGTGATTCTAAAAATGAGAATGTACAGAATACCGGTGACGCCCACCCCGGTGAAATGTACCATCGTGATCATACAGACAGTGAGGGGCACGCTAGTCAAATAGTAAGTGCCGCATCCCAGAGGATCCCTCTCCTTGCCCAGGACGACCTGAGTGATCCCTATGTAGCAGCTGAACATAATGGCCGTGACGACCCAGATGGTGATGAGGGCTCTCTTGGCGTTGCTCTTGGTGCGGTGCACCTGGTAGTTGATGGTGAACTTGAGTGACAACCACCTGTCCAGACTGATGAACATGATGGTGTAGATGGAGACGCAGCAAAGGACGTAGTCCAAGACATTCCACACGTCACACAGAGCCTGAGACATGGGCCAGTAGCCCAGGGTGCTGTAGACGGTCCAAACCGGCATGGAGACTAGGCTGATGAGAAGATCCGCCGTGGCCAGGGATATAATGAACATGTTACCTGCACTGCGGAGACGCTTGTCACGGGACACCACCATGAACACCATCACCTGACCCAGAAAGGTGACCAGCGTCATGAGTGAGCCAGCGGCGCAGTTCATCGCGGACTCCAGGCTGAACGACCCCCCTGTGTCCGTTCCGGGATCTGTGCCCGGGATTGTTGATAGGGCATCCGGCGTCCAGGATGCCATCATGCTGTCTGTGGTGACGTCCTGGTCAGAAGGCGTAGAATTACCCCTCCAGATCATCGACATAGTGTCCGATTCAGACATCAGGTAATCTGGATAAAAGGAAAACATAGAAGCTGAAAATATAATTTTCTGTAAAATAGATCAAGACATAAATAAGTTCAAGACAAGTTACCGCTGTTTGAGTTTGGATTGTGGACTGGATTTTGTATCAACTCTAAATCACAAAAATGTTAATCTCTTTTTTTTCATGTGTTTATTATTTTGAACAAATTACAAACATATTTAAAAAAACACAAAAAATATTATGTAAGTAACGACAATAGAATATTAATTTATTCAAACATATAAAAATAAACATATAAAAATAAATATAAATATTTTTGTTGTTATGATTTTTTATTATTTTTGGCATTTCTGCAGTGCAGAACAATGAGCTACCCAGTAAACACAAAACATTTGTATAACATTTATACAACGTCGGCCCAACGTCTTCGACGTTGGTCCAACATTGTATAAATGTTATACAAGTATTTTGTGTTTACTGGGTATGCGACTGGTTACCTGCAGACGGGTCACATATAATGCTATATGTCTACGACGATGACCCAACATTAACTCAGCATTGTTTCAACGTCTATTGTTTGCTGGGTAGTGGTCAATAGGTCAATTATAGGAGACACAGCGTGCAGCTAATTACCAACCTGATGGAATGTATCCCTAGTGTCCAGCTAATATTAAACTAATCAAGATTATTGATTATTATTATTGGCGACAATAAGTACGCAATATGCCTTTAACCCTTAGAGCGCGGGGAGCGACTTTAGACGTCAGAATCTGACGTCTACAGACGCCAGATTCTGACGACTGAATTCGCTCCCCGCGTTGTAAGAGTAAAAATCTTTATAATGACCGTAGACCCATAAAATAGGTATTCAAATGAATCAGAAGAAGCCGACTAAGACATTAATGATGATTTTAAAAAGAAAAAACCCTTTGGTCTCCATGAATTTTACCAAAAAAATCTAGCGCTTCAAGGGTTAATATATATAGCGAACATAGGGCGATTGTCTTGTGCTGCATAGGTTAGTATAATATATCAGATTAGATACATATCACAGATCGTTTTACAAAAAAGCGCAATCCAGAGACTGGTCAGTTTAGTCGATTAAGCACCAGTCTTCCGATCACAATAATTTTGTAAATAGATTAATATACTACTCTGCAAAGCCAAAAAACAGTATTTGCTTACTTGTAAAATAAGCAGATACTGCATTTTGGCATGGCGTGAATAATGACCAGCATCACCGGGCTGCATGTTGACTATTTCTCATTGTGAAATGACATGAAATGAATGGGGTTTCAGGCCACCTTTGTGCATAATTATATAGGCTAAACTTGGCCAGGAGAACCTCCTGAGGATGGTGAGATGAATGAGATGACACTGCTTTCCAGACACATGATTTGAAATTCGAACCTTGGCGATCTGAGGCCGAGCTCGCTACTTTTCGGTCACGGAGGCTCCCCAGAATATACCTATTTACGAGCGAGTTGTCGAACCAGCGAGCTCCGACTTTTCAAGCAGTCAGTTTTATTACTACTGCACCAGGGTAGCGTTTCACTGAGCGATCTTTAGGGCAAAAACCATCTTTAAAACGCCAAATCCTCCTTAAATAAAGATTTAACCTTAATTAAAGATTTGATTGTTTCACGAACGATCTTTAAGGAGTTATCATCAAGTGACCCGTTTCACTGAGTATTTTTAAGGCGAATTCTTTAGTTATAAAGATGAGATTTGAAAAGTGGTCGGGGGCACTCTTTAAACAGTTAAAGACGATGTTTAACATTATTATGTTTATTCATGAATTTGACTCTGTATTTTATCATTTGTGACGAAAACGATAGCGCATCAATGATCAAAGTTGTAGGCCTAATCAGATGTTATATTTTTTCTTGAGTTAATTATTTGTTTCACTCACAGTTGATTATCTTCAACATTGATGTAGGCTACTCTAGGCCTACTGTTTATACCTATTCAACTCTAGAATAAAATGTCTATAGCGACCTAGAATATTTGATTCTAACCTAACCTAAACAAAGCCTCAGTTATGTGGCCTAACGAGATTGATATATATTTACTGTTATTCAATTTGATCTGAATATGATTGGGCCTAGAGTGTAGAAATTACGTTATTTATTATTATATTTTATTTATCCTTAATATTATTATCTAAAAACTTGACTGACTTAATTACATTTATAAACAAAGAACCTAGGCCTACTGGTAGTGGTTCATTATTCTATGGTAGACTACACGTGCTCCGGTGAATGTTTACAAAACAATGATGCGGCTGTCGGCAGATTGGCCAAAAACAACGGATGTTGTGGTGTATGGTGCGATATGATGATCATGCATAAATTATTTGGCACATGGCGATAAAAATTAAGATATAAGGTAAAGATCGCGTTAGCAATGGTTACTGAAATGGTCAGACAGAAAAATCTTTAGAACACTGGATGATCTTTAGTCTAAGGATAATCTTGCCTAAAGATCAGTGAATGTTAGTGAAACGGGCCCCAGGGCCCCACCAACCCATTGTAAGAAAGTCTCTCATATTATTTCCTGTTGACCATTTTGTTTGATTATGGTTTAACGTTATGGGATTTACCCCTTACAGCGCGACGATCGACTTTAGTCGTCAGAATCTGACGTCCGTAGACGTCAGATTCTGACGACTAAAGTCGATCCCTACGCTGAAAGAGTAAACATATTTCTAATGGCCGTAGACCCATAACATATAGGTATTCAAATGAATCGTAAAGAGCTAACTAAGACATTTATCGTGATTTCAAATTACAAAAAACCCTTTGATCTCCATGGTTTATACAATTTTTTTCAGCGCTTTAAGGGTTAAACCCTTTTCCCGCTTTACTTTAACTTCATGTGGGTGGAAATTACTGATAAGCGTTTAATTTGAGACAAAACATTCACAAACACTCATTTCATTCCACAAAACAGCGATTTCATTGGCAAATAAACGTATTAAGAACAATAATGTATAGTCGTGCTTGAGGCTTATCTTCGTGTTTTACATTTTTTATTGGCATGTACCATATCAGCTTTCAAACATATTGAAGATAAAAATGTGACATTAATCAGCAAGATTTGAAAATAGTCCACGTCCATATGGTCAAATCTGAATAATTTTCACTCACTTGAAGTTGTGGATCGCGTCAGCGAGACACAACTTCAAGTGAGTGAAAATTCAAATTGAATAATTTGGCGGTTAAAAGGTTAAAGGTTGAATGAACACAGCTTTGATTCTTATGTAGTTAACCCTCTCATACTATTATATTTTCATTCTATTTTTATTCCCCGTTAACATGGTTAAGTTCCACCTCACAGAGAAGCACATTAATCACTGAATTTTATGAAACTCCCTGTTCATCCAAGGAGGCATATGCATCCTTGAATGACCAGGGCTGTCCCATTTCAGCCGGGGGTATCAGGCCCCTGTGAGTGTAATCTGGTGATACATGAAAGAACATTGAAACACGTCCTGTTCATTATGAATTATAATATATTCTATTAATTTAAAGTGTGCAATATATGTCACTTGCTGCATATTAAGTATGTGTGACATGGGTGTTTATTCATGATATTATTAACCCTTTCGCATCAACATTATAGTCAATCCATCTGATTGGTAGGTTAAAACAAAAATAAATATGAGTAATTTTCACCCTTTTGTATTTGTGTCTCGCTACCGCGACACACAACCTAATGTGGATGAAAATTAATGTTACACGTGGATAACTTATAGTCTATATAAATAAATACAATCGCTTGATTTGACTACGTGTTTAAATCGTCTCTTGGATATAAAAGGGTGTATCTGCCACTTTACAAAGTGGCAGATACGCCTTTTTATATCCAAGGGATGACATAGACAGCTGGGGAGTGATGTGGCTTAGTCTGAATCAAACCCATGTAAAAATCAATGGTGCTGTATTATCAAGTTGGGGTTCGGATCACGGACATGCCAATTAACAGATCAGGTAAACAAGTGATTTTTTTTTGTGGACACGTGATCTTGTAAGCAATCTGACTGCTCGTAACAAAAGTGATGTTGACACATATCTAGTTGAACCCTATGGGTAAAATCAGAGGGAAACGGTCAATATTATATACGTCGCGCACATTATTTTTCAAATATATCGCGTAGAAAATATTATCAAGGCAGTGTGGTGAGTATTGCTTAACCACTTCACTTCCAGGCCGAAGTGCATGCCAGGATCCTGTGTAGCTATAGTAAATCCGACGGAAATTTCCGTCATGTATGGTAGTGAAGGGGTTAAATAAACACGATAGACACAATAAAAATAAAATACATTTTGTTTCTTTGAAAATACATTTTGTTTCTTTGAAACTCGAATGTCATAGCGGGGGGCGAACCCGTGATCTCATATTAGCTACTTAAATTATGCTCAAACTAAATCCTAGTAAAGACAAGCCAACGTGAATGAAATGAAATTAATGGGGTTTTAGGTAACATTTGTGGCAAAACTGGGCCGGGAGAACCTTTTGAGAATGGTGAGATGAACGAGGTGACACTGCCCTCCAGACACAATATTCGAAATTCGAGCTCTGATGGTCTGAAGCCGAGCACACTACCTCTCGGTCACGGAGGTTCCAACAATATCCAACCTTTACGAGTGAGTGGGGACGAAATTTTTTGTTTCTTTGAAACTTGAATGCCAGAGCGGGGGCGAACACGTGATCTCCGACTTTCCAGGCAGGCAGCTTTAACTACTGCACCAGGGCCCCGCCAACCCAGCGTAAGAAAATCGCTCATAAGCCCCACTACATTTCCAGTTGAATTTCTTAACCTGAATTTTGCCATATATATATATATGGACCCCTCCATGGAATACCGATTTTAGACCGAAGCGCCAATAATATTGTAAAAGATACTGGCGCTATGGACATCATTAGATTATTATTATTATTGCAAACCATTTCAGCGCGCCCTTGTACTTCACATGTTTTGGGTGATAAGCTGCTCGGTTTTAGCCTATGTTTAACCCAAGCTACTTTTGAAAATACGCTTTAACCCTTCAACCGCCGGTGTCGCATATATTCGGCATTTCATTTTTATTAACACATTTAGTACCACCTTTTAAACATGTTGGAGATAAAATGTGACATCAATCAGCAATATTTGAAAAGAGTTGACCTCCATTTTGTCAAATCTGAATAATTTTCACTCACTTGAAGTTGTGGATCGCGTCAGCGAGACACAACTTCAAGTGGGTGAAAATTCAGATTGAATAATTTGGCGGTTAAAGGGTTAACGCTGAACTCGAGTGTCAACCAGCAGTTCTGTCAAACCAACCTTAAACTTATTTGTGCACACGGTCTTTAATTGAGAATGAGGTTAATTGCAGCCTTTTGAAACATATTAATATTGTTCTGCCATTTTCTTAAATAGTTCTTCGTAAAATCATCCCAGGTCCTATTTAGGATTTACAAATTGGATATTTTAGTTTGGCTGAAAAACAGAGGTGTATACCTATTATTTCATCAAAAAACAAATTCTAACAAACAAAAGGCAAATCAATTTGTTGTGCAGTAGGCTTACTTACGTTCAATAAATCCTTATTTTTTTTCTAGAATCTTCGCCGTGTGGACTTTGAGCTAATCTGAAATGCGACAGGAACATATACCAGCCTTGTTCTCTGGACAACTCTGTGGTGCAATGTAGTATGCGTAAATTATCAGAGCCGATCTCCAACCCCTGCTTTGTGGCTCACTTGAGCATCTCCTCTCGTGAGATCATCAACTGGTCAGCCGGTGTCCAGTGAGGTCCAGTGGGGGCTCCCCAAGATCCGGTCCCGTTTTATGACCAGAGCTGCAGTCTGCCGTGCAAAGCCAAAAGGCAGCATCTGCTCACTTTACAAGTAAGCAGATGCTTCCTTTTGGCTTTGCAGAGCAGTGCTGCAGGTGAAAGCGGAGCAACCGGATATGAGGCTGGCCAACAAAGGAGTCTTGCATGACAGAAGCAGCATTCATTATAATATTGGCACCATTAGCACGGTGGCCAGCTCGCGTGACTACCAGCGACGCCCCGCACAGAATAGACACACGCTGAAATTCAGGCAATTTGAATCAAGTATCACCGTCCGCCGCAAGAAGGCCATGATTGTTATTGTTTCACAACATTGTGTTTGCGTTTGATTAAATTATATTATGTTAGTCTCTATCGTTATTGTAGTCCTCTATTGTCATCCATGCCCATTTAAGTCGATTGATAAACTTTTGTTTGTATGTAGACCTACATCTATCTGGTTACCTTTATTTAATACACTATGTACGTCGGCCTACTAATGTTTAGGCCTACTTTGTCAAGATTGGCCTAATTTCAATTTACATATTCTACTTTTTTTGGTTTTCCGTGAGTGTGTGGCAACTTTACGAAACATATAGTTCACATTGATTTCATAACATTTCACCCACTGACTTTAATTATTGGACATTTCACAAATGTTTCGCTTTTCTTTCTCACAATTCGTCTTGCTGGCTTTTCGTTTATCAATTTCATCCTGATAATTTTCATTCGTTATTTATATTTCAGTTTCCGATAGACCTTTCCTTTTTCAGTATTATTCACACTATCAGCGTTTTTAGCTCATTCCTTTTCGTTTTTGTCGCGCTTGTTTTATATAACAGTTTTTAAATTTTGGATTTCCCTAGCTCAAGAATTCTAGGGTCGGACACCACTGAGACAGGTAACTTGGGTCGTAGCTCGATCGCTGGATATCGTGATCGCGATCAATCTGAGAATTTACCTTTTAACCGCCAGTCACGATTATTCTCGTTTTTCTTCACATTTTTATTCGCCCATCAAATACGTGACAAAAAGCAGCAAGATCTCAAAATCGTTGACTTCCATTTTGAGAAAATTTAAATTATTTCAGTCCGGCCGGAATGTATAATGCCAGGTATAATGAGCTTAGTAATGTTATTTTTATTATGTTATCCTTGCTTACCCCGTCACCAGCTAAGCAGAAATTATTGTAATAGTCACGAGACAACTAAATCATGCGACACGTGTAAGCAATGGGAGAAACGGTCAATGTGCATGATTTCTCTGGAATTGTTCATCGGTGCCAATGCTTCTGTCGCTAAGGCTGTAGACTCATCTCATATTCAAAGGGCTAACAAATTAACCCTTTAGCCGCCAAATTATTCAATTGGAATTTTCCCCCACTTGAAGTTGTGTCTCGCTGACGCGATCCACCACTTCAAGTGAGTGAAAATTATTCAGATTTGGCCAGATGGAGGTCAACTAATTTCAAATATTGCTGATTGATGTCACATTTTATCCTTGTCACATGTTTGAAGTGTGATACTTAAAGTGCTAATAAAAAATGAAAACCCGAATATATGCGACACCGCCGGTTAAAGGGTTAGGTCTGTACGTGGGTTTGTATGTTTTATGATGGAACTGTAGATGACGATTTTTTTCCGAAAATGAAGATTTTCTCACACAACACGACATAATAAACAGGTGCTCGTGCGCAATATGGTGCGGAGTGTGAGAGTGTTCTATGGCATAACGATGTCTACGAAACTTGGGTACATAAAAATAATGTACTGATAAACAGCCTGTTTGTTGACAAAAAAGTTTCACAATATCATTTTTTTCTTATAATAAATTTACATGATACATTTCTAGTATCAGTTTCTAAAATTGATGTCATTCTAAACCGTTTCTAATGAGAATGAGTAACGTGACGTTTTGAAGAGTATGGTACCTGTATATTGACCCTCTAAGTGTTACATGGATATCAGTGCAGCACAAGTTTAAAAGAGATCGGAATATTTGTATTGCGGTAGCAGTTTTGTTTTAAAATCTTGAAAACAAACTGGAAAGGGCTGGAGATGATCTCTCACATTTTATCTGCTAAGTTATCTTTTTATTTTTAGTGACTTGAAGTTGTGTCTCGCTACACACATTTTAATCCAATAGACTGCTTGCACGAGTTTGCGCGTGAACAGTTGTCCGATTAAAACAGTTCAGCATTGGTCACTGTGTGGCGTGTTGTCATTGAAAAGTGTGTAACAGTTGTCTGATTTAAACAGTTCAGCGTTGCTCACTGTGTGGCGTGTTTTTTATTGAAAAGAGAGTATAACTGTGATTTGATCAGATGATTTTTCTTTATGCGATTATAGACTTTTTAGGCGATTATAGTGTCTACCGCGATACACAACTTCAAAGGATTGAAAATGTACTTGATTTATGAAATTTATTATAGAATATATCAGTGTTGCAAGATTTATTTTATTTTTTAAAACTGATTAATTCAATAAATACAGGTGCAAATACAAACACCAAATGACCACTCTGCTTTACAAAGCCAAAAGGCAGTATCTGTAAAAATGATGCTGCATATAATTTTATTGGCAGTTTTCATTAATTTGTCACAGATTTAGTCATACCAGATAATTATGATGTGATGTATCCGGACAAATTTGTTTCAACGTTGAGCTTATCATGTTGGCTCCGCACGGATACAGCGCTGGGACAGGGTGCCGTGTATTGCCATACCAAACCTTTTTGGATTTTTTGGAAGTATGATGCTCTCTACTTATCGACGCAGGAAATGAATTTGGTAACAGTAAACGTTAGTAATTGATAAACGGTGGACGGACGCTCATTTTCTCGGCGATCATTATACGAAGCTATTCCTGTGCAAAGACGATTGGATTTGTGTGGTGATTGTTTTTTTTCAGGTCAGATCAGGAACATTCTAAAAAAATTGTGGGTACAGCATAATCAAATACGATAAGCAATTTTCGCGGCAGCATTAACTAATCTGCGGGCTATACTATGTGTAATAAGCTGAAAAATAGTTTAAAATAGTGATACAGTTTTGAAATTTTGACACACTATAGGTATGATGATGTTATAGCAGTTTAAGATGGGAGCCCAAAAGGATTTTTTTGCGATTTCAAAATTTCATGTTTAATGTTTTTGTTTTTTCTAATTTATAAAAAAAATACCACAATCGCCTCTAATTGTATATCGTAACAAATAACAAAAAATATAACGTAATATTAGGCTTTTTAACCCTTTCACTACTGGCAGCTAATGTCCCCCTAGAACTGGGCCCTAATGTATGACGTCATATAATTAGGCCGTCGTGGCGACGGCCCACGTACTTTAGTGTACACCATTTATCCTGTCGTGGCGACGGCCCACGTACTGAAAGGGTTAAGAGGAAGACAACTTATTGCGTTCCCGAATAAAATACAAATAATCTTAATTAAAATTTAAAAAACGTCTACCGCCCCCCCCCTTTTTCCCTTGAAATTAGAGCTATGTCCCTTTACTTCCCTTGCAAATTTCGGATGTGAACCTAACTTGCATGAGAAAAATATTATGTCCAAAAAACTTTTTTTCCTCATTTTTATTTACAAGATGGGCGCAAAAATGATAATATCATCAAAAATAATACAATTCATAGTATTGTACTGAAATGACAAAATCGACGTTGATAATGAAACGCTTTTACCATATTGTTTGGTTTATTTGAAGACTTTTATTATTTATTATCTTCCCAATAACAGATAATAAAGGAATAATAATATGTATGTGTTTTCTATGTCTAAAAATTTTTTTTTTTTGTTTCAGAGGGCCCCCATCCTAAGAATAAATAGGATATATTGAAGTACAAGTGCTCCAATTTTGACAGCTTTATTATTTTTTTTAACTATCGGTTCAAAATGTCGAGCTTATCACATACACTACTATAGAAATTTTTCCGTTATCAATTTTTAAAGACACAATTGAGTTCTTGAGAAGACCTTTAGATCGAGCATAAATCAGCTAAGTCAGGTTTAGTCAGGATAATGTTGCTACTCTTTTATCATCTAAATGTATGGCAAAATACACATGGTTGTTTGTGAAAATATAGTTTTATTAGTCGTGGTTTTTTTTTAATTCTGGAATATATAAATGCTTTATCATTCGAAAAAAAATGTTTTGACGATGGTTGTTAGATCATAAACAAAAAAAAGATATTTCTTGTTTAATTCGTGTTTTGTTAATAAATAAATGTTTTCATATCATGTTTACATGCAATGTAAACGATACAACTAATGACCCTTGCAACGCTGAATTTATTTTATATAAATAATTGAGACCAAAGGGTTTCTTTCAATTTGAAATCATCATAATGTCTTAGTCATCACTTTCTGATTCATTTTAATGCCTATGATATGGGTCAACGGCCATTATAAATATTTTACTTCTTTGAGCGTGGGGACCGTCTTTATACGTCAGAGTCTGGCGTCTACAGACGTCAGACTCTGACGTATAAATACGATCCCCATGTTGAAAGGGCTTAGGCCATTATTGCCGATGTCATGAGTGCCACCTGCTGACGCCTTTTACTTCGACTGGCAGGTGCGAATACCATCTGTTCAATAGGTAAGTGTTTTTTTGTCTTCTAAACATTTTTTATGTTTCACTTTGATGATGTCATGCTGAATCAATACATACAAACAGACACATAATCAGATGTTTTATTGACAACAATAAAAGTCATTTCTCCCTTATTTGTCTTAAGTATACTATGGTATATTATAATATATATTTTTTATTTTATTTAGCTTTTGACCAATACATATATATATATTTAAAAACAGATACAAAAAAAATATACACATTATATCATTAAAATATTACATACAACATTGGTCGTGCTGCGCTAGAACAGGCTTATAGAAGCCTCTACAAGCTAGGCAGCAACTATATTTATATTCATATATATGTACATGTAGGCCAATACACAAACACTTGGCGAAACATTATTCTGAAAATAATTTTCAATATGACTGAAGCATTGTTAAAAAAACATGAAATAATTTAGAGTAATATAATTGTTAAAGGTTTATTGCTGTCATTTACTATTCTGAACTCCCTCAGTCCCTTGAATAATGTCCTGCAATTTTTAACATTGGCGCTCCTCTCTTTAATTAAAAAACCTTTTTATCGCCATTTACATATCATCTTTCGAGGTTGCTGTCACGGGTAAAGCCACTACTAAAATTACTGTCGTCTACTATTCTGAACTTACTCATTTGGCGCTCTCCCCTTGATTAAAACACATTTTCCAGCGCATCTTCCCCGGTTGCTGTCAGAGGTAAAGTCATTTGTCATTCTGGACCCGAGGGGGGGGGGGGGGGGGGGTGCAATGAATCATTTAAAACTAATTTTAGCCTTGGCGTAATATCCTTGAATAAATGGCGTTTATTACATAACAATAATGCTTATTTAGAGGTGAAGGTCATACATAAAACCCGACAGAAATCCATTATAGAGATGCTGAGGTTTTTTCGTATTAATTAATGAGGTTGAGCAACTTGGCGCTCTTGGATAAATCTAATGGGCTCCCGCTCTACCTATATATTGACCAATGTCATGATCATAATCCGTCTATTGGATATTTTAAAATCTGTATTTATTGCGTCCGATCTGCAGGCATCGAGCGGACTTTACATTTCGGAACTGCATAGTTAGCAATAGCTGAACGATGGCCATGCCAAACTGTGTGGCTGTGGAGTTTGTCCAAGCTAGAACTGCATGGTCGCTGTCCCATGAGTGGTACTGAAGATTGAAACAAAGTGTGCCGGCCGCGCACATTTTGTTTCAATCTTCAGTACCGATGATCAGTGGGCAATCGAGAAAACTTTTGGATGGAGCTTCAGAATGATATAAATCAAATGGCGGCCAGGTGATGATCAACAAGCTATCGCCCGGTAATCGTCCGAGCGCCGGAAGATTTCAGTTAATCGTACTATGTCCGGACAGTAATTCGGTGAGCATCGGCCACTCACCGGCGGTACCCCGCGAGATAACCGATGCGCGCCGATTGGCAAATGGTGTATTTTATTTCCTAACGAAAACTGTGCATTTCAGCAAAAAAATGGTAAACTTACAATTTATGCACTATAGGTGTGAGATTGACGACCAAATACATCTTCTTCTTCTTCATTGTAATGTTATCAGGAATGAACGCAAAATTTTGTTGCTTGCATAGCCACAAATAAAAGTCGGCAAATTATGACATCTGGAGAGAAATTAGTGATGAAGTCTTTAACCCAATTTATCTATAGTTGGACACTAGAAATACACAGTAGATAACATAATCAAATAACTATGAAAGCTCAAAAGGGACATAATCTCCTTCTTGCATAATTTAGATGTTTGCCCTCGCCACACCGTCGTTCGCCCTCGCCACACCGTCGTTCGCCTTGCCACACCGTCGTTCGCCCTCGCCACACCACCGTTCGCCCTCGCCACACCACCGTTCGCCCTCGCTAGCCGGTCGCTCGCCCTCGCCATACCACCGTTCGCCCTCGCCACACCACCGTTCGCCCTCGCCACAAGGTCGTTCACCCTCGCCACACCACCGTTCGCCCTCGCCACACAGTCGTTCGCCCTCGCCACACCACCGTTCGCCCTCGCCACACCACTGTTCGCCCTCGCCACACGGTCGTTCGCCCTCGCCACACCACCGTTCGCCCTCGCCACATCACCGTTCGCCCTCGCCAGAGTAATGTTCTCCCCTACCTGGCCCAATGTGCGCCCTTGCCAGGCCTAACATTCGTCCTTGCCAGGCCCAACGTTCGTCCTTGCTAGGCCTAATGTTCGTCCCTGCCAATGAAAAACTTTCCGTTTGTCCCAGGGCCAGCCAGGCGCTGTTGATATTGTCCGGGGTCTTCTCATTGCTCCGACAATCATTGCTCCGACAACCATTGTTCCGACAATCATTGCTCCGACGATCATTGCTCCGACAGTCATTGCTCCGACGATTATTGCTCCGACACTCATTGCTCCGACAATCATTGCTCCGACAACTATTGTTCCGACGATCATTGCCCCGACGCCGAAAATGACATCTTTGATATTCAATAGGCCTACATGTAGGCCTATGAGGCTCAAAATAATTATCTTTCGTAAAAAATATTTTAAGTGACGCCACTAGGCTATATCAATGGCAGTGTTTGCATAGTTTACAGAACACAGTTTTCCATCATTGATCTAAACAACGTTAGAGTCTATAAATTTAGTTTTAAAACGACTTAGCGTCGACTCCAGAGAAAAGTCGAGCAAAATGTAAAAAAATAAATATTTCAATTCACCACAATATATACAGTGCAACCTGCACATACCGGACCCTGTACAAACCGAAATCCTATCTAAACAGTAATGATTATTTGGTCCCGAATTAATTACAGTATTACACTCGAAACAATACTAATTAACCCCTTCCAAACCGGAACCTGTCTACTCTGAAACCGGGCTCATTATTTTCCCCAAATGAATAAAGTGTTTTGTATTCTACCTGTCCAAACCGGAATCGAATTTTTTTAATTAAAAAAAATCGCATGTGGTGCACTATGAGAGTTAAACAGCGGCGACAAGATGATGTAACATCCTGCTTGTTAATCAATTGTAAAAGTGCGAAGTTAAGTGTTGCCTAGTGTCACCACCTTTACTTTGAGATTGGTAAGCTATCTTAACAACATAACGGATTAAGAATTTATCAATAAAATATTGTAACAAAATCATTAATTAATAAAATATATAAAAAAATATTAAAAGCTCGTATCAATTCATAAACATATCAGAGCATTAAACACAAATAATTCTTAAGAAAATTAAACTGTGTTTTGGTTAAATTTATTCTGTTTTGGGATATTTAATGACCCAATAAATAAATAATTACATAGGTAAAATATAAGTTTATTTGAATAATTCTTTCACCACTGGATTATCAATGGATTTTTATTTTTACATAATTATACCGTTTCATAGCATTTTATCCAGCGTCATTCATTCGAAAAATATATAAACAAACGAGTGTAGTCGTCATCAACACTGAAACAGTTAAAAAAAACTGCTGCAATATATATGATTAACTCCGTATCAAAAACACAGCTCCTATTGCTTTTATAACTAAACGAGCTTATACCGTTGTAAACACAATTAATAGGCTCCATGTCTGAAATGCGTGACGGACGATTACAAGAATATAATGTTATTATAGGTGAGGCGAAAAAAATTCAATGTTTATAAAATGATAATTGCGCTCTGTGTGTGATATGTGACATACAGTTACAAAAATGTACTGTTTTTCTAAGGCAGGTGTTAAAAAGGCAATTCGTATCAAAACTACAATACCGGCAAATTGATCAGTTTGTTTCTTTGATCCGTATAATCAACATGTCTCAACCACACAAAAACGAGCTAAAAAAGAGAATGATATTAAAACCATAATAAAATTTGTAAACACCTTAAAAAATTATCATATCAATTTAATTTGGCTGCATACAGTCACTTATCATTTATAGGCCTACCAACGATGCACCCTGAATTACAAGCCTCTGTCAGTTGTACAACATATCGTTCTCCAAAGGCAAAAAAAACTGTCCAAACCGGAACCTGTCAAAACCGGAATAAACTTTGTCCTTAAGGCATTCCGGTATATATGGGTCATATCGCCTGGAAATGTACAATTGCCCATTAATGTGGTCGTAAGTTTTATACTGGCCTTAGCTTCACTCATGAGTAATATATTTCCTATTCGAACACCTATTACTATATTCGATAGATATCTAGCTTCATGAAAATGTCTAGGTTTCACTGTGTTTCACGACTCGTTGGTGCTTATTTTCAGTCTGACAGTGTCATATATGGGTCCAAATGACTCACTTTCAACCTTTAGACGACACTTCAAAAGTTTTTAACAAATATTCAGGCTTGATATATAATATTTTTGTTACTTTCCATAGTTGTTACATATATAAGGTATAAAAAAAAAAAATAAAAGCTGCACAAAACATATTTTGGGATGGCACCTGAATGTATACCACCTTCGAAAATTTGTTTGTGATGTGCCTAACAAATACATTATGGTGTATACTGCGATGAAGAAATAACATAAAAGGTAAGTTGTGCCTTCCCAATAATAAAGCTTCCAGTGTTTATTAAAAATGATCAACAGAAAATGACAGTGAATCATAGTCTTCTATGCCAGAGAATCCAAATAGATATTATACTAGGAAATAGTTAGGTGGTATTAGACAAAAATAGACTACACACCAATACTATTTTGATGGCTATGTCTGAACATGCCTGTGGATTCCAATATGAGCCGGATCGACATAAAAAATACGTTATTTATCTATATCAAATTGCATGTTTTCCCCCAAATCATGATGTGCCTAACATAACAGTGCGTTAAAATGGATGCGTATTTTTCACCATTTTCAACTGAATAAACTGGGTATTGACCATGCTGGCTTCAGACATTCAATATCTGTGATCAATGGTGAGAAAAATCTAAACTATGTGAACTTTTAACACAAAGATTAAGCACAGTATCATTATACTGTAGACTATTGTATAGGAAAGGACAAATAATTTACCAAGCTATTAGAAACAGCTTTGCAAATAAGTACTCTCATGTTGATGTTCTAAAGTTCATCATCTCAAGACCTTGCTGAGCGATAAAAGGGGTATTTCTGTTTGTCTATGCTGCACACACCAGCAGAATGTTCATGTTTGATATCATGACATGATGTGCAGGCTGTATATATCACCATGATTGTCAACAATACATTGACTTTTGATATATTTCAGTGTGTTTTTCTCCCATTTTTATAGATCGAACTGCCCTAGATATCTTTTGTATTATCCCATTATTGTGAGAATATGTAAATATTTAACGCAGATCACCACTTTTCTGTTAGGCACATCATGAAATTAATAATCTGGGAAACAAATCAATGTTTGTAATACAATTAGTGAGGCTCAAAGTAAACACAATGATGTCACATATTTTATGTGTGTTGTTAAATATCATTGCATAAATAGAGAATGAACTTAGAACATGTATTTTCTACGCTGTTGTTAATAATTAGCTACAAAGTGATGTGCCTAACTTTTCGTTAGGCACATCACCACCAAATGTTTTTAACCCAATTAATGAAACTTATACATTTGTACAATCAGATTAATTTGTATAATCGGTATGTGTTGTCCATATGAATAGTTTCAATATTTTTTTTTAAAGTAATCCCTATTAATTAGGTGTACGCTATTGATATTTGAGTTAGGCACATCACTTGAAGGTAAAATCAGTTTTTAAAACTATGATGGAGTAGACCATTTCTCTTTAAAGTTTGTCAAAATGTGCATATTAAACCTGTCTGTGGATACCAGCGTGAATTTTAATGATATTTTAAAGTTTATTTTAGATAATTTTTCTGCTGATTGTATGATGTGCCTAACTTTTATTACTTGTTGATCATTTGTAGTGGTAAGGCAAATATAACGCAGTTAAATGTCTTTCGTTGGTTCAACTTATCTTGTAAATGATTAGCGACATAAAATGGCTGATATTAACATGCCCATGTGAGTGCTCACTGTTGCGAAGTACAAAAATAATATTGATTTAAACTTTTCCCAGCATATACGAATACATTTTTGGTGTATATCACTCATATAAATCGTGTTAAAGTTATCTAAAATCTTCGTTATTCATACGCCAAGTTTAGACTGTATATATATCAGTTTTTAAAACCATCAGTTTTGATACTTGAAACATATGTGGTGATATTGCAGGATATTCATGATGTGCCTAACATTTCAACGACATTTTCTGTTGCCATAGCAGTGATAAAAAATGGTTGAGTTGGTGAATTTGTTATCTTCTTATATTCACAAATCGACTAAAGGCGTCATAGAAGCAGTCATGTCATCAGGGAGTCTACTGATACAATGTATGTCATTAATCAATAGTTGATGCTAGTAAGGAGGCTGAAATCGGCATTTCAAGAAAGAAGACTGCGTCTCAAAAAACATCTTCAAGTAGACCCATCCATCCAATATTCCTGAAATTATGAACGATTATTTATGATAGTTTATAATATATCACTGCCAATCATGGGAGGCATATATCGTTTATCTATACATCATAGGGTGGTTTTAATAGTTGCAAACTAAAAATGTTAGGCACATCATGGAAAAAAAAAACTATAATTCTTCATGATTTGAAGTATAATTGGTATGGTAAGTTAGATAACTGTTTGTGCTTCTGAATTAAAAGCATGACAAGTACATTTGAGCAATTTTAAATTTTACCCCAGTATCTGAGCCCTAAAAGGCCATTTGTACATTTCCAGGTGATCTGACCCATATACTAGCCCCAGTGGTTGAAACAGGTTTCAGCCACAGATTGACAACGTACAAATTCGTGGGACATTTATTCGGATTGTCATATCGGAAAATATCGGGGCATAATCAGGTCCAAAATAGTTTTTTAGAATCAGTAACATTTCAGTTCCATGCCCGCATGCTCAGCTCAGAGGTCGCACAGTCATTAAAAAGTTATGGACATTTTTTGGACCTTGGGGTCGGGATCGCTCTCAGTCACCGCCATGTTGGATTTTTCGGGTTAAGCAAATACATCAATCCACGGCCTCGAAGAGGACGACACGGCTAGTATATACACTACAAACTTTACTGTAATTGATTTTGCAAATGTTTATTTTTTAGGATCTGTGTAAGCTCTATAAAAACTGGAAAATATTTTATTTGATATATAAAGCGTGTATCAAGATGTGCATTTACAGTTACATAGGTTTTATATCTTTGGTTCTTTCGGTTATCTGCATAACCCCTCGACTATTTATTTTGCAGTTGGCATCTGCTTTAGCAATGCATACTTAAAAAGGATAATCGCAATAAAGTGTTACGATCCTAATGATCGTCGGAACAATGATCGTCGGAGCAATGAGGCTGTCCCTATTGTCCAGCGGGGGTGAGCGACGTCTAGCGGAAGCGAATGAGAAGAGCGATAATGAGGGGCGTTCGCGGACGTCACCGTTCGTCCCAGCCAGGCGCTGTTGATATTGTCCAGCGGGGGCGAACGAGAAGGGCGATGATGAAGGTAAGTTCGCAGTCAAATTATCTCTCATTTCTAGACCGCGTTCAATAAACACACCTGCTGCAGATTATCTTTATTAATATCAACAGAGTCCGCTGATTTATTACTTTCATTCTACAGTCTAACTGACATTAGGCATAAGCTTGGCCTCGGTGAGTATAAAATGTGTCATTGTTATGATATTATAAGTAGGAGTTATTAATTAATTATATTTAGGCCTATATAAATATAATTGTTTGCGTTGTCCTCGTCTCAGAATAACCATGAATAACCATGAATACCATAGGCATAATAGGGGCCTACAAGCCTTCCTATTTTCTGTATTGGCCTAGACTCTGGGCCTATGCCAGGTTTTTTACAGCGCTTAAATTTATAACAAAGACCATAGGGCCTACACATAAGTTACGCAAAGATCTAGCCCTACAATTTAAATGTACATTATTAATTTCAACTAAAACATAGGCCTACGTTATTTGCTTCAGTCTGAGCATTTGTGCCGCTAATCTCTTGGCAATTACAGACTGAAATATAATATAACTTTTTTATATTTACGATATTTCTGAAGAAAAGACGCCCGAAAAGTAGACGTAGGCCCTAAGCCTTGTTTATTTTATGGAAGTGTCTATTGCCACAGTACTGTGGCAATAGCAGAGCGAATCGCTATTTTCACCAAACCAATCAGAGGCCATCATACATTTTCGCATGTAGAGTGGCAGGGCTGAGTGGATTGCCGCCATTACACCGTCGCCATGTTGATCGGAAAGACGTCCGTCAATTAGGAAGCATTTAAAACGGCCTCAAGTGAATTTTCGGCTGCCGGAAATGTTCTATCTTGGACATTATCGAGCGAGACAATATGGAATTATGGGAAGAAGCATGAGTTTGTATAAATCGGTGACACCATCAAGTAAGTAATGTGATACTTTTAGTCAATCATGTCTTATATTGTAGGCCTAGGCCCTATGTGTACACATTCTGCCATAATGTGTGACTATGAACTGCTCTTGAAAACCCAAGTCGCGTTAGACTTGACTATGTTTATCCAAGGCCACAGTGCTGTGTCAATACGGTTTTGTACTACCCCTCTACATGTAAAAGTCCTTGCTGACAGAGTGCTGTGTCAATAAGGGTTCCTTCTACCCCTCTACATTTATAATTTTTTATTGTCACAGTGCTGTGTCAATAAGGTTTTTTACTACCCCTCTACACGTACAAGTCCTTAGTGCCACAGTTCTGTGTCAATAAGGTTTTTTACTACCCCTTTACATGTACAAGTCCTTGCTGCCACAGTGCTGTGTCAATAATGGTTTTCACTACTCCTCTACATGTACAAGTCCTTACTGCCACAGTGCTGTGTCAATAAGAGTTTCGACAACCCCTCTACATGTACAAGTCCTTGCTGCCACAGTGCTGTGTCAACAAGGGTTATTACTACCCCTCTACATGTACAAATCCTCACTGCACAGTGCTGTGTCAATAGGGGTTCCGACTGCCCCTCTACATGCACAAGTCCTTGCTGCCACAGTGCTGTGTCAATAAGGGTTATTACTACCCCTCTACATGTACAAGTCCTTACTGCCACAGTGCTGTGTCAATAAGGTTTTTTACTACTCCTCTAAATGTACAAGTTCCTGCTGCCACAGTGCTGTGTCAATACTGTTTTTATAACTCCTCTACATCTACAAGTCCTTGCTGCCACAGTGCTGTGTCATTAAGGGTTATTACTACCCCTATACATGTACAAGTCCTTACTGCCACAGTGCTGTGTCAATAAGGTTTTTTACTCCCCCTCTACATGTACAAGTCCTTACTGCCACAGTGCTGTGTCAATAAGGTTTTTTACTACCCCTTTACATGTACAAGTCCTTGCTGCCACAGTGCTGTGTCAATAAGGGTTATTACTACCCCTCTACATGTACAAGTCCTTACTGCCACAGTGCTGTGTCAATACGTGTTCCGACTACCCCTCTACATGTACAAGTCCTTGCTGTTACAGTGCTGTGTCAATAAAGGTTATTACTACCCCTCTACATGTACACGTCCTTACTGCCACAGTGCTGTGTCAAAAACAATTACTACCTACTTTTCATCTTGTCAACATACTAAAAGACACTTGCTGAATTGCGTGGCGCCATAGACAGAATGTACATACATTTGTGTTTTATGATCCGTTAGCCTAAAGTATTATGGTTTTTTTTCAGGTTTTGTTTGCTCAGTATGATTTCATCCTGATGTGGCATCAGCGACAAACATTTTATGAAACACGTTCCAATTGGTAGCCCGTGTGTGCTACTGGTGGCTGATAGCCTACCAAACAGACCACGATAGGAGTCAATGATTTCATGAGAGGGGAAATGAAAAAGAAATACAAATTGTTACTAAACGAAGGTGTGTAAAATAAATGCGAGGTTGTGAAAGCAAATGCATATAGGTTATACAGTTGTATACTCTGTATTCATTTTAGCTGAACAATTAAATGTCATCGTGGAATTTACTAGCGCTACTTTTACATTCCCAAGTATATTTACATTCCTAAGTATACTTAAATTTTAATAGCCAAAATTGTTTTTACTAATGAAATAGGTCTGAATCTGGTTGAATAAATCAACCAATAGTAGAATTGTTACAATTCAAACACAATACATGTATGTGGTTATGTTTTAGGCAGTCAAAAAGCAAGAACAGAGACCAAGTCATATAAATGGAGCACAAAAACTCTTACCAGCTGTCAACAAGACAAAAGTTGTGGTGTTTTGTTTTAATGGTATGACATTTTCCAGGTTTTAGTATTGGAAATTAAATGTACAGTCATAACTATGCCATCAAATTTTATTTTGTATAGATTTTCAATACACAATGTTGAAATACAAATACATGTCTTTTCAAAATAAAATTACTATTTAATATACATATACATGTGTTCATAAATATATTTTCTGAATGTTAAAATATACACCAGCCAGTTCAGGCTAGGATCACTTAGCCCGCCCTTTTTTAATGTGGACTTTTGCCACTGAAGTTCGGCGTCATTGTCGGGGGCGACATCGGCGTTAACATTTCCTTAGCCAGATTTTCATGTAGGTCTATCCTGATCAAATTTGTTCTATGTGTTGCTAACACCCATTCAGTTAACTGACAAGCTGTAAAATAATGGTTGAGAAAAATAAAAATGGCTGAATGATTTATCACATAAAATGGCCAATTTTTGCTTGTTTGTAGACACAATAACTTGCCAAATTTTTCATGTTTTTTACAGTTTTATTCACTAATATTTAAATATGTGCAATTTTGTTTCTATGTCTTTTCAGAATGCTGAAATAATCACCAGCCACTTCAGACTATGATAGGTGGAGCAGCTCAGTTTTACGGCGTAGGCATATTATAGTGTCTTAACAACCAATGAATAAATATATTTTTTAATGAAACTGTTTTTTTTCTTTTCCATAATATTAGTAAATGTTGCTACGACTTTAAGTTGGGACATGGTAGGGCAGAGCACTATGATAACAAGGAATTCGGTAAAGACACTGAAGCTGTACTGTGATAGCATAGAACGTCTGGGTGTCAAGGGGTGGTGAGAAAAATTAGTGACATGACAGTGGCATAAAGGATTCGTAAGTGTAAATATACCATACGAAACGTTAACCTTATTGACACAGAACTGTGGCAGAATATGTCTTGTAAGTTTAGAGAGACACCGCACAGTGGTAACAAGGACTTGTAAGTGTATAGATAGTAAGAAGCCATAGGCTTGCTTAAACAACATTGTGGTGGAAATGAGTTGTAAGTGTAAAGAAAGTACAATAAACATCATTGCCACTGTATTGTGATAGCAAGGTGAATAGAGAAGGTTTGGCGAAAGAAGTAAACGTTTGGGGAAATTTGGTGAATGTTTGGTAAAGATTTCAAGAATTTCACAAATTTGTCAACATCGCCAAATAGTCTCAAGGCCTGTGAGATCCCCCTTATTTGTCATCAACTACTGTCACACCATGCAAAATTATTCCCTCTACGAACAATTGGTGACAATTGTTTTGCCAAATCTTCGCCGATTTTTTTGTAGCCATATATTCGCCAATTTCATGGTAGCAGTGACAGAACTGTGTCAGCGATGATTTGCAAGTACATAGAGACAGTAATCAACCTTATTGACACATGACTGTGGTAGCAAGGACAAAAAATCTGATTGAATAGTACTGTGGCACCAATGACTTGTAAGTGCATAGATACAGTAATAAATCTCATTGACATATGAATGTAGATGTAGACTTGACTTGCAGATGTAGGCCTACATGGGCAGTCACAAACCATATTAAAACAACACTGTGGCAGCAAATATTTGAGAGTGTGTAGAGACAATAAAAACATTATTGCCACAGCACTGTGGTAGCAAGGACTTTAATGTATAGGAAAAGAGTAAGATACCTTATCGACACAGAACTGTGGCAGCACAGATTTTAAGTGAATAGAGACCGTAAGAACTGTTATTGCCACATCTCTGGGTAGCAAAGTCTTCTATGTGTAGAGAAAGGGGAAGATACCTTATTGACACAGCACTGTGGCAGCACAGATTTTAAGTGTATAGAGAGAGTAAGAAACGTTGGTGCCACATCACTGTGGTAGCAAGGGCTGCTATGTGTAAAGAAAGAGTAAGACACCTTATTGACACAGCACTGTGGCAGCACAGATTTTAGGTATATAGAGACAGTAAGAAACGTTATTACCACAGCACTGTGGTAGCAATGACTTATATGTGTAGAGAAAGAGAAAGATACCTTATTGCCACAGCAATGTGGCAGCAAAGATTTTAAATGTACAGAAACTGTAAGAAACGTTATTGCCACAGCACTGTGGTAGCATAGACTTCTATGCAGAGAGAAAGAGTAAGATACATCATTGACAAAGTACTGTGGCAGCACATATTTCAAGTGTATAGACACAGTAAGGAACGTTATTGCCACAGCACTGTGGTAGCAAGGACTTATATGTATAGAAAAATAGTAAGATACCTTATCGACACAGCACTGTGGCAGCACAGATTTTAAGTGTATGGAGACAGCAAGAAACGTTAATACCACAGCACTGTGGTAGCAATGACTTATATGTGTAGAAAAAGAGTAAGATACCTTATTGCCACAGCAATGTGGCAGTAAAGATTTTATATGTATAGAAACTGTAAGAAACGTTATTGCCACGGCACCTTGGTTGCAAGGACTTCTATGTGTAGAGAAAGAGTAAGATACCTTATTAACAAAGTACTGTGGCAGCACATATTTTAAGTGTATAGAGACAGTAAGAAGGGTTATTCCCACAGCACTGTTGTAGCAATGACGTACATGTGTAGAAGAAGAGAAAGATACCTTATTGCCACAGCAATGTGGCAGCAAAGATTTTAACTGTATAGATACAGTAAGAAACGTTATTGCCACATCACTGTGATAGCAAGGACTTGTGTGCGCAGAGAAAGAATAAGATACCTTATTGACACAGTACTGTGGCAGCACAGATTTTAAGTGTATAGATACAGTAAGAAACGTTATTGCCACATCACTGTGGTAGCAATGACTTATAGGTTTAGTGAAAGAGTAAGAAACCTTATTGACACAGCACTGTGGCTAACATTATAAACAGTTACACAGAACTACTGCGGTGAAGATTAGCAATAACGAGAAGCTTATATACACATTAATTCAGTAGCAAGGAATGACAAACCCTTATTAACACAATCATGTGGCAGCAATTACTTGCACATGTACACGGACTGTAAGATACCTTATTGTTACACTAATGTGGTAGCATGACCTCATCCGTTTAGATATTTGAGCAGAAATGAATCTTATTGACACATGACTGTGGTAATAAAGCTATTTGCTGTGATTGGTCAGTATCTTTGTTACACTGATGCTGATTGGTTTGGTGGTAATAGCATTTCCAAAGTTGCTGCCACAGTCTGAAATCCTTAATTCTGATTGGTTTGGTGAAAATAGCCAATGGGACCTTTAATACCACAGTACTGTGGCAGTAGCCATTGCCTTATTTTATTATGAAGTTATAGATATAATACATGATTATGTCAATACAACTTGCTTTCAAATGATCGCATAGATACAATATAGGCTATTACGATACATTCCTATATATTTTAATACCACTACTAAAATACCTGTGTTATGTTACGCTGCATAGGGGATCTAATTTAAAAATTTCAAATATATTTCATAATTCGAGCATATAAGTTTAATAAAGCTATAGCTGAGAAATATGGGATCACAAATTTCGTGATTTATAAGAACGGAATGGTGTAAAGTGCCTTCAACATTATTGTTAATAGGCACCTATACTCTTGTTATTTTGATACCAACCTGAATTTATAAAACTTCTTCACCCTTTAACCGCCGGTGCCGCATATATTCGGGTTTTCATTTTTTATTAGCACATTAAGTACCACATTTTAAATATGTTATATGTGACATCAACTAGCAAGCTTTAAAAAGAGTTGACCTCCATTTTGTCAAATATGAATAATTTTCACTCACTTGAAGTTGTGGATCACGTCAGCGAGACACAACTTAAAGTGGGTGAAAATTCAAATTGAATAATTTGGCGGTTAAAGGGTTAAACGCATAGATACATTTAAATATCAGGTAGATGGTTCTGAAAATCACATAAGTTCACGATATTATCTATCTATATCGATCAATTAAGTTTTGAGCGTCAAAGCGTGCATAGTTAGCAGCGTTACGTCATCTATATGTAGCCTCCCCCACACACATTAGACAATGCACCGATGTTTGCTAAATGCTGGGACAGCGTCGTAAACGGTGGGCCAGCATTAAAACAGCAGTGATTAAATGTCGCGTGTTTACTGTGTCCTCTTGACACACCCATGGCCGCCTGGAAGCCCCGCATATTTCACTAAAGTGATGATGGTATCTATATAACGCTCAAAATATCCATATAATATACGTTGACTATCCTATTGTATCGGAATAAGACAAAGGGACTTATTATAATCAGACAGTCTACAAAATTCATGAGAACCCACCACCCACCAAACCAAAATTCATGAGAACTCACTCGTCATCATCTGTACATGCCATTCATCACTGTTTTTTTAAAGCCACCTAAATGACCATTAGTGCCGAAAAGTGACGTAAAACTTATGATACTGCTACTAAGCGTGGGGAATTGAAAATTGCACAGTGCTTGCACTTAACATTTTGTGAATATATAGCCTACTTCCCTTGAATAAATGTGCAGACACAAATATGATATACGGTGAAACAGGTGAAAAACAGCTTAGTTTACGTGTTAAATATAAAATTGTTAATTACTGGAGTAGACTAATCACATGTCGGACTAAGATGTTATTGTCTTGTATTGATAAGTTTATATATAGTTTACACATATCTACCATATTTGTTAAGAATATACTATGTGCTATGTGATTGTGATTTGGGTCTGGCAAAGCTAAACTATTCCCACTGGAATATACCTGTTTTACATTACTATTTTACAGCGCCTTCGAGATCAGTTTATACGGCAATGGAACTCCCGACATTGATAATAGCCCAAAATCCATTAACTTCAGAATGTTTAAACTAAATTTCGAAAGAGAAAATTACCTAACCAATCTACCACTAGCACTCTGTATTCCACTCTGTAAATTTAGATGTCGAAATCATAGACTTCTTGTTGAAAAAATTAGACCAAATTTAGATGACAGAATTATATTTGGGGTATGCCCAAATATATTGATTTGACAACGGAACTTTAAACTTATTATATTTGGGCTATGCCCAAATATATTGATTTCACAACGGAACTTTAATTTTATTATTCTTGACACGTTTTTTTGTAAGACGCTATTTCTCCCTGATTTTTTACCCAATCATTATGAAATTTGGACACCATATTCCCAGAGTAGTCTGCTATGAGTTTTCTCAGACATCCATCGTGTTCTTCCGGATTAATCCACGGATTTTCTGGATCACTATACTCTTAAATGGCAAAAGACAGTTTCTGCTTACTTGTAAAATGAGCAGATACCGCACTATGCTGCTCTTAGAATGCAAAAGGCAGTATCTGCTTTCTTGTAAAGTGAGCAGATACTGCCTTTTGGCTTGCACGGCAGTAGTCTGTAATTGGGTCCATTGTTGGTTCAATGTCGGGTGATCCTCCATTCAATGCCAAGAGGGTGAACAGGGTGCCCCAATGTCCAGATCTACTCCACCAGTTAGTCTCTAGATTTTATAATAAAAATACATTTATCCAATGTTTCAATTCCGGGCCAGCGTCGCATACAGTGGCCCAGTATTGAACCAATATTGTGTATTTGGTATGGACAGTTGAAACCCTAAAATAACAGTTGCAATTCTTTTCAAGCACAAAACGTTGAATCAATGTTGTTTTAATGGTGGGCTAGCGTCAGGGATAGTGACACAACATTAAGTCAACAGAGAGACATTAGTCAATGTGTGTACTGGGCACTATGAATGCGATTCCATTTGACAAACAAATATATATCTATTTAAAAC
This sequence comes from Flabesymbios commensalis, assembly GCA_964017125.1. Taxonomy (NCBI): domain Eukaryota; kingdom Metazoa; phylum Annelida; class Polychaeta; order Terebellida; family Flabelligeridae; genus Flabesymbios; species Flabesymbios commensalis. Next base: position 52,032,949 of record OZ024914.1, read on the forward strand.
TGCAAAAGCTCAGTGGGGACTTCTGAAATTTGAAGCCTGAAGTCCTAAGTCTGAAATTACAGTTTAGAATGGCTGCCAAAAAACTCATATGCGAAATTCCAATCAATCTGTCATAGGGGCCTAATAAAAATAACCCAATCAAATTCAAAATGGCCACCACAAAAACTAATAAAACCTAGCCCAAATATTATTGTTACTTGAAAAGTCACAATTCGTCTAGTTATTCTTGGCACGTTTTTGTAAGACGCTATTTCCTGAGTTTGTATCTAATGAACTTGAAATTTTGACACAACATTCCCAGAGTAGTAAGGTTTTCTGCTATGAAGTATTCTGCTAAGTCATCCATTATGTTCTTCCAGATTTATCTGGAACCGTCTACTCTTGAAAGGCAAAAGGCAGTTTCTGCTTACTTGTAGAGTGAGCAGATACTACATTTTGACTTTGCACGGCAGTACGCCTATACTAGGTACCATGGCGGGTGATTCTCCATTCATTACCAGGAGGGTGAACAGAGGATCTCCCCACGCTCGCCTGCGATTGAGAAACCGATGGGGACACCTAGTGGCCGATTCACCAAGCTCTCATGTCTGTACGCTCAGGAAAGAAGTAAGCTTGTGAAACGCAGCTGGGATAGATTTTCGGATCTCAGCGTTTAAAGTGATTTAATGTCAGTTTATGCAGTCAACATGTTCGATACACTTCAATATCTCCAGTGACCAACCTGTAAACTCCCAGCAGTCCCGTTTTTTTAGAGGAATAATAACATTAGTCACCCATACACAGAAACACGACAGCCGTTCCCTCTCAATATTCTCAGACAAGTTTAAATGAGGCTGAATGAATCCCTCGGGGAATCAGTTCTCAGAGATCTGAGACGTAGGCTATAGGCCTGAGACTATAGGCTAGCATGGGTCAGTAATAACATTTTAAATTTTCTGGGTCTATGTCGTTTTCCCAACAGGTCGTCATTCCGACAGATTGATAATCGACAAACAGGTCGATATTCCGACACGTCTATATTCCGACAGGTCGTTATTCTGACATAAAAATGGTAGTGAAAGAGATGATTAACAGTTGCTATCTTGAGAAATAGAGACAAAGACTAGGAAGCCAATGATACATATGTATATCTGTCTATAAACTAAGGTTGCTTAACTCTATAAGTGCTACATCACCCTTTGACATGTATTGATCATTTCAAACTGGCATCAGTGACGCAAATGTCAGCTTGAAATAATACAAATACTCTCAAGTTTAAACATTGGCCCAGTTATAGGCCCAATAATTTATCCTTATTTCTGGGAGCCAGTTGAGGTATTTTTATAGTCGATATAGAGGGGACTAATTAACCCTTAGAAATTACTTGCTTAGGTTACACCTGTGTCACGTGTGCTTGCTGTTTGTTTTGATACGAAAGGAAGAATCCTCCTTTGGATTCCCCTTTGTGTCTGGCCCTTGTATCCAATCATGCGCACTGATCAATATTACCCACTGTCGATGCTTTGGAGGGTTGGGGAAGAAGCAATGTCGGCTAATTATTATCACTTTCTCACTGGTGAACTTATTGTGTTGCAAGTGTGATGTTTTGGACGTTGTATACCCTCATGATGCTTACACTAACTATTTTAGAACCAAAAAAACATATAAAAAAGTGGGATATTGCAATTAAAGTTCATCTGCCACATGGTAGGGCCTACATCCTTTCATATTCACAATTACAATCTATGTCCACCCCACTCCATAAACATGACAAAGAAGGTGACATTTTTTCAGGGGGTTTGTAGTTCACAGTTCAGTGTTAATTTGTACATTTCACAAGCTTGGTAAACAATTATTGATTATTGCAAATACCATTGTGTAATTTATATTGGGCTAGAATTTAAATTTAAACATAACAAATCTAACATTACAAATCCGCACACACATTTTTCTAAACTTAAATTATGTTTTCCGAGTACCAATCATAACTTATTAAAAAACTTTTAATGACTGGGATATGCCCTTTTAAAGATATATCAAGTGATGCATATGCCTCGTTTTTATATGTCTCTATTATAGCAATCTCCTTGAATAAATCCGTGCCAAGTGGTTTATATAATAAAAATATAATGGTAACAGCAGTAGGTTATGTGGGTTCGTGTGATAAATCAATTTGAACGTATATATGTGTGACCATGAAAAGTATATAATTTGATACGGTACTTGATAGGTTTGCAATCACACTCGCCTAATTTTTTCTAGTAAAAAGCAGATTGATAAAAATCAGAGCATGTTAAGACCATCAGACATTAAAACATGATATGGAGATAACGATTTCCCCTTGGTCACAAAAGTAGACCATGTTTCAAATCGTACTCAAATTTCCTATTTACAGCAGAATGACCAATATTGCAGAAGTAAACATATATCCTGACTAAATTATGTTGGATATTTTAAATAGTTAATTTAATTTATGCAAAATGGCATAGGGTTGGATATGGTAGTATAGGGCCTATAGTACCATACAAGCAATAACAACAATATAATGATAGGCTTACTTTTATACGGGTATTGTAAATATCTGGTCTACATAAAATATAGAGTAGGCCTATATATAGATAATATTATGTCATGGAACGATAGGCCTATTTGTAGCAATTGAAAAATCAGTAGCCCTACATAATAATGTAGGCCTATTATAGGCCCCTACTTGTAGCCTATTATTTTAATTGATGGACCAGCTGGTAAATCAATTTAACTGGATGGTTTTGTCATATCAGTCTAAAAATAACTTTGTGTTCAATTAATGATTATTACAATGCTCCTGTGACGCTAGTCGTTATAAGGGCATTTGTGAATTCGTCTAAACTAGATCATCTCATAAAAACTGACTAAGCCATTCACAAAAGGCTTAGTTTATTTTCACTTTTTCTTTAGTTTTTTTCGTATCGATAACAGATTATTTTACCAAGCTTAAGTCTACATCGCGCTCGACCTTGGGTTTACCCATTTTCAAATATTATGGCATGATGTCTGAGAACTAATTCCCAGAGGGATTTATTCAGCTTCATTTAAACTTGCTTGTACGTCATTGGTCAAGAATATTGAGAGGGAACGGCTGTCGTGTTTCTGTGTATGGGTGACTAATGTTATTATTCCTCTAAAAAAACGGGACTGCGGGGAGTTTACAGGTTGGTCACTGGAGATATTGAAGTGTATTGAACATGTTGACTGCATAAACTGACATTAAATCACTTTAAACGCTGAGATCCGAGAATCTATCCCAGCTGCGTTTCACAAGCTTACTTTTTTCCTGAGCGTACAGACAGGAGAGCTTATTGAATCGGCCACTAGGTGTCCCCATCGGTTTCTCAATCGCAGGCGAGCGTGGATCTCCCCTATGTGCAGAATGACTCCATAGTCAGGGCCCATTTTCGAAATGTCTGATTTGGTAAAGCATTTTTTAGTAGAATTTGGCATGCAGTTGTTCTTACACAATTTTGGAACGCTGATTCCAAATCTATATTTTGTGTTTTTCCTACTCAAAATTCAAAAACAAAATGGCCGCAAAAATTAGTGAAAATGTCACAAATTTACATCACGGCCTGGCTTACAATGAACATAAAAACATTATTTCGGTGTATTAAAACCCACACGAGCAACATACTTGAAGTCCCCTAAATTTCACCTCGTGCGTTTGCCGCTAGATGACAAAATCCAAAATGGCCGCCACTTCAAGGCAATGTGCCATAACTTTGCTTCCAAATAACGTAGAGATGTGTTTTTGGTGTCTACATATAGGTTTCTCACACCCGGGAAACCAATTCAGAGCCGTGATAACATCTATTATCAATATTTCTAAAAGTTATGAGAAAAAAACAAATGTTGCGTCAGGAAAACGACACATCGTAGTCCAGTGTAATAATAATGATTTATTTAATAAAGTCCTTATTTCACATTTAGAAGCCGAGAAAAACAAACGTAATATCCAGCATTTTGTAAAAATGTGCAATAATGTGCATAAATGTGCGTTGGCCACGGGTGGCACCCTCCTGCCCAAGCCCTGTACTAGGGTTAAGCAAAACACGAAGGTAATCCATCAAGGTGGTCTGCATAACCATGGAAATAATGACACATATACATGTTCCATTCCTATTGAGACAAGAAGTCGTTTAAATTTAACAATTTATGATTCTAGTAACTAGGTATATTGTGCTGGTTGAAACGTGCACATCACATACAAATTATGTTTCTTAATCGGATTGACAATTTACATAATCTGATAATCATCCTAATTTTTATATTTTTATATTTTTGATCAGAATAGATACCGTACAAAAGCCTGGTAATGCGCTGATAACACAGTTTTCAGACTTAATTGAACGAATAAAGTCCCAACCATCGGCTCCGAGATCCACACAAAGCCGTAATGTAGGCTACACATATTTCTACCCCCAAACTTGAATGAGATGATATCACCATCAATAACTATGATAAAATACAGTTACACGATATCGGAAATATGTAATCGGGTGCAGAAGTTGACTTACATATGTTTTGGGCATATAAGATTGATGGTTGACGACACGCTAGTGTAATGTTGAAAATACTGACGATGAATTTATTTTATAACTATAGTATGAACATACACCATCTTCACAAGATGTTAGTAACTAACCTAGTCTTGGCAACTGAATGCTATAGGGCCTAGAGTGTCATGAACAAGTCACCAAAGATTATTGGGTACACTATTGCAACAAGATATGATGCAGCATATGTGGTAATTGGGGCAATAATACCGTTCGTAGCACGAAAAGGATGTTTTTATGAAGATTAACATAAAATACAGAAACTTTCTAGATGTGGTCGTGATATGGCAGAATGTATGAGGAATCAGTAGGTTCTGGTCATGCATGTTTCTAATCAGATATAAGCTCTCACTCTCACAATACAATACAATACAATAACCCAACAGGTTCAGTTGTGTCTTGAAGTGGTATGGGAGCGACCACCCTATTTTGCAGGAAGATGTATCAATGTTAAAGACGATACGTCTTACCATATATAAAGTGATGACCTCATATAATAGACGTGAAGATATTTAGGTCCCTAATAACTATATGTCTCCTCCAGACATAGTAGATTAACCCTTTAGGCCCTAATGATGCATTAAAGTATCATTTTACATCCATGAAAACGGACTTAATTTTCCTACAACCATGACAACTAGGGGTTTTAGAAATAAAAATTAAATAAAACTGGTTTACCAATACATGGCAATTTTCTTTAATTTTTTACCCACTTCAAAGCACCTTCATCTACTACAAGCCGAGAATTGTGACAGCAATTCGCGGATTGTAATGGATGAAGATGACAATGGTAAACTCAGGCTTGCAAGGGTTAATTATCATTCATACAGAGTATTTATTACTTATCTATTATATTATTTATCAACATTGATCATCTAATAATCTACATTTCTATGCACACTGCGATGTTATCTCAGATGAATATATAACATATAAAGTACAGAGTCAGGGAGGAGGGCAATCCAGTTTCAGTTCAATGTTCAAATTCACCACTTTTGGTAAAGAACAATGCCGTTTAACTATTCAATGAACACTGGTATTTAAGTGTGAAAAATACTGAGGTACATGATGGGACGTTAAATGTTATAACGGCAATCAAACTGTCAAATACTAACAATGTGGTAGTGGTAGCAATGCCTAGCTGTGTAAGCCTAGAACTGGTGATATTTACCGTACCATTCAACCGTCTCAATGGCTTCCACAACACCAGCACATCGATTCTAAAAAAATAAATTTAAATGAATTCATAAACATCGAGAACTAGAACTTAAGCCAATTGGAGTATTTCAATGTATCCTCTTCGACAATAACCCCTGTCAAAACAAATCATATTGTTTCCGTTGTATTTTAGGCCTGTTTAGCAATAAATACAGCTCTGGCCAGATAACAATATTATAAACATCTATGAGATTGTGGTTGGAGCTTCATTGATGGACAACTGCAACTAGTTCGTGTGAAATCTTCCTGCGCAACCTGAAGACATATCACTTTTACATTTGATTAAGTGTGAATTAGGACCACAAGAAACTAGCCAATGACGTCATATAAAGGAGTCGGTACATCAACTTTAAAGCTGCACAAATATATGATCAATATATTGATGAGGGTGATTATTCTAGCATTATCATTATGCAAGATGATGGCATTCATGCAGATCTGAGATATACACAGCAAGCCTATGTAGCTACAGTGATGAGAGTAACACATGCCATTTTTGTGCAATTTCCTCATAGTTAATGTGTTGTTTTAAAAAATTCATATTTTTTGTATTCCTCGTAACTACATGTGAGATGAAATTAGAGTTTTTTGACGCTGTGTAATTTGTTTGTGTCAGAAAACTATTTAGGCGCCAAAAATAACTTCCTACGACATTTAGAAAAATTGTTATAGTACTTGCTGTATAATTGGCGGCCATCCTGGATTTTTCCCTGAAACTACATGTAATATAACAGTAAGAGGTTATTACTGTATTATACCAGATTTATTGGTAATAAAAACCTATATTTAGCCACCAAAAACAATTTTCTATGACTTTTAGAAAAACGATATGGTACTTTCTGTATTATTGGCGGCCATCTTGTATTTTTTGCGTGATAGTTGACCAGGTCTTACAACATGAAATTCATCAAAACAAAAATGTTATTTTGAACTCGAAAGTCAAGTTTGTGTGTCCGATGTGCACCCAGATGTGATGTATAATCATGATAATTGAGACTTTATCTGCTATTTTGGCGGCCATTTTGTTTTGCAATTTTGAACGGGAAAAACTAAAAATAGTGCTTGGCATGGGGCAGATTTGGAATCAGCATATCCGAATTGTGTGAAAACAACTACATGACAAATTCTACTTAGAAATGCCTTACAAACTTTAAGAATGCCTCTTTTTGAAAAATGGGCCCTGACTACCACCTTATAGTCTCTAGATTTCATAATAAAAATACATTTGTCCAATGTTTCAATTCCGGGCCAGCATCGCAGACAGTGGCACAGTATAAAACCAATATTGTGTATCTGGTATGGACAGTTGAAACCTTTGAAATGCTACAATTAAAATAACAGTTGCAATTCTATTTAAACACAAAACGTTGAATCAATGTTGTTTTGATGTTGGGCTAGCGTCGCGGATAGTGGTACAATCTTAAGACAACAGAGATACAAGTCAATGTGTGTACTGGGCACTCTGAATGCGACTCCATTTGACAAACAAATATATATCCATTTAAAAGTGCAAAAGCTCAGTGGGGACTAATGAAATTTGAAGTCTGAAGTCCGAAGTCTGAAATTCCAGCTCAGAATGGCTGCCAAAAAACTCATACGCGAAATTTCAATCAATCTGTCATAAGAAAAATAACCCAACAAAATTCAAAATGGCCGCCACGAAAACTCATAAAATCTAGCCCAAATATTATTGCTACTTGAAAAGTCACAATTCAGGTCTAGTTATAAGATGCTGCACATAAACGATATGGGAGACGAGTTCCATTATGTATTAAAATGTCCTTTTTTGCTGAGCAGAGAATGTTACCACCTAGGCAAACGCATATTCACACATCTCTCGATATTTACTTTTAATAATGTTATGCATGTTTGTGGAACAAAGTTACTGAAACTATCTCAGCTCACACAAATAATCATTATATCTGGGATATGCCCAAATGTATTGATTTCACAACGGAATTTCAAACTTATTATTCTTGGCACGTTTTTGTAAGACGCTATTTTTCCCATATTCCCAGAGTAGTCAGGTATTCTGCTATGACTTTTCTAAGACATCCATCGTGTTCCTCCAGATTAATCCAGGATTTTCTCGATCACTATACTCTTGAATGGCAAAAGGCAGTTTCTGCTTGCTTGTAAAGTGAGCAGATACCGCACTATGCTACTCTTCAAATGCAAAAGGCAGTATCGGCTTACTTGTAAAGTGAGCAAATACTGCCGTTTGGCTTGCACGGCAGTTGGCCTATAATTGGGTCTAATATTGGTTCAATAGTGGACATGTCGGGTGAATCTCCATTCATTGCCAGGAGGGTGAACAGGGTGCCCCTATGTCCAGACCTACTTCACCCTTTAGTGCTCCAGATTTGATAGTAAAAAAACATTTATCCAATGTTTCAATTCCGGGCCAGCGTCGCAGACGGTGGCCCAGTATTGAACCAATATTGTGTATTTGGTAAAGACATTGAAACCTTTCAAATGCTACAAATAAAATAACAGTTGCAATTCTTTTTAAACACTAAACGTTGAATCAATGTTGTTTTAATGTTGGGCGAGCGTCGCGGATTGTGATAAAACATTAAATCAACAGAGAGACAAGTCAATGTGTGTACTGTGCACCCTGAATACGATTCCATTTGACAAACAAATATATATCTATTTAAAACTGCAAAAGCTCAGTGGGGACTTCTGTAATTTGCAGCCTGAAGTCCGAAGTCTAAAATTACTGATCAGAATGGCTGCCAAAAAATTTGAACGCGAAATGCCAATCAATCTGTCATAATAAAAGTAACCCAACCAAATTCATAATGGCCACCACAAAAGCTCATAGAACCTAGCCCAAATATTATTGTTACTTGAAAAGTCACAATTCATGTCTAGTTAAGAGTGTTGTAATTGTACTATATGCTTTGCTGGTAATGTATTACTTTTGTAAATATATATCGCACATGTCTTGTAGCAAGATTAAGCAAATAAACTTGATTTGATTTGACTTGACACTTTATTTATGAAAAAGATCTCACATTTTTATCTTTTAATAGTAAATATATTTTAGCAAAATAATGCACGAATATCAGTAATAGATCAGAAATAATCTACTCTTACACCGTAAAATATCAGAACAGCTTGGACTCGCTGTAGGTAAAAAAATACATTTAAAAATAGAGCATACGGCAACAAAATATTACAATGCTTCATATATCTGTCCAAGTGGTAGGAACTTATACAAAAGTACAAACACAGCTCCCCTAGTAGAGATAGTATATTTACAAGATTACGAAAGATATTAACTGTAAGAGTTGCATCTAATCTTATGACTTAGTGTATAATATATAAATATATGGACTGATTTCAAACTGTATTTTTGTACTGCGATATCACTACACACAGTGGACGTAGGTTTGTTCACCCTCTCACAATTCACGCACAAGCCACAAGCGGTGTGGCGAGGGCGAACGACGATATGGGGAGGGCGAACGGTGGTGTGGCGAGGGCGAACGACGGTGTGGCGAGGGCGAACGGTGGTGTGGCGAGGGAGAACGACGGTGTGGCGAGGGCGAACGGTGGTGTGGCGAGGGAGAACGACGGTGTGGCGAGGGTGAACGGTGGTGTGGCGAGGGAGAACGACGGTGTGGCGAGGGCGAACGGTGGTGTGGCCAGGGCAAACGACCGTGTGGCGAGGGCGAACGGTGGTGTGGCGGGGGCGAACGACCGTGTGGCGAGGGCGAACGGTGGTGTGGCGGGGGCGAACGACCGTGTGGCGAGAGCGAACGGTGGTGTGGCGAGGGCGAACGACCGTGTGGCGAGGCGAACGGTGGTGTGGCGAGGGCAAACGACCGTGTGGCGAGGGCGAACAGTGGTGTGGCGAGGGCGAGCGACCGTGTGGCGAGGGCGAACGACGGTGTGGCGAGGGCGAACGCATTGTGGCGAGGGCGAACGACGGTGTGGCGAGGGCAAATATCTAAATTATGCAAGAAGGAGATTATGTCCCTTTTGAGCTTTCATAAATAACGGAATCGAACAAGTAATGTCAGTCAGAAACCGCTGGGTGCAGATCGACCTTGTCCATATTATATTTCTTAATTGCCCGTATTTGTTAATGACCGCTAATTTGCATTGATATAAATAAGCCCAAATTCGTGATCTGGATCCTGACCAGTACCACTCACTCAGTATATGTACATGTCACGTTTTCTCAGTAGTACTGAATAAACGTGACGCGCACATTACATTGGACGAGGTTCATTAGAAATAATTATTTCTAATGTTATTTAATTGCTGTGATTAAGGAAGAACATATAATTCTAAGAATAAAGAACATGTTCGAGAGTAAAAAACTTATATTTTATTATAAACTAAAACATCAAAGACTACCAGAATATGTTTGTAATTTCGATTACACCACATGTGCACAACTTCATACGTATTAAACCAGAACACGCCATTATATTTGTCCTACAATTATCAACCATGAAGTTTGTGAAGAGCGAAGTTGTCAATTTAAAAAATAAAACACCACCAGAAATAAAAAAATAAAATAAATACTCATAGTTTGAAAGGTTTTACTGACTATAAAAAAATGAAGTACTTTGATTGTTACCATACTCAATGTATCAGAGAAAACTGTTATGCGTGCCTAAATACAAATATTTAAATATTCTATAACTACTATGTGGTTTTTTTGAGGTGGCTCTCACGCCTAGCGACCAAATGGTCTTAGTGAGAGCCTCCTGGCAATTTTATTTCAACATATATTTTGTACATTTGGTATTTTTCGCCAAATAAACTATCAGTCTGTCTATCTGTCTTTTTTTTACGTAGGCATATATAGAATCTTTATCATTGATTCCATATTTTTTCCTGAAATATTTAATTGTAATCATGCTCTTACTTGACAAATATATTACATATATATTATATAGTTAGTTCGGGAAATTTCTATACACACCTAAATCCATCTTTTGTTGCGCCCCTCGGGGATCTATTCGCGTTCTATTATGGTTGGTTTTCATCATGTATGCCTACGACAGGCCTATGAGTTTGGTCACATCGTCGAAATTATCATTATACGCTGACGACTCCGAAAGCAAATTTTAAGCTAAAAATAAACATTGACGGAAGCTGTGTTATTTGGATCCCGTCGATAATTGACAAACCCCTTTCAATAAATATATAATGTAATGACACCAGCATAATTTCAAAGAATTTAGTGAACTATTTTGGTGTATAATTAGACAAAAAACGGTTAGGTGAAACAATACATTGTAAAGTGATTCAGAAATGAAATTCTAATTAAAATTTATTTTCAGACACTCAACTACTGAACACGATACACTTCTTTTGTGCCACTTTTATTACGCTTCATATTTCTACTACATCAGACTAATAGTTCTTAATTCTATCGAACTGATTAGCTAAATCTATAAATAAATAACTAAGTAAAAATGATCAATTTGCCAAAATAAACTTGCTCAATTCGTCACAATTCAGGTTTCCGAAATAACTATGATTTGGCTCCTCCTTATTTAAAGTCGCTCCTTGGGATGAGATCAGTTTTGTTTAATTTTATAATGAGGTTGAGTATCACTCAGATCATAATTTTAATTTATTAAAACAAATCAGCTTTTTGAAAACATACTTAAGCAACATTAGTACATGCAATATGTAAATATGTGCAGTTTAGTTTGATAACGCAAAGTGAGATTTGGATTTTATATGTTGGTTTGAATGACACGAGGGTCTATAAATGTGGCCATTAGCGGCGTCCGTAAATGGTTTCGTGGCATGCCTTACCATATATTCTTACACTCATTCATTTCAGGTACCTGTGGTAGAAACAAATACTAGTATAGAGATGCAGAGGCATAGACTGGGATTTAGGTGTCCGCCTTTTAGTCAGAAGGCCCGTTAGTCAGAAGGCCCATTAGTCAGAAGGCCCGTTAGTCAGAAGGCCCGTTAGTCAGAAAACCAGTAAGGATGATAAGTCAGAAGGCCCGATTGTCAGAAGGCCCGTTAGTCAGAAAATAAGTAAGGATGATTAGTCAGAAGGCCCGTTTGTCAGAAGGCCCGTTAGTCAGAAAGTCAGATAATTACCGAAATCATCTAATTTGTGAGCAACCCTATTAATTATTTGTCTTTATTTCTTTACTTGTGCCAGTAACAACGTCTAGCACTTGCATGAGGGTTGCGTTAATAATAGTATTATGTTTTGAACCTAATGTTGTTGACGTAATTTCCAGCTTCAATGAAAGAAAAATACCCATAACAAGTAGCTCAAGTGGTTATTGCCAAGTTGCCTGTAAATAACAGTCTATTTTCTACATTATAGGAACAAGATACAATGTAGTATAATATTAATAATAATAATAATTGCATATCGTGGGCAGCAATGTACACTCCCATGTCTTTGAACAGCTTGGCACAATGTAAATATGAATAGGCAATATGATCAACATACTGCTTCGAACGCGAGTACCTGAAATTTAAAACTCGCTGAGAAGAAATGGAGGAGATAACAAGATACTACTAACAAATTATAATGAGATTCTAATTCTGCGCGCGTCTTAATTAGCACTGTAATAATATATAGGGCCTACTGCAATCACATTATACAATAGTTCTCCCGTGCTTAGGTAAACTTCACTTTTTTTGGACAAACAATTTATTAGTTATTCATCCTTCCTTATTCTGAGCAAAATTATGTATTTATCAACGCTTGACATAAATGACTACAAACTCAACACCAGTTGAGAAATCTTGTGGGGTTTCTCATGACACACTTTTCGCATCTATTTCAGTAAAGTTATATATATTCGAAAAAATAGAGTATAGTGCTGAAAAATTAAAGCGCACTCATTGCTGAAAATAATTCAATCAAGCAATCAACCAGTCATCAATAATGCTCGTTTTTAATATAAATGTACAAACAACGAACCGCCAGTGATTTTTTTAAGATTATATCAAGATCATATCGATTTACTAACAGCTAATAGGCGAAAGTATATACTAATGTCCTCGAGACGCAACATTTGATCTCTATGGGGTTCTACAGGTTTTACTCTCAGTTGTGCAATTTGTTTGTGTATACTTTTTCACATTATAATTTTAATGGCTATTTTGAAAACTATTTATCAAACTGACTTCATCAGCATTTTTTAAGTATTCTTGAATAATTATTTTATGCACGACTTTCAACATTTTTTTTAGCAAACATGCGTCCCCTAGCATTTTTCACTGCCCAATGAACAAATTCTGACTAACGGGCCTTCTGGCAAAAAAGCCTAACTGATTTACTGACTAACGGGCCTTCTGACTAACGGGCCTTCTGAAGAACGGGCCTTTTGACTAATAGGCCTTCTGACTAACGGGCCTTCTGACTAAAGGGCCTTCTGACTAACGGGCCTTCTGACTAAAAGGGTGTCACCGGGATTTAGGTGAAAGCAGACTGTCTGATCACTCACTTGCATGCGACCTGTTTCGATCCCATGTGGCTCGTTTTTCTACCACGATAAATATGACAATTTTGGACCAGCCCAAGTTTCCACTTCCGAGAATCACAGTTCAAGTATTTGTTACCTCTCGAATGAAAGTGTGGTTAACATAATTATTGAGCATTTTGTCTGTGCATAAATACACATTACTCAGCAGAGAGAGTCTGTATGTTCTTGAAGCACTTGACATTCGGCAGCAACATTTTTATTTTTGAATGCGAGGTCAGCAATGAGCACGGATTCATTAATAACCCCGTGTTCAAATTCCAACCCGGGTGTAGTGGTTGAAGCTGCCTACCTGTAGAGTCTGAGCTCTGGCATTGATGGTTTAAAATATGTGTTCTCACCGCTCACTCGTAAAGAATCAGTATTGTGTGGATGCCCCGTGACAGATGGGACAATTTCCACGCTACTGTGATGGCCAAATGAAATGAATCGGGCTTTAGGCCACCTTTGTGCACATATAGGCTAAACTGGGCCAGGAGAACCTCCTGAGGATGGTGAGATGATTGAGATGACACTGTCCTCCAGACACAGGATTCGAAATTCGAGCCCTGGCGGTCTGAGGCCGAGCACGCTACCTCTCGGTCACGGAGGCTCCCCACAATACTAACTTTCAGACGTGGATGGGGAAGAAACATTTTTGTTTCTTTCAAACCGCCGAGACCGGGAACCGAACCCCGGACTCTGGCGTGAAAGGCAGCGGTGCTAACCACTACCCTAGGGCCCCCGCCCACTGTGATGGCCATGTTGGAAAGTTACGGTAAAAAATATTTGGCCCGTGATAGGCAGAAACTTTAGATACTTCCGAAAAAATAGGAGCATGTTTGAACTATCAATATTATAAGACATGTCTGATCAGACACATTTCTTCAAATTTCGCGGTTTATATCAGATTTTGACTGTTTACTGATCAGACAAACATTTGATACTGTGAGCCTAGCTTAACCCTTATCCCACTAAGTTAATTTATTTAATTTTTCACTCACTGAAATTTGTGTCTCGCTAGAGCGACCCACAACTTCAAGTGTGTGACAATTACTAGCACTTGATTTACCCCTTTAATCGGCAAATTATTCAATCTGAATTTTCACTCACTTGAAGTTGCGTCTCGCTGACGCGATCCACGACTTCAAGTGAGTGAAAATTATTCAGATTTGACAAAATGGAGGTCAACTGATTCAAATATTGCTGATTGATGTCATATTTTATTTTTTTAACATGTTTTATAGGTGGTACTTAATGTGCTAATAAAAAATGAAAACCCGAATATATGCGACACCGGCGGTTAAAGGGTTAACCTGCTAAGAAAACATATAAAAACGACTATTATCGTGCTTAGCGCTTTAAGGGGATAATATTATAATTTATATATTTTTTTCTTTTATGTCACGAAGAGGCAGTATTGCCAATACATTTTGTGTTAAATGATTCATTCATTTTAATACTTCCTAAGTACGGATGTACCAAGTCGTAACCCTTGGTGCTGTTTGTAATCCTCAGTAAATAACAATTATGCCATGAAAGCTTCAATGTTACTAAATCCATCTAGTTTCATAAAAATAGTGGTTCAAGGATTATTTTACATACACCCTAGAATGCAGGCTCATATAACGTCAAATAAGAGAAACAAATGAAGTGTCCACCATAGCACTGCATGCTTAAAGCGTTGACATAGTGTGTGCTTGTATAAACCACGCAGACCAAAGGGTTATTTTCAATTTGAAATCATCATAAATGTCTTAGTTAGCTCTTTCCGTTTTATTTGAATACTGACATGTATGTTATGGGTCTACGGCCACTATAATATTTTACTTCTTCAGTACTCTTTTAGTACTTTAATGTCGTTCCCCGCGCTGTAAGGGTTAACCCTTACAGCGCGGGGATCGACTTTAGTCGTCAGAAGCTGCCGTCTGTAGACGTAAGATTTTGACGACTAAAGTCGATCCCCGCACTGTGAGAATAAAAATATTCCTAATGGCCGTAGACCCATACCATAGGTATTCAAATGAATCGGAAAGAGCTAGCTAAGACATTTATAATGATTTCAAATTGAAAAAAAACCTTTGGTTCAATGTTTTTTTACAAATTTAATCAGCGCTTCAAGGGTTAATGGCCTAATGTGAGCGGTTAGAGGGAAATACCGCATGGAAGAGACAGATGATCCGATCATGTACACAAAAGTATAAATTACATAATTGGCCGTAATGCATGCTCCATTATGAATCAACATAATCCGAGATGTTCATCGAAAATATACACAGATTCGTATACATGATATGCACTATAAAAATTGTGTAATGTTTAGATAGAAATTGGAGTGTAGAAGAAAGAGTTCCCAGTTATTTATGTTGCAGTGACAGTGATTAGACATGTCGGCATAATTGATGTTAGGCTTGAAATGAATGTTTCTGTATCACGGTTTGTATAAAAATAATGGAAGGGAGAATTCGAAATATTATTAAGCACACAATACTATAATAGGTGTATGATTCAAAAATTATAGTAGTCTAAACTTGACCAGTTGGTCTTTCTATTACACTGTCGTGTTTAGCTGTAAATACAGAGCAACTGTGGGTCTACCGGTAAAGAATGTCTCGACGTTGACTTCTTCCAATAAATGATTTTGTTAAATGTGGTTATTTTTCTGTTAAACGTGGTTAATTTTCTGTTAAACGTGGCTAATTTCTTGTATATATGTATACAGTAGCTCCCTATAGGTCGTACGCCCAATATCGCGAACCACGTTTTTTGTCATTTAAAAAATATTTGGTGACTAAATTTTTTTCTTTTCAACTCCATTCAACTTGCCAAGTTATACGGCGCCTATTTCTGCCGCTTTATCGTCATAAAATACTTTACATCGTCTGATCCTTTCTTTGTCATGTATGATGACAGGTGCAAGTCATTCATCATTAGAGCGGTGGGCGAATTTAAGTGAAACTCGGGAATATCAATATACATAACAAAGAAAGGATTTCCCAAGTGAAAATAATTTTCAACCAAAAATTATACCCGGAGATCGCCGGACATGTTAATGAGTTGAATAAAAGTAGTAAAAAAAAATAACTTTAAATTAAAAATATTTTTTAAATGGCGATAAACGTGGTTCGCGATATTGGGCGTACGACCTAAAGCTATTAAATAGTTTTCATTGATCGTTAAAAGAAAAATAAAAGGGTTCAAGTATGGTATTCTACCCCTTAATAAAATAAATGCTATATGACGGCTGTGATTCGCTGATCTCCTCATATGACAGGCTGAACCACTTTTCCCACTAACCTCTAAACAATATAGGTCATTTAGAAGGAACCCTTCAGTACTATTACCATGCAACCCCGGGAGAACCCTTGCAGGGTTCTCTTGGGGCTGCATGGTAATAGTACTGAAGAGTTATTTCTAAAGAACATAATCTATGTTGCTTAGAGTGATAACCTAAGCTGACACACATCTTTTAAAACTACTATATCATGCAATATTCTATTATAGAACAAATAATAATTATATCTCGCGTGTCCAGCTTAAGTGTGAAGATTGCCTGATGGGCGGACAGTAGTGGGGACATAAGGCCAGATAAATGGGTATGCT
Source organism: Flabesymbios commensalis (assembly GCA_964017125.1). NCBI lineage: Eukaryota > Metazoa > Annelida > Polychaeta > Terebellida > Flabelligeridae > Flabesymbios > Flabesymbios commensalis. Next base: position 52,049,810 of record OZ024914.1, read on the forward strand.
ATTATCTTAAATGTCTTGCCACTTTCGTGATCGATTCAGGGATGATACATGTATCCCAAACATAAAAAAACCTAGCATTAACTCGTAGCTCTTGATTGGTATGCGATGAAAAGATCATTGTCGATGACTTGAATATCACACAACTTAACCGTTCTCAAGAAGTGCTACATTGAAAAACATACATATGTTTGAAATAATTAGCACGTTATTATATCTGAATGTACGCACAGGCCTTGACGTCGCTCTCTCTAATCCGTGTGGAATTAGGGCCGTATTTAACCCTTTAACCGCCGGTGCCGCATATATTCGGGTTTTCATTTTTATTAGCACACCACCTTTTAAACATGTTAAAGATGAAATGTGACACCAATCAGCAATATTTTAAAACAGTTGACCTCCATTTCGTCAAATCTGAATAATTTTTCACTCACTTGAAGTTGTGGATCGCGTCAGCGAGACACAAATTTAAGTTGGTGAAAATTCAGATTAAATAATTTGGCGGTTAAAGGGTTAAAATTCCTAAAACTTTTGCTATTCACAACTTTTTTCCAATGACATTATGTTCTTTTAGATATGGGCTTGTGTACCGATATAATTTGAGATTGAACAATTGGTACACAATGGATTTTTGAATGCTTATGTGAGAGATTAATATATTTTGGTCCTAGAACATAATTTATAATAGTATATGAAAAGTAGTTTATACCTCAACAAATAGAGAAAATATTAAAAATTAAGACTATATATATATATATATTTTCTGATATAGAACATATTCTAGATAATATGAAAAGTAGTTTATATCGCAAAAAATTGTTGACAACTTTTCTGTTATTTTAATTGAATTGTTTATTGCGCCATTCTGAGTTTTCAAAAGAGCTGTTGCATTTCCACGGCATGTGGAGCTAAAAAACGATTTCCTATTAACCTCTGCACACTTCAGTATTGTTATATCGTCACAAGACACTATGTCTATATATAGAACACACATTTCGAAAGTTATTTTCGGATTTTTAGCTGTATCATGTAGCATGAATTGAGAAAAATATCAAAAAGGTGCGCTTACCATTTTTTAAACATTTTTGTTTTAGTGTGCCAATATGTCATTCTTCTGGAAAACACGAAAAACGGAACATATCATTTCGCCACAATCTGCGAATTGCCATGGATAATAATTTACCCCAAAACAGTGAGACGACACGCCTTAATGGTGTCATGCGCAGTGACTACCAGTCCGGTCTGGCGGTGTCATGCGAATCCGCGATTTAGGCGGATCCGGAGACGCCCAGCCCGGGCGGTGCAAACGATTCTCCAGCGGTGGCTGACCGATGTGCCGACGTCGCCGACGTCGGCACAACGATCAGCCGCCGCTGATTCGACCCCCATGCTGATTGCTCATTTAAAGGGCGGAAAGGCCATACCCTTCTTCAATTTGTGGTAATTACAGGCCCACACGCAGGGGTGGATCCTGAGACAACACAGTGCGCCGCACGCGATAATAAAGACAGTTGACCATCTGGTAAATATTTGATTTTGCAAACAATGGGCGGCGATTTCAGCTGCTGTTGTGACGATTGTGCGTATATGTCGCTTCCGATGCGTTTCGAATTCACGTTTCGAATACCCGCTGCAGGTGGTTTACTTAATTTGTGTGGTGTTGTTATCTTTTGTAATACAGTCTTCATCTAATTGAGGCTGGAATTCATGATGCAACTTCCACATCTTCAACTGTTCAAGTGATGATAGATTGCTATTATTTCCTGGATTAGGCTCGCCACCGCCTATGGCAATGCTGTCATAATTATGTTCAGCTCAGCACCTGCGTCTACTCATTTTACGTAGCCCTAGCTACTTCGAGATTTACACGATTTACGTGATTTTCTGCTGTTTTGTCACCTCGAGCATGATCTTAGTACATTTTATGTAGGTCTGCTTTAATCAAGAATGTATAATACAGTGAAATTTCTTCTCGTTCCATTTTATATTTGGCTAAAGTACCGGTAATATAAATGTATGTCGCTATGTATATCGTCGTCTCGGAGCTAAAGGATCCTATCTGCCACTCTAACGAGTGTCAGATAGGATCCTTTAGCTCCGAGGCGACGATATTATGTTATATGCATACAGTAACTTTTCAAATGATTCATTATGAAATAAAATAGCGAACCTCTTGTGCTGCTGAATAATAATTTTTTTTTTTATTATTATTATTATTTTATTTCAGAGGTCAGAATCAGAATCTGACGTCTGTAGACGTCAGATTCTGACGTCTAAAGTCTATCCCCGCACTGCAAGAATGAACATTTTTATAATGAACGTAAACCCATAACATAGGTATTCAAATGAATCAGAAAGAGCTAACTAAGACATTTATGATGATTTCGAATTGAATAAAACCCTTTGGTCTCCATGGTTTATATAAAAAATATTCAGCGCCTTAAGGGTTAATGGTGGACTGTATGTGTCTGATTAACCCTTACAGCGCGGGGACCGCCTTTAGACGTTATAATCTGACGGCTGTAAACGTCAGATTCTGAAGTCGATCCCCGCACTGAAAGATTTAACAATTTTACAATGGCCGTGGGCCCATAACATAAGTAGGCCTATTCAAATGAACCAGAAAGAGCTGGCTAAGACATTTATGATGATTTCAAATTGAAAAAAGCCTTTGGTGTGCATGTTTTATACAAATCGTTATAAGTGTGAATTATGTAAGAGAGAAGCAATAGATAGAAGTGTAACGATGATTTAATCTATAAGTACGTTCAGTTATACTTCTCTGCAGGGATCAACATGTACGCTTATGTGTTAAACGACAGGGACAAGAAAAGATGTGTCCACCGCATCCAACAATTTTTTTCCTATCATGCTCAGTTTACTATGGGGGGGGGGAGGGGGGGGGGTGCTGGCTATCATTGATTGGCAAGCTGTTTGTGACGTCATTGGAATATTATTAGGGCGGATTATGGCCCAAATCAAGTGAAAGCGTGACTGGCTGGACAAAAGTATGAGACTTGGCACAGTTACTCTTTTGACACTACTGAACAATTTCAGAAGGGTAGCCCAAAAATCGTAGTCAATTTTCTTAGTGAAAATCATATTTTACGTAATCATGGCAACGCTAAAAACCTAAATCAGTAATATCTGTACTATCCGTGATTTCAATGAGTTGAATAAATAAATCCCCTATAAAAATGATTCTCACAACAATATACAATACCAGCTTGAACATAGAGGCAGCAAAACACATGGTTAGTTCGAAATTTCCGGTTACCATAGCAACCAGGCATAAATAAATACAGAAATTTAACTGTACCTGTCTTTATTCTCCAAAATCAACGGATTTTATCGTCATCCAACTTCATATTAACACTCCCGGCCCTTCTTGAGAACATCATAGACAATCTCTGGTGAAGAGTGATAACATAAGCAAGTGAGGATATACAGTAATTTATGGAGCTGTATTCGGGTCAAAACTATCAGGCAGTCATTCGAGTCCAACTCTCGTTCTGATTTAATGACATACGTTTTAATTGACGCATTTGTAATGTTGTGTACCTCATCTTAATCGACACACTTGTGGACTTCTTTAGTTGCATAAGTTAATTGAGCCGTAATCTCATTTAGATTGAGATGCCTGTAGTCTGCTTTACGGCTATACAAGTTAATTGAACGCGTCCCGTTCTTCTTGACTGTCTAACGTTCAACAGTGATTGGCATTGCTGTTGACCGGGAATCATGTTAGTTGAGTAATCTGAGTTTTAGCCGACTAAGAACGAACGCGCATCCAATTTAGCGCAGTGTTTACAGCTCTACATAAAACACGTGGAGATAACTTGGCCTTAATGTGATCTGTCCCAAGGTCACATTCTGGCCAATAATAATTGTGGGGTTCGACACGTGGTTTACACTTGTTCCTCGCCGGCAACAGCGCCATCTGGAGAGTGGAGGAAAATTATGGTCTTTCAACATGGTAAATAATGCTAAACAACAAAATAATGTATATTCATGTTTATTTATTGATGCCATTCTTCAGTTATTACATACATTGATCACTGTTTCTAAGAGTGTTGTAAAATAGACAATTTCATGGATTATACCCACCCTCACCGTCATTTCGTCCCATTTTCACTGAATGACGTGCTTTCAATGGACTTTTAACATTTAAAATCCCCTATTATCGACAGTTGGGTATAAACCAGGAGATAATCACTAAATCAGATAGCCGTAAAATATATGTTATGGTTAATATAGCCTAAATGACATAAATAACATTAATGATTATTATTCGTAATATATTAAACGTAGACTAAACAGATATAGTAGTAGTGCATCTCTCAAGCTTAATTAGACTAATATCTATTTTCGCCCACCACCACAACCTGCATCACAGTATCTTTTTTTCGTTATTTTATACTATAAAATTTACCTCCGAAAAATGTCTGCTAGATTATGTGTGTACAATACTCTGGGTGGCTTAAAGCTGAGTACAATAAAAACCATAGGGCCCACCGGTAGATCTTCTCAGCTACTGATACCACATTATTTAGCCTTTTTTGTAGTCTAGTGTTCCTTCTTAGTCGGTTAAAACGCAGATGATTCAACTAAAATGAGTCCCCGTCAACAGCAATGCCAATCACAGTTGAACGTCACACAGTCAAGAAGAACGGGACGCGTTCAATTAACTAATGCCAACATTACAAATGCGTCAATTAAAACGTATGTCATTAAATCAGAACGAGAGTTTGCGTCGAATGACTTCCTGACAGTTTTGACCCGAATACAGCTCCATAGTAATTATCATGTTCCCATGGATACCATGATACCTACGAGATATACTCCGACAGATAACCATATAATTATTACAAAAATATGTATATAATATAAATCCATATAGATGTTTTAAATATTTTTTGTGAAAAAAATTATTACCCCCCCCCCTTCGTGATTGTCTCGACTTCGAATATTTTATGACGTCACCATTTTATGACGTCACACCGTGTTTATAACCGCTGAGTACTTAGTTTTTGAATGCCAGTAGCGCATGTTTTCTTTGATTTCTCAGCCGTTTTTCGTGAAATTTTGCAAGGGCTATTTTCTAGCAAAAGCCCACAAGCCCTGAACATTTAACTGTTTCATCGTTTATACATAATTAAAAGAGTTTTGGTAAAACTGTATATTCCAAAGTAGGCCGATGTTAATTTCAAAATTGGGACAGGGTGGCTTTTTAGCCATGAGGCGAATTGCGACAGAGTCAGGGCTTGAACATGCCGGAGGGTGGCGTGAATCTGAGTATAAATTAAGTTTGCTAGCATCCAGAAACTACCACAAAGGTTTATATTTCTGAATCTTTAGTCCTAGTAAATTGATATTAGCATTGGTGCCAAAAATTAACATTCCAATCCAAGCGGAGATCTGTATCCGACATTACGGTCTGCACTATTGAGCAGAATGTAGAGAAGACGACAACGATTTCAAACAAATAATTGAAGCTCGGGTGTCCTTCATTGAAAGCGAAAGTGATTTTTTTCAAATCTACTTTTTATGGTATACACGTTCGCCCACTGCTTGAGCTTGGGTTAGTAAAAATAATCATAAAAAACGATTAAGATTGAGATTTTTCACGATGAATGTCAATAACGGTTTGATGGTGTGAATAGCCTACCGTAGGCTTAGTCATCTACATTCCTTCAAATTGTCTAGATATTTCCAAAATGTACAGTATGTACAGTATGTACAGTATGTATCATGGAAACTCCCTTTTGGAGCATACAGCACTGCAACCATTTCGGCGCTACGAACTTCTCGTACACATTGTCATATATGTCCTACCAAATAATTAGAACATGTACTCATTTACACCTGAGTGAAGTGAAGCGAAGCACATGAAGGCGAAGTACATTGCCCAAGGACACAACATGTCCCAGCGTTGAGAGAACCGTGACATTTCTCCCCTGCAAATCCTACATGAAGCGGGTAGGCGAACTCTCACGGCAATCAACGGCTAATGCAAAACGCTACGCTCTACCATTGTGCCACGTCCCTCTTAGCACTAGAATGAGTATTTTTTAGTTTCCATCACTGTTGAGTGATTGATGTTTGGTATTATTCCACGAGACAATAAGCCGCGAGTGTAGGCCCCTATTACTTGATAGGCCGACTTTGTCTCCCAGAGCGCTACGTGCATGTACCACGAATAGTCAGTTGGCCAGAGGTGGCCAAGGAGGGTTTCGTCACCACTTGAGCGTGCATACCTAAAACCTTTTTTAGTATGTCAAGGGGACCTCTGGGCATAACTAGCACCCGGGTTGTCGGCTTGCAGGTGTGTGCAGGCGAGTTTTTGAGGGGCAAAATACGATTTATTACGAAACCGCAAAAAAATAATTCCTTGAGAATAAATTAATTTATTATAATTAAAAAAAACGTTTTAAAAATGACACAGAATGTACCAGATATATTGCAAAATATCATTTGAAATGTAGCTTATAATGTAATAAATCACATTTGGTAATTTATTGGATCACAACGAAAAATTAGTAAACGGTAAGCGGTTAAACATGTTAAACCGAGTGCTTTCCCTATAACGTTACAAGTAAAATCATTGAAATTGATCAAGGATCAGCCTATTTTTAGAACCAGTATTTTAGGGTGATAGTTATATGAACTATGCAGGATACTTCTTAGTTGTGATATACCATACACTGTGCGGTCAAAATAATAATATTAAACTCGATAGTATTATAACACATGACACCTGGGAGAATGCATATGCATGCAAATACATGTAAAATAGATGCATAGAAATAAAGTTAGGGGGACCAGATAATTATACATAATTATCATAAATATAGATACTGTGGCATCAGCTTTTAAAAACAAATACATTTTCAAATCCGATTGTGCTTAACAAACCAATAAAATATGATAAACTAGTGGCTCATAGTTTGTCACTTCAAGTATGAAACATGATACTGTGCTCTTGACATGTAACATACACAAAAATAACATATTAGAATGTTTGCAATTCAGTAAAACATCGATCTCCCATGTTTGAAGAACCATATTAGCACAACTACACCGTGAATTAATAGGCTACATTTGCTTGCAGTACACAAGTAGACATAGCTTTGGGCATAAAGTAGGCATTAGGTGACATCTCATTGGGATAGGCAGTGGTTGATCCAGCAATTGAAGCCAATTTGTTTACTATAATTTCTAATACACTCCACGGCTGGCACTCATCCTCTTATGTGCTTTACAGGGGTCCGGGGTCATTTTTCTCAAGATCTAAAGCTTAAAATCTAAAGCTTAAAATGGTGCTTTCTGGAGCATATAAAAGCCCAAATTAGCATTTTTTTTGTTTTTTGGGGGGACACTGAAGGGAGAGCGCCGCCTGGGTCAGCTACTGATGGGTTGCATAATTCGATTGGGCTGATGATCATCTTCTTCTGGAGATAATATACCAAGGAGAGCAATATGAGCACAGCACAGACTCTAATAAATTGTTTTGGATAAGTCGTCCTTTGTAGGTGTTTTCCTAAGATCTGTTGCTTTTTACCATGGTAGTGAATTGACTTCCACAGCAGTTGATGAGATAGATAGTATAGTTTGATCACAAATTGCTCTGCTTCTTCTAATTTTGCTGTGAGAGGTCCGCTTCATCTTGCCTAATTAAATAGTATATGAGTGAAGTTAACAGATCTGCGCCACGTCATGAATGTATCAGAATGATACATTATGTCAGTAGATCTACATGCATATATGGTACAGTACTATGGTGTACAGAAAGATATTATAGAACCATAAAGTTAAAATTTAATGTTAAAATATGGCATCACAATGTAGGGACATGACATTATATGGTATAATGTTGTCATAAACCTTGAAATTTCATGCTATGGCATAATAGTGTCGATATATGATAAGTATAGTAGGGCCTACAATAATATGGAATTATAATGACAATGTATGGCAAAAAATGTCATACAATCATGGGATGGAGCACTACAGTGTCAGGATATGGTACTTTAATAAAATAATAATACTGTAATATTGCACCAGCTGTAGTGTAAAAATATTACATCCACATCATTGTATATTGTATTAAATGTTATCAGCATACTGTCACAATAGGATGCTATATTTTCAGAATATGAAGTTATAGTATTGAGATATGATACATTCCCCCAAACATGCTATTATAATGTATATATATATATATATGACATTAACTAGTCGATATATGACATTTTGTTTAACTGTATCTGACAGTCAGTGTGAGTTCCAGTAATGAAATTATATGTGGAGATATTGTATTCAACATCAGCATATAATGTCAGAATATGGCTTTATAAAGTGTGAATTTAGCAATATAATTGGCAATACAGTAGTGAATAGAACCTGCTGTGAGCACCCACTCTTAGGAGCAGCCAACCTTCTATGCGAGGCCACTTGGCCATTCTCAAAAATGGCATTTTGTATACAAATGAACCTCCTATGTGCAGCCACATATATTAAAAGGTCACTTTCACTGTGTCGCAAGGATGGCGTGATCAAGATCTGCTGAAGGCAGGTCGAAACGTTGCAACTGCAATCGTTTTACACTAAGTTCCAAAGTGAGTAAAATTTAACCACAGAACCGATATTTTAGTATCCTAGATTAAAGCCATTATAATGACATGATATTGTTGTATTATGGACATACGTGACACTTAAATATCCGCATATGTTTTTATATAATGTGAGATATTAGTAATAAAATTGAGGGATGTATTGCATATTATAATGTTCTATATCAGGCTTACTATAGTAATATGGTATTGTAATATCAGGATAATAGGTCATGTAAATATCAGAATGTCACTTTAATGCGACGATATGGCATTTTAATTATATTATATGTTGACATATATATATATATATATATATATATATAACCCTCATGGATTTAATGTAGCATGGATATAAGATGGCACCAAGGTCATTTAAGGTCATTTCAAGGCTACTAGACAGGGATATATCCTAACCAATCTAATAAACATGTCTGTCAAACTTTTCTCAACGGTTTCTATTGTATTTTTTCCCGTAGATTTCAAATCTGCCAGATACCATTCGGGATTTTGCATATTTGATTAGCTAATTTGAATATTTCCAAAATGGCCGCAAAAAAAAAGTGATTGTCTATCAATACAGTCCCGCAATCCTAGAAATGTGTTGTTTAACTCCAAATTTGGGTTTTGAGATCCCCTAATGCAATTTTGACGACAATATTATTTTTATGGTCATTGGAAGGTCATAGGTCACGTGACCATTGAAATACAATATCCCACATTTACGTTTTAGCAAAAAATGCACAACGTGACTTGTTTTGGATAAAATGATGATTTGAATGCCTGATAATATATATTTAATTTCAGACTATATTTAATAATACAAGATGGCCGCCATAAATCAAAATGGCCGCCAGCCGAACCTAAATCTAAATATCTTAGCTTCTAGATATCATATTTAAGCGATCTTAGTGTCTAGATTAGGGTTTTTTGGATCAAGGAATACAATGACAAACATCATTATACTGCCAAATGATTTTTTTAGAGTTTTTTTTGTCTTTTTGATCTCTGTAGTTTAATATTTTGACAAAATTGTGTTATACAGTATCATAGTTATATTTAAATTTAATTCCTCCCAGAATGAAACCTAATATTTTAGTGTGAACATGCTGTTATTAGCTTTGTCTTTTTTCTTTACCACTTTTACTATACAATATGAGATATTGTAATACTAGGAATTTTCACCTAAATGGCCATACTGGCCGAAAAGTGACGTAAAAAAAGACATTTTACTAACTTACTTACTCCTCCCAGAATGAGGTTATCATCCGTACACTGTTCTGAATTCAAATGCTAACATAATATAAAGTTAAACCATATACATTGCGTGGTTTATGACTGCGATAAAAGAGGTAAATAGACATACCATTTACATTATAATACGGCACTGTTATTTTGTAGAGTATGTAGAACTACTACCCAGGGGGTAAGCATCATATTTTCTGGAAAACTGACACGGCGTGTTGTAAAAGTTTGAGCACCTGACATGATATCTACATATATTAAGGATCACAACCTGGGTGCACAACCTTGCAAATTTACTACTGGAAATTCGCAGGAAGCCAATAATGGCGGCCATTACCAAAAAACCTGAAGTCCTGAAGTGATGGTATGTAAATATGTATACCAGTACACACAAGTCTGCTTTTATGTTTTTGAAATAATGTTTCGCACTGGATATTATTAATCACTTTTGATAAGAAAGCATCATGAGCATTCGATGTCAAAACAATGATAATGTTTATTGATCATGAACTTGATATAAAATAAGTATTAGTCCTTGCAGTGATATAGCATTTGATATTATAATCACTTCATAACATAGTCAGTCTAAGGGGTACTGGGATGGTTGCTAGTAGTAATACTTTTTGCACCCACCTTGGGAGGGTTATTAGGGATCTGTCCACTCTGTTGCATGTTGCGCCGCATGGTACAGAAGCACTAGACTGCAGTGATTATCCAAGTGAAGCTGCAGCCTACACGTGACTGACTATAATAATGTGGTGGATTGCCAGCGGGGTAGCCTGTTTCCTCCACTCAATAGTGGTGCCAATGCAGCTCCAGACACTGATGTTGGCCATGCTAGAGCCTTAAACTACAGGCAATAGTGTTTGACATTAGATCTCTTACGTAGGATTAATGGAGTTATCCTCAACTATTGTGACTCTGAGAACTATTCGACCACAGGATAGCGGTGCTGTGATAAAGGTCTCGGGTGTTTCGGCATTAAATTGCATATCAAAACCAAAGTCTGGGCATGTCTGAGGGTAAATTCCCTAGACATGCCCAGAAAATCGGGCAGTTGCCCTATCACCCCACCCTCACGGCATCATCTGTACATCGGTCATCAAAGGACATCAATGAACAATTGTATGAAAGACAATTGTGTCATTCAATTATCATGATCATGTTCAATTAAGGTCTCAATGTATTGTACACGGCTACCTTTGCTTAGATATCCCTGCCAGTCACATTCTTCATAGCAGGGGATTTTTCTTTTCTCACTCGAGCAGTTTTTATTGTAACCCTTCCTGCAGCCACATGAAATTGTGTGTGTCATATGTGGTGACCTTGGTGGGTTTGTAGATTAACCTGGGATCAGTTTATACAATCCGTCCATAGTCATCAGGCTTGCATGTAAGCTTGACGATGTCAGGTGCTGTTGCCAATGCTGCACGCTTTAGATGCTGTTCGAAAGCAAGAGGGTGGCAGAAATTTCAGCAGTGCTTATTTGTTATTATAAAACTTGATGTATCTGAGTATATATAGCTATATCACAGACTTCGAAGTTGGACTGTGTGTTCACAAGGAGCTACTTTGCCTGATCCTACACATCTACCGCTATTTCAATGTGAGCACCATGGCAGCATCAGCTATTTCCGTTTTCTGTGAACAATGATGGAGTCATATTGCTACACTCATGATCACCAATAAAATTATTAATGTTAATTGTCTCCGCCACTTACTATTTTTGTGTGATTTGCAGACGAGTAGAAATGTCATCACTATTGTCAGGCGAATCAATTTTGCTTATATATTATTTTGGTTTCTGGTTCTGAGTCTGGTCATTCACGGGTGCCAAGGGCTTCCTATAATTATGATCCTCAAACTAATGGCAGCTATGGACACCATTTCTTTCACATCAAAGCTAGAAGCTTTGCTGAACACAGAAAAATAGCTAGCAGGGAGCGATACATGGTGTTCAAGAGTTTTTCCTACAAGACTCACTTTCTTGCTTCCCAATGTCAGACATGGTACCAGGAGGAACAAAGTGATCCTCCCATTTGTCCAACTAAATTTTACTTATGTGATAGATAAAACAGAATGTAGTAATTACGGTCACATACATTGCATTGTATATTTGGTGATTGGTCGTTTATCTCAAGACAGCTATCAATTCACGAGTTTTGCCGCTGCAATGGGTCATGCAAACTTTAGGGCACTGGCATTTATTCATATTATCAGCAGACGAGATACCATCGGCTATCTATTCTTTACTGGCATGTAAAGTTTACTGAATTGATGTGTGTGATCAGGCACAACAGCTTCTTGTGAACTCATATTTCAACAAGAGTGACACTTTCGAAGGCTATGATATAGATACGATCAGAGACAACACGTTCTTAAATAATATTAATAGGTCAACACTACTGAAGTTGCTGCCACCCAATGAAAATGCTTTCAAACAGCATATAAAGCATGCAGCCAAGCCATTCTCAAGCCTTAGGACTTGGGTTGTAGAAAATGGCAAAATGATTCCTGTTCAATCTACATGACTGTACAAACCCACCGTCGCCACCACATATGATTCACAAAATGTCCGCCCTGCCAGAAGGGTTGCAACAAGAACTGCTAGTGTGAGAAAAGGGAAATCCCTGCTATGTATGACGTGACTGTCGGGGATCCCCAAGCAAATGCAGCTTTGCACAACATAACACATAATCCTTATAATTAAATAGCACTACTGCACCATATACTTTTTTAGTATTCTTTTAAGCACACCCACTTCCAATAATCTTCTAATCGATATAGATGTGTGCATGTTGCTTCCTGAAAACAGTAGCTCCTTCGACAGTATTATTTTCAGTGCTCTTAATTATTGTTTCGTGTAACTTTAGGCTAATTATGTTTTGAAGTGATTTTTGTAACAAGTGATGTAACACTACAAGGATTTATACTTATGTGAGTTTATAGTCAACAAACTTACCATTGTTATCACAACAAATGTCTTCTTATCAAACGTGATTAAAAATAGCGCAAATAATCTAGCGCAAAACATTAATTTCACACTATCAATGCGTAGCTTTGTGTACCATCTTGTTAAGAGGACATAAAATCACTCGACCCTAAAAACATAGGTTTAGAGAACTTTAAAAGCAAGTTATCTTAAATATTGACCGAGATAATGACAAATTAAGTTTTTTCGGTAATAGCCGCCATTATTGGCTTCCTGCGAATTTCCTGTAGTCAATTTGCAAGTTTGTGCACCTAGGTTGTGATTCTAAATATATGTAGATATCAGGTCAGGTGCTCAAACTTTTACAACACGCCGTGTCAGTTTCCCAGAAATATGATGTTTACCCCCTGGGTAGTAGTTCTAGATACTCTACAAAATAACAGTGCCGTATTAAAATGTAAATGATATGTCTATTTACCTCTTTTTTTTGCTGTCATACACCACGCAATGTATATGGTTTAACTTTATATTATGTTAGCATTTGAATTCAGAACAGTGTACGGATGATAACCTTATTCTGGGCGGAAGTAAATTCCAATATAACTATGATATAACACAATTTTGCCAAAATATCAGACTATAGAGATCAAAAAGACATCAAAAACCTCTAAAAATTAAATTGACAGTATAAAGATGTTTGTCATTGTATTCCTTGATCCAAAAAACCCTAATCTAGACACTAAGATCGCTTAAATATGATATCTAGAAGCTATGAGACATCTAGACTTTAGGTTTGGCTGGCGGCCATTTTGAATTATGGTGGCCATCTTGTATTAATAAATATATTCTTGTGTATGAAATTTAACTCTCTGAAATTAAAAAAATATTATCAGGCATTCAAATCATTATTTTATTCAAAAAAGTCAAGTTGTGCACTTTTCGCTAAAACGTAAATGTGGGATATTGTATTTCAATGGTCACGTGACTTATGACCTTCCAATGACCCCAAAAATAATATTGTTGTAAAAATTGCATTATGGGACCTTCAAACCAAAATTTAAAGGTAAACAACATATTTCTAGGATTGTCGGGACTGTATTGATAGACGTTTACTTTTTTGGTGGCCATTTTGGAAATATGCAAATTAGCTAATTAAATATGCAAAATCTCGAATGGTATCTGGCAGATTTGAAATCTACGGGAAAAAATACAATAGAAACCGTTGAGAAAAGTTTGACAGACATGTTTATTAGATTGGTTAGGATATATCCCTGTCTATACCGAGGATTCGCATTGTGACGAACAAAATAATAGTCAATTTTTTTTCGAATTTTTTCACGAAAGTAAAGGGTTTCTGCCTTTAAAATTTATAGGTATGGACTATTAGAGTATTCTTATCATTTTTTGGGCTCATTTCGAAGACGATGTATAGAAATAAAAAGATGTTTATTCTCAAAAACCTTAGGGACAAAAAGGCGCTGGATTAATACGCATATTTGTCATATTTTTCAAATTAAAGAGTTTGAATGGTATGCTTAGATAAAAAGTTCAAATGTTCTTTTGCTACTCCTCCTTTGATCCTTGATAAAAATATTGTCTTCAAGTATATTATGATAAAGCCATATAACCTCCACATTATCTTTGATTTTTAATTAGTTTTTTTTTCTGTCTATAATAATGTTGATTGACTGGTAAAATTGACAATGTAATGGTGCATTTGGCGGCCATTTTGAAAATACTCTGTAGCTCTAGATCAAATAATATTTTCCTAAAGTCTATTAGAGTAAAGCTATAATACATCTAAATTGTTTTTGATTTTTAATCGAGTGATTTCTGTTCATAATAATGTCGATTGCCTGGTAAAATTGACAATTTGAAAGTGAATTTGGCGGCCATTTTGAAAATACTCTGTACCTCTAGTGCACACACATGAAAGCCGACAACCGGTCGGGGTTTCATTATAAGAGGTATGAGAATACATCTTTTAGGTTTTAGGTATGCACAGAAAAGTCGACACGGAAACCTTAAATAAGCTCTTTTCTGATTCCTGGCCAACTGACTAGCACAGAATGCATAATATCAATAAGGGTTTTGACAATCGAAAAATAAACTGTGGGGCGAAAACAAGTCGTTTATGTTCTATATAAGGGAAAACTTGAAACTGGAGACACTATATAGCATGATCCTTTTTCATGCATTTGAAAAAAACAACCTATTGACTATTGTCCCTTTGAAAAAAAAGCTGCATCTGTGGCTATGATTAGACATGTGATGGGCATAACGTAACATTAGCTTAGTCCTGGGTAGCTGGCTGTTGTTGCTGATGATCAGCCATTATTTGCCGTTGTTAAATCCACCCAATGACAGTGGCTAGAAATCTATGATGGAAACCAAATGATGTTCGGTGGTTTGCATTTGAATAAGGCTCTCTGGAAAACAGAAGGCTATTTTCTTGATCAGTCTGGTTGGGCAGTAGCCCTGTGTTGCTCAAAGTAAATCCGACATCACAATTTTGAAGCATCATCTTGTTTCAATTTTTATTAGAGCAAACCGCCACTATGACTTTTGTATAGAGGTAGAGAAATGAAATGAATCGGGCTTTAGGCCACTTGTGTGCAGATACAGGCTAAATCGGGCCAGGAGAACCTTCTGAAGATGGTGAGATGAGTGAGATGACACTGCCCTCTAGACACAGGATTCGAAATTCAAACTCTGGAGGTCTGAGGCCGAGCAAGCTACCTCTCGGTCACGGAGGCTCTCTACGATACCGAGTTTTACTAGTGGATGGGGAAGAAACATTTTTGTTTCTTCCAAGCCGCTGAGACCGGGAAACGAACCCCGAACTTTATACTATTTTGTTATAGTGGTTTACTATTCCGTTTTAACGGTAAATTATTTATTTATAACGGTCAACTATTTCGTTATAACAGTCTACTATTCCTTTACAATGGTCTAGTGTTTTGTTATAAATGTATACTGATCCGTTATAACGGTCCGTTTTAGCGATCTATAGTATTTCATTATAACGGTCTACTATCCTGCTATAACGGTCTATTATTTCGTTATAACAGCTAATAATCCGTTATAATGGTTCACTGATCCGTAATAACGGTCTACTATCCCGTTATAACAGTCTATTATTTCATTACAACGGTATACACACCCGTTATAACGGTCTACTAATCCGTTTTTACGGTCTAGTGCTTTGCTATAACGGTCTACTAATCCCTTATAATGGTCTAGTAGAACGTTATAACGGTATACAGTTGCGTTATAACGGATAAGTAGACTGTTATAACGAATTAGTAGTCTGTTGGAAGACGCTATAACCAATTAGTAGACCGTTATCACAAAATACTCAACTGTCAAAACCATGATAACGGAATATAGTAGACCGTTAATGTCTCACCACACAAATTCATAAAAAGTGAGAGGGTTAGTTTTTTTTTTAATGTGGCGATTTACAGCAGGCTTGGGTTTAAATACATTTATATCATTTTCGTACCAATTCATTTAGATTGGGTGATCATTTCTGGCTCAAAAAACATTGACATCGGGAAATGTAGTCCCTACGCTGGTACTGATATAGTCCAGGCTGTTAGGGGTTTCTCTGTGCACTTTTGGAAGAAATTGCCATTTTTCGCCCAGATGATCAGTAACATGTACTCTTTCGATCCTGATATAGCGCAGTCAATTCTGAAACGATTAACACATAATTAGCCTGTAATTAGTATCCATAATTAGAAAATCTGGAAAAAAATCCAGAGAAAATAATATCTCAAAAATCGGTGGGTGGATTTTATTGATTTCAAGTACTGTTATTAATAGACAATTGACACAACAAAAACATTTTCAGATCATTCATTGTCAAGGTCACGTGATGTGTCGAGGTCAAAGTCAAAATCGAAGAAAATTGGACAATTTCGGACGTTAAATAGCGCATTTAAAATGTTTCAAATTATGCAAAATTATTTGATATATTATTGAAAAATCCCATTATCTGCAACCTTTCATTTGAGGGTTTAATGGAGTACTTATCTAATAACCGGGGTCGTAATTGTTCGGACAAGTGATCCACCCATAAGTTGTATCGTAAATGGATCAACGCTATGATTTTAATTATTTTCTTTTGATACACTGTGCATTTTAATGTTGCACAAAATGCCATGCACTATTATATATTGCATAAGGTCAAGGTCAATCAATAACTTCAAGGTCAAAGTCAAGGTAATATTCGAAATTTATTTGGAACCTGGTGGTTTTCTTTTGTGATGGGCGTATATGACATGGAATTAATCAATTTACCATTACATATTTAAATGCCAATTTAAATTATATGATAAGGTTTATTTCAACGTGTTTAAATGCCAATTTTAATTATATGATAAGGTTTATTTCAACGTGAAAGTATGTTTTTATCTGAGCAATTAAAAAAAAAGATTCGAGACTTGTAGTGCATACGTGAATAGCAAAATAGCCCACGTGGTGAACTTGTCAATTTAACGATACAAACGTTGATACAAAATATTGCTCGTTTATTCAAGCAAGTAACATTATCCTACTGAGACCTTTAACGTTTTTTTCAGTAATAATAACTGATCTACACGAACAAAGTTAGCTTGAAGGATAATTGTGTACTAAGCAGCCTTGATGAAGAATGTGTCCTTACTGTGCATACTGACATTTCAGGGTGAGGAGAAAGTATGTTTGTATGCTGATGAGTGTGAAAAAAAGTATTCAAACATTCAGCATGTTAAAGCGCTATAGATGATATTATTCTAACAAACCATCCAGATAAACTACACAGGCAACTCGTTGATATGTTCAACAGCTCCCACCTCTCCTCCAATCCCCAGAAGGTGTGATAAAATTTGCCTGCCAAGCAATGAGTTATAGCTGATATTAAAGATGTACATTTCATTTCAGTTTCGTGAAAGCACTGCCGATTAGCTTCTCAAGTATTAAAATACATACAAACCTTTCCAAGACTGACATGAGATGAACAGGAATGCATCTTGGTTGTCAGTTTGTATGATGGTGCATGTGATCATATCAATACATTCCTCAACGAGCCGATGCTATGTTGATTTATTGAACTGCGATCGTTCACGTAACACCAACATACATTATATACAGTGTAATAATTTTCATGAATATTTACCAATTACTGTCATTCTCCTTATGTCATGTATGTTGAGCGAGAACTCTCTTCTATAAAGTGTGATGGTGTTGTTAGACATATTGAGTGAAGTGCCAAGGCTACACCACTTTCTAACCAAGGATTGGTGTGCGGACCAAGCTAACACATATACAAAAGACAATCTTCATGGAAACAGGGATACATTTCAAAGTAATTAAACCATCATTTTTTTTAAATCTTAGCTTCCCTAGCTCTAATCATTATTTGAAGGAACGTATTATCTCTTTTATTGAAAAATAAACAGTGGTCAACTCTGACAAGCTGCATTTAACGCTTGGAGCGGACACGACTTTTCGCTACCTTGCATTACATGACATATGGTCAGGATATGTCATCTCCCATGATGCGTGTTTTCTCCAAATTCCATGTTATTATATGGGATATGACAACACCTCTTTCATGGCAGGATGGGTAAAATGTCAGCATAATAGAAATGGTCAGCTCATTTTACTCCACCCCATCCCTCTGCAGTCCCGTATGTAAAAAATGATGTGGCGCTTGGCCCAGTGTCCATTGTGACACCAAAATCACCGAAGAATTTGTGTCTCTTTATTCAAAACTGTGTCATCATTCAAGAATGTGAAACAATCTTATCCAGAGTGTCTCTGTTTATTTCGCCATCGCAGTCCAGGGTGTTTGGCCCGTAGTGTTATATTCAGTTTGTGTAACCTTGACACTGGCATGACAAATACTATAAACTTTTATCCCTTCACCAGTGGGAATTATCGACCTTTTGCTGACCTGACATCTCGATAGGCCCATGTGGGAGGAGCTCTCACACCTAATGAAGAGTGATTATGACAAATCAAAACCTTCGAATTTAAAATCTGTTTTGACTATTTCAGGCCAGCGTTGTTTGATGTGTGTGTTCCGAATATTAACATGGCTTATTTTGCAGATTAATGCTTTCTAATAAAGGTTTCATGCATCATTGGTTATGTTTGACAAATTAGGTTAAAAAAGTAAGCCCTACAAGCATCTAATATATCAATTGCTTAGACTAAATTTCACTTTTACATTGACACTGAGTCACTGACCCGGTCATATAATTAAAATTGACACATTAATTATTTTCGTGTGTCTGAAGGAAGCACAACGAAAAGGAATTCATCTCGTTTGCAATTTATTCCTAATTTTACTTTAATTTTAACCTTGATGTTTGCTTAACCTTGACCTTTATGTTATATGAAATAGTGCATGAGATGTGGAACATCATTAGAAATGTTTTAAAAGAATTTAAATGAAATAGACGGAATTATTCCTCAGGTGACAATCCATACATGAGGCATCTGTGGTATAGCTAACCCATAAGTATATCACTTGTCTAGATCATAATGATCCCGGTTTTGAAGATACCAATTACATCATGCCATCAAATTAAAGCTGTTAGATTGGTGTATTACGATTTTAATGTCAAATAATTATATATACTTTGAAACATTTAATATGAGCCTTTTGTATAGAATTTTTAAACTTTGCTCACATCTGACCTTGACTAAGCCGCATCAAGTGACCTTGACCACTAATCACATAAGGAATATTTTTATCGTGTATGCTATACGTTAAATAAATAACACAACCGAAGATCATTAAAATCGATCTACCGATTCTTCAGATATTATTTTTTTTCGTATTTTTTCGGTTTTGCTAATATGGATACTAATTAGTACCCGGTATGACTGGGCAGCCTAACTCATTTACTGCGCGAGGCCCAGTCACACTGACCGCCATTTTGTCTACACAGCCAGCTGTGTAAAAACGACCCTCGCGCTGCCTACCAAAAAACTCGAATACCAAGAAATTGATACGAATATTCCAAGTGCCTATGAAAACTCGGCCATCCTAAGCAGGTGTAAACTTTTGATCGTATTAGGACTATTACATTTAAAAATGGAGGTCACTGTGTCAGAGCCTTGCGATGTCATCAGGGTAACTAATTAGATGTTAATTAGGTGTTAATCGTGTCAGAATTGACTGCGCTATATCAGGATCGAAAGACTACATGACTACTGATCATCAGGGCAAAAAATTGTAATTTCTTCCAAAAGTGCACACACTCGCTCTATTTCGAACCTAACAGGCTGGACTAATAGTAACAAGGCATATATATGTTGCATTCGGAAATTCCCGTGTATTGGTAACTTCCAGAGAGTAGACTAGGACCTAACATATCCATGTGAAATAGAAAAAAAGCCCCATGTCTAAGCACCCTTTATCAATTTTTATATTGATAGAGTATGTCCAGATGAATAAAAAAATATGTAGGTTTATATTATATAATTTATTTCACTTAAAGAATGCTTGGAGGCCCAAACGTATGGGTCATAATACGTGTAAGTCTATGGGAGGGATATTGTGTGTGGTGAGACGTTAAAACAATATACTGGACCGTTATAACAAAATACTGGATCGCTAAAACGAATTTCTAGACCGTTAACGGAATAGTGGACCGTGATAAAGGATTAGTAGACCGTTAAAACGGAATAGTAGACGTTATAATGGAATAGTGACCGTTAGAATGCCTGCTTGGAAAATCGGAGATTGCGGGTTCGAACCCCACTCTGGCCTTCAGCTTTTAAAGAAACAAATGTTTCTTCTCCGCTCACTTGTAAATTATTAATATTGTGTGGAGCCTCCCTGACCGAGGGGTAGCGTGCTTGGCCTCAGACCGCCAGGGCTCGAATTTCGAATCCTATGTCTGGAGGGCAGTGTTCATCTCACCATCGTCAGAAGGTTCTCCTGGCCCGGTTAAGCCTAGATATGCACAAATATGGCCTGAAACCACATTAATATCATTTCATTGATAAATAAAATTTTAGTAGGGTAGGCCCTATATGGAAATATTACACGAGCCCGAATGAAAAGATTATTACAGTGATTATTTGTAAAATTGTCTGGCTTATTGAACATTCAAACACATGTGTTTGCTTCGAAGCATATGAATTAGCTGATTATAGGTTGTCATGGTAACCATGCTTCGCATGGTATACATACATGTATATTGGAAATGAAATTTATTTTTATACCATTGATGTAAATATATATTTATAGTCAATAACTGAATCTAATATTTCCCATATGTATTGAAAAGAATGTAATAAGTATTACGGAATCACCAATAAAACAAGTACAATTACTCGAATTGTTTGGCTACCCCTTACCCAAGGGCCAGGCTGGTTTAACAGACACGATCTGTTGTAAAAGGTTTGCTTCTAAAAATCATTTAGAGCTACATGTGCCCAGGATAACAGCCTAGAGGGACTCCCGTGTGAACAAGCTACTGAAAACGTGTGAGAACAAAAAACAAAATGAGTGAAGTAGCAAAAATGAAATTTTTTGTCACACTTAACTCTTAAAACTAAACACTTAAAAAATATTAAGCAGCTTGCTTATGAGGGAATTTGTATTTGAATTATAATGAATCAACTGGATTAAAAATAGCCGCCATCTTGGATTTGATAAATTATAGAGGATCTTGAAACATAAAACATATTGTTATTGAATTTGTCATTATTGATTTAGTAGAAAAGGTATGTTACATGGAAGATGGGAGTTTTATTTCAAAGTTAAAAACAACATAGATCCTAAATGACAGCCATTTTGTTTTTCATCCTCAGCTGACCTTCAATAACCATTTTAATGGATTTGCCATCATTGATTTAGTCAAAAATGAGGTATTGTACAATACGATTTGGATTTGTATTCCAAAAGTTAGAAATAAATCAGATTCAAAATTGGCCACGGGTGGCCAATGGAGTTTTGAGCTTGTCAGTGTAGATGCACATTAAAATGGTACTTTAGTTGACTCTGCGTAGAGAGAGGATATTGTTCTTTGACACCCAGGGTTGCCAAACAATGATGGCCTTCCTTGCCGGATGAGGATGAAGCCTCGTGGAAAAGTTGCGATGGGGATTATTTTTGGGAGAAAACCCAGCAAACGAGACACTCTTAACCAATGCTGGTTTAATGTTGGGCCAGCGTCGCAGACGCTGGACTAACATTAAACCAGCATTGGTTTAACGTGCGTTTTCCTCGGATTCCCTGTCTTCATGTTTTGTGCAGTACCCCAGCAGACACAAGACGTTGAATTATTGATGGTTTAACTTTGGAACGTCACACAAATTATAATTTTGCACGAAAGCGCTTTGAAACCAAAACCTTCTGACTTCATCTAAAGAACGATGACATCTGGAGATCTGCGAAAACGGTGGACCAATCATGGGAAGACAAGTTTGAAAAATAAGCGCTCTGAACCTCTAGCAACTCGATTTAGTGGTACCAGGTCTGAGGCTGAAGGAGTAAACCGACACTGTATTTTTAGTACACCGATACTGTATTTTTAAAGCTTTTAGAGTCACTTTTGTCCTCCCTCGCTGTTCATTTTCAAACGGTTTCTGATGCCAATGGAAAGAACACTGAAAATTCTTGTGATTGTATACCCACAATGAAATGTTCTACATATCTGTGCCAATTTTGCTGACGAGTAGCCTAATACACAAATATAATTTTGTAGACTATGCTGTAGGGCGGGGGCCCTAGGGTAGTGGTTAGCACCGCTGCCTTTCACGCCAGAGTTCGGGGTTCGGTTCCCGGACTCGGCGGTTTGAAAGAAACAAAAATGTTTCTTCCCCATCCACGTGTGAAAGTCAGTATTGCGGGGAGCCTCCGTGACCGAGAGGTAGCGTGCTCGGCCTCAGACCGCCAGGGCTCGAATTTCGAATCCTGTGTCTGGAGGACAGTGTCATCTCAATCATCTCACCATCCTCAGGAGGTTCTCCTGGCCCAGTTTAGCCTATATGTGCACAAAGGTGGCCTAAAGCCCGATTCATTTCATTTACTATGCTGTGAAGTGCAAAATAGCTATATTTGTTAGCATGATTAACATGTCAATAAACTATCACGGTGTCACTATTGCCAAGATTGTCATAGCAATATGGCCTCTCAACGGTCACACAGCGATAAATCAATGTTGAATAAACGGCATTGGCTTTGATTCAATGTTGATACGCATTGTGTCGTATTGTCTTTAACCCTTTAACTGCCAATTTATTCAATCTGAATTTTCACCCACTTGAAGTTGTGTCTCGCTCACGCGATCCACAACTTCAAGTGAGTGAAAATTATTCAGATTTGACAAAATGGAGGTCGACTGTTTTCAAATATTGCTGATTGATGTCACATTTTATCTTTAACATGTTTAAAAGGTGTACTTAATGTGCTAATCAAAAATGAAAACCCGAATATGTGCGGCACCGGCGGTTAAAGGGTTAATCCGTTTCATTTGCCGATTAAACCAGTTCAGTTCAGTAAATTTATTTGACATATAGTAGTACATAATCAATTTTAACAAATAAATAAATGAATTATTCAGGAGACCACCGTTAAGACCTTATGGTCGCTAGCACAGTGGCCACCGTTTGCTGGTTTTAAATAACAACCAAAAAATATATATTTTGTTTATACACAAGACCATGGTATAAAAGAAAAAAAATGGTCCAGATTAATCATGACATAAATTATAATATTATACATGTATTAATAACAATTTAAATAGAATATCTTAGCCAAAATGGCCAAAATGTGATTGCAAACAAAACAATTCAATAGAGTACAGTTGGCTAGATATTTTGAAATCATATAGGTTTTTGCGTAGTTACTGAAACCATTAAAACTGTGAGTGTTTATTTTATCTGTGATTAGAGTTGGAGTTAAATTTATTTCACTGGGCAACTGATATCTAATACATCTTTTTGCAAATTCGTGTTCTACTCTGGTAATATGAAGCTTATGTCGTTGTCTAGTGTTATGCAGGTGTATATCGTGATTTGTTTTTAAATCAAATGAATAAAAATATTGTGGAAGTAATTGATTAGTAAGTTTAAAGTAAAATTTAAGTTGAAAAAGTTTGTATAGATCAATGACCTTTAGGAGTTTTAAATGTAGAAAGATGGGATCTGTGTGGCTTAAATAATGTTATTATCCTCACTGCACGTTTTTGTAACTTGAATACTCTTTTTGTATTTGTTCCCCAGGCTAGTATGCAGTAATTTATATGTGGAAGTATTAAAAAATATTAAAGTAATATTAATGCACTTTGTGGAAATACATTTTTTAATTTGTTCATTATGCCTAGGGTTTTAACAATTTTATTTGATATTTTATTTACGTGATCTTTCCAGGTAAGCTGGGCATTTATTTCTAGGCCAAGAAAATTAAATCGATTTACGCATTTAAGTTTTGTATTGTTTATCTCTAAACTAGGAATAGTAATTTTTTTACGTGGTTGATGAAAAATCATGAATTTTATCAGCGTTTTATCATCTACATATATTATAAATTTAAAGTATTTGCTTGTTAGTGCCATATCGTTTATGTAAATAATAAATAATAAAGGGCCAAGAATTGAACCTTGAGGTACTCCACAAGAGGTAAGTGTAACGTTGGAATGTGCATCATTTATTTGAACATATTGTTTCCTTTCATGTAAATAACTTTAAGTAGTTTTAATGCAGATTGTGTCAGACCGTAAAATTTTATTTTTTCTATTAGAATAAAATCGAGGTAAATATTAAACGGAATTTTGCCATTGTCCATATTACACGTTATTCTGTCAATTACTTCCAAGGCCGCTAATTCAGTTGAGTGTTCTTTTCTAAATCCGTATTAATTATTATGAAAAAGTTTATTGATGTTAAAATATGTGGTATTTTGATCAAAAATCGATCGTTCGATAATTTTGAATATTGCAGGCAGTAGGGATATTGGTCTGTAATTATCTATTCGTGTTTTATCATTTTGTTTGTGTATTGGCGTTATTTTCGCTATTTTCAATTTGTCCGGAAAAATACCAGTGTTTAATGATTGATTTATGATTAATGTAATTGATTTTGCTAATTCTAATTTAATGTCCTTTAGAAGATTTAATGATAATCCGTCATGACCAGAGCTCTTTTTGGAATTCAAATTATTTTTTTTTTTCAGTGTATCTCCCTCGCTAATGTTTTTAAATGTCAGTTTACTCGTTGGTGGATTTTTCAGATACTCTCTAAATGATCTATTTTTGGGCTGTTTTATAGAGTTTAAAAGGGACTGGCCAATGTTGGCAAAGTAGTTATTAAATTCATTAGCAATCAAAGTACTGTCATTCGACATATGTCCATAAATATTAAAATAATCTGGTAATTTACTTTTCTTCTTATTTTTTAGAATGTCTACTAAAATTGTCCATGTGTTTTTCATGTCATTTTTGCACTTCTCAAAGCATGTATGATAAAATTATTTTTGGCTATGAAAATACTTCGCTTGAGTATTATGTTTAATGTGCGTAAATTTATTTTGTATTGGAAATATAAAGGTGAATCAGGTGATGTTTCTTTCAGTTTACGATATAAATTATCTCTGTTGTTTATTGATTTAATAATGCCACTCGTTATCCATTTTGTTGTCTTGTGCTTTCGCTTGTTGAATTTTGGCTTAATTGGCAAATGTTTCTTCATGGACTCTGTTAGGATATCATGCATCGTATTATAGTTTACATTGGGATCTCTATTTGTCTCGGGTGTTAGTTTATCATATATATTTTGCTCCGCTATGTTTTTTTTGAAATTGTTTACAGCTCCTTTTGAGTTTTCTTTAATATACACATATTCAGGATGTTGGTCTTTAACTATAGGCACTTTTAATGACATGCAGTATGGTAAATGATCAGATATGTCGGTCGTAATAATACCGGCAGCTGTTTGTAATGAACTAAGTTTGCAAAAAAAATTGTCAATTAATGTGCAACTACGATCGGTGAATCTGGTTGGCAAAGTGATTTGAGGGTAAAAGCTGTGCGAAACAATAGTATAAAAAAACTCGTTAAAAATTGGCCTGTCATGTATTATAAGCTTAATATTACAGTCACCTGCCAGAATAATTTCACTATTAGATCTATCTAGAGATGTCAGCATTGTATTGAATTCATTGATAAACGTTTTAATAATTATTATTTATGTCTCTCGGTGGTCTATATAAATAGCCAATAATAATTTTCTTGTTTAAATCGTGTTTACTTATTTTTAGAAACTGGCCTTCCCAAATATTTGATCCGTTGAATAGAGACAGTGACGTATAGTTGAACATAGAATTCACATAAATGGCTAATTTCCCATGAGTACTGGACATATTAAAACCTTCAGTTATTAAGTCATAGCCATCTAATTGGTACAACGTCAAATCAGCACCTTCCGCAAGCCAAGTTTCCTGAACACATATCACACTTAATTCTGAGTGGTGTAGTTTTAAATCTGCTAGAAATAATTGTTCGAATTTGGCATTGAGACACTGTATATTAATACTCATTATCGTGAAATCTTTCTCATCTTTTTTACAGAAAAGTTTAAACTCATCAATATTTAAATACGGAGACAGTTTTATAATTTTCATGAAGTCGTCTTCTAAAAAAATATCGTTTTCATTATCAAGATTGAGAATATGGTTTAGTGAATTTTGTTTTAAACCACCATAATGGCTCAATAGTAAATCATTGTTATCCATTTAAGATATGACCGGTTACACAATACTTGTCATGATCTTCAATATCGAAAGTAACAAACTGCATGAAAATCTCATACCATGATGGACATGTGAACAAACAAGAGTGCAAAAACGTGTCAAAATGTGCAAAATGTGCTACAATATATCTAATGTTACCAGTGTTATTGGGAATAAAATGACTGTGTATCTAAACATCAAGACTTGTGAATTTTTGCTCTCTAATTTAACAAATATAAGTAATTCTCAACCTCTTGAGGTTGTGGATCGCGGTAGCGAGGCACAACCCCAAAGGTGGCCTAAAACCCCAATCAGTTCTTTTAACTTTTACCTCCGATGTGATTTTACATCGTCCAGAGAGACTACTCCGCTGATCATTGTGGCACCCCTAATTAAATACATTACCGCAGCCGGCAAACCATAATAAATTTATAAACCATTGTTCGCACGCACTAAGGGAAATGTTATTGTGGCTCGTATAAATGAGTGCAATAATAGAACATCGGTATCGGGTTTTCAATATAATGGAGCCGGGTAGATTTAATTGTAAAGGTTGAACAAATCTGATGACATTAATTATGGACGACATATAATGGAGAGATACAGTTGAGTTAATTTAGCGGCTATTACTCTTCGATGTTGTCCCAGCATTGTCTAAATGTTATACAAATGTTTTGTGTTTGCTGGGTGGGCGATATATCCGCGCTTATTGTGTTGGGATGTAATGCGTTAACCCTTGGAGCACTGGAATATTCAATTTAAATTCTCCGTCATTTAAAGTTGTGTCTCGCTACCGCGATACACAACTTCAAGTGACTGAAAATGTATGTGATCTGTAAAATTTAAGTCCTAACATATATCAGTGTTTTAAAATTAAAGGCATATTTTATTTTTACCAACTGGTTATAAAGGTGCTCATAAATTTAAATTTAAATTTTCCGTCACTTGAAGTTGTGTCTCGCTACCGCGATACACAACTTCAAGTGACTGAAAATGTATGTGATTTGTGAAATTTAAGTCCTAACATAATTATATCAGTGTTTCAAAATTTAAGGCATATTTCATTTTTACCAACTGGTTATAAAGGTGCTCATAAATTTAAATTTAAATTTTCAGTCACATGAAGTTGTGTCTCGCTACCGCGATACACAACTTCAAGTGACTGAAAATGTATGTGATTTGTAAAATTTAAGTCTTAACATATATCAGTGTTTCATAATTTAAGGCATATTTTATTTTTAGCAATCTCATAAAAACACAGATTGTCTAGTGTAGTCGACATCAGTGCTCTAAGGGTTAAAGCTGGTTCCAGGCGATCTCCTAACAGGGGCGGATCCAGAAAAAAATCTGACAGGGTTCCAACCATTAATAATTATAGCCTACACAGATACATGTAAGTTATATATGGTAATTTTTTTCGGGATTTAAATATTCGTGAATTTCTGATTCTGGTACTTTTCGTGAAGTCTACAATTTTTAATATTAAAACAAAACTCTGCCGTATTTAGGCCTAACAGATGTAGTCACTGAGTTGTGGAATGTAACTTTTTAACAATGGCGCTTAGTGTTTTAGCTTTCACGGCTGAGTAACTTACACAGCCGTGAAAACTAAAACATCGTTTTGTTATCACAAGTATAGGCGTAGCCAACTTCACCCTTGCGTAATACCAATTACGGAAATAACTATCGACGACACGTGCCGACCTTCTCAACGGGTTTTTGCTCAAACGTTGGCTTAATGTTGGGTCAGCGCCGGAGATGCCAGGCCAGCCTTGAGTCAGCGTTGGGGTAATATCCAGTGCTAGTTAAGCGGGGGGCAATGGATTCTCAAGCTGGTATTGTTATACAAGCACACTAGGGTAGTCAGGCTAACTAGCAAAACCGTTCCGATCACTGACTGATATGATGAATTAATATAAAAATTGATTATGTACTTTATTATCCAGTTATTTTTGTTCAGGCTCATGCACTATAAGTTAAATTGTAAGATATACATTGTTGTTGAGTCTTCATAGAGACTGTAGTTAAAACTCACTGTGGGCAATTTCGACTATATTAGGTAGCGCTATTATAATAACCATTTTCTTAAAGATTCTGAAGTTCTCTAATTTGTTCTCAGCGCGAAAATTAAAACTTATCAAAAATTAGCAGATCTATATCAGTAAAAAAGTATAAAAATAAGTGACCTAAATTTAAACAGAACAATTTCGATGTATAGAGCGCCTTCAAAGCTAGGTGTATTTAATTTATTGAAGTCTTCGGAAACAAAGGGTGGTGTGAATGTTATGCAATAGTCGGTCCCCAATGTCAACCTGTTTGCACTTGTAGGCATATACTGCCAAGCCAATAGGCAGTATCTATTTACGTTACAAGTAAGCAGATAGGCCTACTGCCTTTTGGCTTTGTAGAGTAGTGCATATTGTTATTTGACGTGACTGTTAACAATGGGGGGAAGTAGTGTGGTTTGATTGATTAATTAGTTAATTATACACGTTTGCTAGGGTACACACAGCAATGATCGGACTCTATGACGTATGTAGTGTAAACATACGTTATAGAGTCCGATCATTGCTGTGTGTACACACAGCAATGATCGGACTCTATGACGTATGTAGTGTATACATACGTTATAGAGTCCGATCATTGCACCTCCTAGTGCTAGTGTTTATCTTGAAATCAACGAAACAGCCCCGGGGAACAGCCTAATTGACTAACAAAGAAAGATAGGCTATCAGTTTTGTTTTGGAACCCTGTCATCAAAAAGATGACAGGGTTCCAATCCCCCTGGAAATCAATAAATTTACCGTTTTTTTAGGTCTCTAACCCTTCAATTTGATAGATTTGAAAACGCTGACAGGGTTCCGGAGCCCTCTGAACCCGGTCTAAATCCGCCCCTGCCTAACAAAGATGACATCACCAGAGGATATGAGTTACGCCGCGGAATTATCATTCTGATTGATCCCCATACACATTATTAGACCTTACAACGCGGAATTTTATTTTCTATAAACCATCGAGACCGAGGGGTTTCTTTTCAATTTGAAATCAGCATAAATGTCTTTCCGATTAATTTGAATACCTATGGTATGGGTTCAAGGCCATTATGGTAAAAAATGAAATGAATCGGGCTTTAGGCCACCTTTGTGCACATATAGGCTAAACTGGGCCAGGAGAACCTCCTGAGGCTGGTGAGATGATTGAGATGACACTGTCCTCCGGACACAGGATTCGAAATTCGAGCCCTGGCGGTCTGAGGCCGAGCACGCTACCTCTCGGTCACGGAGGCTCCCCACAATACTGACTTTCACACGTGGATGGGGAAGAAACATTTTTGTTTCTTTCAAACCGCCGAGACCGGCAACCGAACCCCGGACTCTGGCGTGAAAGGCAGCGGTGCTAACCACTACCCTAGGGCCCCCGCCCAGGCCATTATGGTACGTGTGATATTCGAATCACCATAATCAACATGTTTCAATATCACATTAAATTAGAAAGCGTTCCACTATGCCCGTAAGACAATAATT
Source organism: Flabesymbios commensalis (assembly GCA_964017125.1). NCBI lineage: Eukaryota > Metazoa > Annelida > Polychaeta > Terebellida > Flabelligeridae > Flabesymbios > Flabesymbios commensalis. The sequence goes on from OZ024914.1 coordinate 52,079,855, forward strand.
TATTATGCATGTTAATCATCCATACCCCCGCGAACTATATTGATGAGAGAAAGCTTTTCGCTATGCATTAAATTTTATAAAGCTTTAATACAGCCCATTATTGAATATTCTGCTCCAGTCTGGGTTTTTTCGCTATGCTTCCTAAGAATGACAGAGGCTTCTCATGTGTCGATACTCATGTGTTTGGCAGGCGAGAGCCACCAGTCCAACTCAGAATGGTATAGCATAGATGGCTTTTTCGGCTGAGCGACGTCTATGCGAGCTGACGCCAGCAGATGCAGTTTAGACTAATCAAAGTACTTTTATTCTAAAGGGACTATCGTTATGTACGTGTCAAGGGCTCTATTTAATACCACATGGTTGTATTATTGTCTTTATAAATACTCTTAATATAGTATAGTTTTATTGTATTATCATGATATTATATGGTATTTGGCCCGAGTGCATAATGAGCTAAACTTGTGTGGTGGCTCAGGGCACCCTGGTCACCTTCTATTTGCTCCGCAGTCAAGTGAATATCCACGACGCTGAAATTGTGAAGACCTTATAAAACTATAATGATATTGTTATAAAGTTGCATGCTTTTAAAAATTGCTCCACTTGTAGTTGTTTTATAAGTTTCTACGCTTTCTAGAGGTTTTTTTTTACCACTTTCATACTATTATGTAGTTATTTTATGTCTGGTTTTAGCGCGGGAAACAAAAATTATGTATAATATATTTTTATGTAATTTTACTTTTAAGTGGAATTACCATGTATAAAGTTGCATGCTTTTAAAAATTGCTCTACTTGTAGTTGTTTTATAAGTTTCTACGCTTTCCGGAGGTTTTTTTTGCTACTTTTATACTAATATGTACTTATTTTATCTCTGGTTTTAGCGCGGGAAACTAAAAACATGTATAATATATTTCTATTTAATTTTACTTTTAAGTGTAATTTTAAATGTAATTACCATGTATATAAATTTTATCCTGGATGTCGAGCTTAGTCAGGGTGCTCGTCACCTGTATTCGACATCCTGATGTACACAATTTTACTTACAATTGTATATTTGTACGATTATTGTATATATTTGTGTATATAGAGCCTAAAACAAAATAATATAATTATTTTAATTTTTACAGTGCGGGGACCGTCTTCACACGTCAGAATATGACGTCTACAGACGTCAGATTCTGACGTGTAAAGACGGTCCCAGAGCTGAAAGGGTCAGCTGATCAGCTGATTAATGCCAGCCCGTATTCACCGTATTTTCAGCCAGAATCTGATTGGCCGAATCTCGACAAAGTCAGGTGTCTCAATTTTATGTCAAACTATCAAAATATAAAAATATAGCCACGAAAACTGAACAGGGTGATCCTTAAAATGGTACTCAATTTACTTGACGTGTTTTTTTTTCTTTTTGACGATAACATCTCATCAACTTTTTAAGCTCCGGTCCAAATTATATGCGTTTTTTTATTATTTTTATCAGGACATTAAATAACAGCGTTTGAACATGCTTAAGATGAAGCGTGACATCGAGCAACAAAATTTCAAAATAATTTTCACTCACTTTATGTTGTGGATTGCGTCAGCGAGACACAACAATTTCATTAGGGTGAAAATTCCAATTATATAAACTCAGCTGTTAAATGTTTGATGTAACACTATAGATTTAACACAAAGATTACAGAATGTGTCGAAGTCTGCCAGTAACCAATCAATGATCGAATCTGGCGACCACGTGGGGGATTAAGCTGATCGCCAGCCGCCATTCAGGTTTTTCGAATTAACACGCATACTTATCGAGCACTTGGAGTTATAGACTTAGACTTGAGAGATCCAAAGCTGTATTGTGCAATATCTGAATATTTTTATTTCGCAATAGGTGAATGGTACAATTTGGTTACAAATATACTATTAAGATTTGAACATAACTGTGCAGCAGAGTGTCCCAAGGTCAGGCCCAGAGCGTCATTTTAACGTCAACCGAGTGGCGGATCCAGGAACTGACAGGCGGGGGGGGGGGGGGCGCCCATTTTTGCAAGAATTTATACACTCCACCGCTGGCACTTATATGCTCTGGAAGGGTCCAGGGGAATGCTCCCCCGGAAAATTTTGAAATCGGAGGCTTCAAATGACGCATTCTAGACTATATTTCGGCCGAAATATAGTCGTTTTTTTATTTTTGCGACCCTTAACGGGGGGGGGGGGGCTGCGCACACCTTTGGATGGCGTCAACCAATGAGTAAAGTGTATATTTTTCGAATTGTGTTCAAGGAATGTGCACGACCGACCTTGAGTTAGTATTTATGTTATAAGAATATACATATTCCAGACATTTCACAAGAGTAATGTATGATCGTGTAAAGTCACTGTGGGGAAGGACACCAATCAGCAATAATACCATCGTGTGCATCTATTGGGTAAAAAAAAGAGTATTGTATTTTACAAAAAACAGTAACATTATCCCATCCACAGCGGTATAATTTAATGTATGTGTTTGAATAAGTTAAAGGTACCCATATTGCTAACTTCAATTTGTAACATGCAAACTAGAATACAAGTGTATGTCACCCATTACAAATAGTTAGCAGCACCTATAACGTGCTTTTGGTGCCCAGTAAAAATTATGGAGCCCTTTATTTCTGCATGATGTAAACAATGGTCGGTCCCGTGTTTCATATTTAATGCGGCCTATCTAGCTAAATTGATATTGCACCACCGCTGGACCAGTGCTTGTACACACTTGTTATTATTTTATAAGTATTGGCTAATAATTATGTTCAAGATAAGTCGATTGGGGTTAGCTCAATTTTTCACGTGCTTTCACTTTTTGCACTCGACCTCGTAATGTGTGCAGTGTGTTCATATATAACACACACTGTAAAGAACAGTTTATTAATCTTGTATTATCATCTATCATGTTGTGTCTCATGCCTGCGACTCCGAAATGCGATAGGTTTTGTGATTCGACGTGGTCGGGTGATATCGCGCTCTATATGTTTTAATTCTGCCCTAACTCTAAACTATAAACATGACTGTTGATATTGAAACATATAGAGCGCGTATTGGTACATATCGGGGTCGTGGTAAGCCTGGTATAATTCTTAATGGTTACCTTATCATCAGTTTTCTGTGTAGGGTGGGAATTTTGTATTGGTTATTTTACACTCTTGTTACTCAGCGGAGATATAGAGCGTAATCCAGGCCCATTTAATTATATAAATGCGTTTCTACTTAATACTAGAAGTTTAAAGTCGGTTTCAAAAAATCATAATTAATTAAAAGATTTTCAATCACTCGTCGAATTAAAACAAGCAAAAATTATTTCAGTAACCGAGTCGTGGTTAACAGAAGATATCAAAAACTGTGAAATATTACCTGAAGCTGATTTTAATATTTATAGAAAGGATCGCGGAGGGTACGGTGGCGTTTTAACAGCTATCCACACGAGTATTTATTCAAAACTGAGACCTGATCTTATGGTACAGAATAATCGACATAATGAGATCATTATTGTTGAAATCATTATTCCTAAACTCCCGAGGATAGCTCTTCTGACTTATTACCGACCACCGTCTGATAACTCTGTGGAATGTCCGCAAAATTTAGAAACCTGTCTCCGTCGTATACGAGAAGAAGGTTTCTCCAACATTCTTGTTATGGGTGATTTTAATTTACCAGACTTTGACTTGAACTTGAATGTTCCGCTTACGGATAATAATAACTACTGGTACTATTATGATATATTCCAAGAATTCTGTTTAAAACATATAGTTATGTGCTCAACCCATCAAAATGATAACAGATTAGATTTAATATTATCTACATCACCCCATTTAATTACGGATATAGATGTTGAACAGGACCTATTTCCATCGGATCATTACCTTATAAATTTTTCTATCAAGGCTAGTGGCCTTAAAAATAATAAACTTACTAGTTTTTAACTATAGGAATGTGGATTGGACTAAGGTGAAGGTATATTTAACTAACGCTGATCTCATCGACATAGTTAGTGACTCAGTGGGTATACCCGACATTAATCGTATTTGTGATAATTGGGTCTCTAAATTGGAAGAAACATTAAATACATTTGTACCCCGTCGCATTATTCGTGACATTAATTCTCCCCCTTGGATTGACAGTAAGGTAATAAATCTGAGCAAAAAGAAAGAGACTGCCAGCAAACGGGCTAGGAGGATTAACACCCAGAGTGCTTGGGCTAAATACCGTCGACTCAGAAACAGTCTCCGGAACATGATAGATCAAAAATACAATAAATATACTAAGGATTCGCTCAATGATATTAGGACTAATCCCAAAATGTTTTGGAGCTTCTTAAGATCAAAGACAAAAAGTAAACATATCCCTTCTGAAATGAAATTTCAGGGTAATACTTCAGACGAACCTGAAGTTGTAGCGAATTATTTTAACAATTTCTTTTATTCAAACTTTACTCACGTCCATAATACGGATAACCTTCCTCCCATCAATAGTTTTAATAATCCTAATCTATCAATTGTACAGTTATCAGTTGCTGAAGTCCGCATTATATTACAGAATATAGACACTAGCAAAGCGACAGGGCCGGATGGCATTCCAGGTGTATTTCTAAAGAATTGTGCTAAGGAACTGGCACCTTCTTCTACCAAACTGTTAAACATATCTTTGCAAGCTGGCATATTTCCTAACTCCTGGAAAATGGCTAATATATGTCCCATTTTTAAGAAAGGTGATAGAACTAATTGCGAAAATTATAGGCCTATATCTCTACTTAGTATTTTAAGCAAAATTTTTGAACGTGCTATCTGCAACATAATTTATCCAGAAATCAAAGATTTAATTTCCAACAACCAGTATGGTTTTGTCCAACGACGCTCAACAGAATCTCGATTATATGTCTTTTACGACAAAATCTCAAAAAATTTAGACTCAGGTGGCCAAACTGACGTTATATATCTTGATTTTACAAAAGCCTTTGATTCAGTTCCGCATCATCTCTTAATACATAAACTTCAGACTTTCGGTTTTAATGGGACGCTGCTTTACTGGTTCCATAGTTATCTAAATAATCGATACCAGCGAGTATTAATTCACGGTAGCATGTCTACTAAACTACCTGTTAGATCTGGGGTACCACAAGGGTCAATACTTGGCCCATTAATGTTTATATTATATGTGAATGACATTGCGGACAATATTTCAAATCTATCTTTTAAAACTCTATATGCTGATGATGCAAAAATTGGGAGAGAAATTAAATCAATGCAGGATTGTGTAGACCTTCAAAGCGATTTGAATATTTTTACACGTTGGAGTGATATTTGGAAGCTTTTATTCAATGGTACCAAGTGCAAAGTCCTCACAATAGCCAGATCTTTTAAACATAATTTTCAATACCATTTAAATAACATTCATCTAGAATCTGTTAAAGAGTTTAATGATCTAGGACTACTAATCAATTCTTCCTTAACCTGGAGAAGTCATATTGTCACTAAAATTAGCAAGGCGAACAGAATGCTTGGCCTGATAAAGCGTACAGTCGGATTCAATGCTCCATATAGAGTCAAACTACACCTATATACAACTTTGGTTAAACCGTTATTTTCCTACGCATCAATTGTTTATTCCTGTAGCAAGGCAGATCTCAACCAGATTGAACGTATACAACGTAAAGCCACGAAATATATTCTTAATGATTATGTGTCGGATTACCCAACCAGACTACATAACACCAAATTACTTCCTTTTTCTTTTATAAAAGATATCAACGACTTGTGTTTTCTATATAAATGTATACATAATTTCATAGATATAGATATTAGACATATTCTTTCTTTTTATAACGCTGACACCTCTAGAACTAGGCTAGGTCAACAGGTCTTGCCTTTAAGATCTGTACGCTTTAATTCTGAATTGGCTGGGCTATTTTTCTCTAATCGGGTAGTAAAAATGTGGAATATCCTGCCGAACACAATAATACAAATTAATTGCCGCAATAGATTTGTCAAACGTTTTAAGAAACTATTATATAATTTTTACATTGTAAAGTTGACTACGACCTATGATATTGACAACTCTTGCACGTGGGTTACCGTTTGTCGCTGTCCGCGATGTCGCCAGGCATAAAAACACTTTTCTCTCTTTTTCTTTTTGACACATCCCAGCAGGCACGGGAAGTTCACCTGGTGTTAAGTCGGTGTTGGGCCAGCGTCGTAGACGGTGGGCCAGCATTGATTCGGCGTTTGATGGGCGTCTCGTGTTTTGCTGAAATGCGTTTTTCATAATTGCTGCACGCATACTTTAATAACATTGTTATCTGATTATGGAACAGGCCTAGCATAGATATTACATATCTGATGCCATGTCCCAGCCAACAGTATTATTATGACTATGTTTTCTTATCATTGAACAAAGTAATGTATACTGTGTATTTGGCGAATCTTAATAAATAAATAAAATAATAAAAAAAAACTATTAGCATAACACATCATAGGTAAGGCCCATACGTTTAACCTGAAATCCGATAGAATAATCATACATCATACTAGATTCAGATTTAGATTCAGATTCATTTATTTGATCAAAGAGAGTAAGTACATAGTAATATAGAAGCAGTTGTATATATTATGATGATCAGGAGACCTCCACTAAGACCAAGCAATGGTCGCTAGCGTGGAGGCCACCTACATTACATTACATTTATATTACAGGTTTATTCGATATTTCAAGTACATATTAATGAAGGTGATGTTAACTCCCTGGCTATCACCTCAGTACTAAGATAGCTCGAAGACCGAGGCGACAGACAGGGAGCTATCATCAGACAATATAAACCAATATTGTGAATAGAAAAACTATTATATAGTAGTAGGCCTAAGTATCATAAAAAGTTAATATGAAAGAATGACTAATACATTTGAGAATTCAGTTGCAATAAATACTAGAACTTAACGGGTAAATTTGAACCTTCAAAAATTAATACTCTATCAGACTGTAACATGTGTAAGGTATAGGCAATATGATGATTAAAAAGACGGAAAAATTGTTGTAATACACAAACATATATTATTAAATTGCGCTACAAACATAGCACCGAGGAATATGACAAATACTGTCGTAGCTGTTTAATATTGATGATTTAGCATAAATGATGACACCTTGCAAACTGTGAGTAAAAAACTTTTCCTTTATATTTGTTGGGCAGTTATTGATTGCATCGGGTATATTATATAATAAGCACTGTCTAGCAAATTCATGTTTTATACGACATTTATATAGATCTTGATTCCTTGTATTATAATTATGTCCACTTGTCCTGAACTGGAGATTCAGAAAGAATGTGGGCAAAGTGTGTTTTAAGTATTTGTAGTATAATTTAAATTGCTGTATTTTAAAAATATCCTCTGCTTTTAAAATATGCAAGTTTTTAAATAGTGGATCAGTATGGGCAAACATTTTGTTTTTTGTTATAATTCGAATACATTTCTTTTGCAAGTTTGTTAGTTTGGATGGCTGGTGTCCCCAAACTATGAGCGAATAATTTATGTGTGGTAATAACAGTGAGTTGTAAAGCGTGATTAAAATATTTAAGGGTATATGATTTTTCAATCTTGTTAGGACGCCGATGATGCGTGATATTTTCAGGACAATGTGGTCTATGTGATCATTCCATTTCAATTGCTTATTGATAATTAAACCTAAGAAATTGAAGTTTTCGACGCATTCAATAACGTTATTGTCTATTTGTATTAATGGTATAGGTGTTTGTTTTCTTGCCGAACAAAAAACCATAAATTTGGATTTGGAAACATTAAGAGAAAGTTTGTTTACTTTAAACCATATTGAGAGTTTTGCTAGCTCTGCATTAATACTATCTGTATTATAAATAGCATTCTTTGTTATTAGAGTCGTGTCGTCTGCAAAAAGGATAAAATGAAAGAGATTGGAAGATTTATGTATATCATTCATATAAATTAAGAATAGTAAAGGCCCCAAAATGGAACCTTGAGGTACCCCAGTGGTTATTTTTAAGAAATTTGAGTCAGTATTATCATAATGTACATATTGTTGTCTATTTGTTAAAAAACATTTTAATAAATTTATAGAATTACCTGTTAGTCCATAGCATTTTAATTTGTATAGTAATATATCATGGTCTAAGGTGTCGAAGGCTTTGGATAAATCAATGAATATAGCTACAGGTACCTCGCCTTTATCCATTTTAGATAACAACCTGTTTACTAGTTCTAGGGAGGCCAATTCCGTGGAATGACCCTTCTGAAAACCATATTGACTCTCGTAGAATAAATTTGAATCTTCAAAATATTTGTATAGTTGTTGATAAATTACTTTTTTTTAAAGTTTGGATATTGATGGTAATAGAGAAATGGGCCTGTAATTCGAAAATATAGATTTATCTCCCTTTTTGAATAATGGTATGACTTTTGCTATTTTTAATTTGTCAGGGAATATACCCGTTGTTAGCATTTGATTAACAATGAGTGTTATTGGTTTAACTAGGTTTAGTTTAATAGATTTAAGTAAGGTGTTTGATAACCCATCACATCCTGTACTATTTTTGCTATCTAAATCGTCTATCAGTTTGCTAACAAAATCTTCTCCTATGAGTTTAAAGGTCAAATTGTTATCATTTTGATTCAATAAATAGTTTTTAAAATTATTTCTAGACGGGACGCAAATTTCTTTTGCCAGATTTGGTCCGATATTTGTAAAGAAAAAGTTGAATTTATTCGCAATACTAGTTGTACCTGTAACTACGGTATTGTCAATTTTGAAAAATTCAGGGAAATTTACTTTTTTTCTTTTCTTGCATAACATTTCATTTATAGCTGACCAGCTTTTTTTAAGGTTACCTTTTGCCTTTTGAAAATTTGTAGTGTAATAATTTTTTTTTGCCAATCTAATCGATTTTTTTAGTATGATATTATAATTTCGTAAATTTGTTTCTATTGTATTGTAATGAGGAGATTCATGTGGTGTTCTCCTAAGTGCCAAGTGTATTTTATTTTTGAATTTGATTGACTTTAAAATACCCGTTGTAATCCATGGCGTACTCTTGTGTTTGTGTTTATTAAATTTAATTTTTTTATTTGGAAAATGTTTTTGTTTCAGTGCACATATTAAGTCGTGTAATACATCATAATTATTGTTGGGATTGGATTCCAAATTCACATCAAGTAATTCCATAATATTGGAGCTTGAAAGTTCTTCTTTAAAATTCTGGATAGCAATGGGCGTTTGTTTATTGATTGTTATATATTTATGTGGGATAATGTTGACCGTTCTTAGATTTATTGACATGAAATATGGTTGGTGATCTGAAAATCTATCTACAAGAATGCCAGACTTAGATTTTAAAGATATATCTGATAATTTGCAAAGAAAATTGTCGATAAGTGTACCTGTCCTATGTGAAAATCGTGTAGGCAAAGTAATTTCAGGCAAAAAGCCAGTAGTAGTAAAAGAATTATAAAAAGCTAATACTTTATCTTTAGTCTTTATGTCTAGTAAATTAATGTTGAAATCGCCAGCTATAATGACTTCGGAGTGGGATTGTTCCAATTGAGCTAATATGGGGGAAAATTCATCAATAAATGTTTTGTGATCGGCGGATGTTTCTCTAGGAAGTCGGTAGACATTCCCCAAGATTACTTTTCTAGAGAGCATATTGCTAGTTATTTCAATAATTTGACATTCCCATAAAGTTGAAATTTCCGGACATTTTATGATATTATAGTTAAAGTCGTCATTTAAATATATAACGAGACCTCCTCTTTGACTACAAGTTTTTCCTTGAGATATGCAGTTATAGCCATTTAAATTAAATAATGATATATCATCGTGCTCATTTAACCATGTTTCCTGAATGCATATTGCACTCAGAGGTGGACAACATAGTGTTACCTCATTTATAAAAATTTCAATTTCATCAAATTTTGATCTAAGGCTTGCAACATTAATACTTAATACTGTGAATGATTTGTCATTATCTTGTAGAAAAGTTAAGAAAGATTTGTGGTCATAGTAAGGAGAGTGTTTATCAAAATTCAAGGTAAAATTATCAAATTCTTCTTCACTGTTATGATTTTGTAATAAATCAGTCAATGTATTATTATTTTCGCCTTCTATAAATTGAAAGGGTTCGCTATCCATGTAAAATTTGGGTAAACGTTATACTAACGTCAAATATAACAAGAGTAATAATGTGTAGGCCTACCACAAAGTTTAAATATAAACATTTGTAAATGGTCATGAATCTGCATGAAAACAAGGTGCAAAAAAAAAGGAAATAGTGCAGACAAAACGAAAATGCCGACATGACTGTACAGCAAAAATTGTCGTGGTTGTCACATGTTGTGTGTGACGTGTTGATATGTTGTGACATTTAGACAAGAAAGAGTGGGGAGATGTACAATTCCAGATGATATGATTTGTCGAACCGAAGTTGCTCAGATGCCGGTCCATCGTCTGTTACGTTAGACCAATATCAAAACACCATCAATTCAGCGTCCCGTATTTCATACATATAAATTTCACCCTCACCAGACACCAGACGCCAATCCGTGCCAGTCCAAAGCTGGTCCACCGTCTACGACGTTGGACCATCGCTAAAACAGCACCGACCCAACTTCCTGAGTCTGCAAAAATATAACTAACTTTTAACGTTGGTCCACCGTCTACGACGTTGGACCAACGCTAAAACAGCACCGACCCAACGTCCTGAGTCTGCAAGAATATAACTAACTGTGATGTTTAAATTTACGTAATAATATTACCATGTATACATATATTCTCCACTACCAGTATGACCATATAATGACATAAAAACGAGGTGTCGTTTTCGATGTCGGCCCATATTTGTGAAGTTATTGGTATGACTGCGTGATTGATCATTCACAACATAGACATACACATGTGACGTCAAAACAAAGTCTTTATGATGCTAGACCGCCATCTGCGACGTTGGACAACATCAAAACAACACTGATTCAGCGTCACGATTAAAGAACATTTCAGTTATCATGGTTATAGCAAATTCGCAATATATAACATAATTTGATGTTTATATTAATATGTCAATATGACCACATATACTCAAACATGTAAATACATATATATGTACATACACGCATAAATATAGCTAAACATAAAAACATATAAACATACGAATATATCCATACATACATGCATACGAACATGCTAGTTTGATATTTCATTACACATGTAATGTGCTGAAAATAGTGTCAGTGATGACAACATCAAATGAAAGAAACATTATGGAGCAGCACAACACCTGATGAGAATGAGTAAATAAAAATGATAATATTTGTTATGGCGTAATTGTATGTAGGCAACCATGTGTGACCAGATAATAAAGTACGCTCAGTATAAAGTTCATAATAATTCGGGTGTAAATGAAAATTAAGTAAACATACCTTTTTAAAAGTAAGAATTACCAAAAGTAACGGGTACGGAGTCATTGGGTAAGACTGTAGCCTGGTTTCCAGCACCTGATGTGCTGGCCTGCTGCACAGGTTGAGCAATAGTTTGTGTCTGTTGGGGAGATGGAGCAGTATTAGCTAATGGTGTGGATGAATGAAGTGGAGCTCCAGGAACTGTTGTATTAGCTAACTTTCTTAGTCTGTCCTCTAACAACCTGTTTACTAGTTCTAGGGAGGCCAATTCCGTGGAATGACCCTTCCGAAAACCATATTGACTCTATATTGCATACTAACCAAAGCTGTATGATCGATTCGTTAAGTTTAATATAAATACATAACATTGGCTTATAATGCTCCAATAAATAACTTTTATATGTGTTAGTAATAAATAAAGGAATCAATAATGATGTCAATTAAAAGGCATTATTTAACAATGCGCTACATTATCAAAGCTGTGGACAGACCTGTGGGCGCGCTAGAACATTTCATTTCAGCTGTGATTTACAGCGCCCAGATCACAGTGACGTTTTAAACTCACTAGATTCTACATAGTCAAAATTGTAATATATAACTATGCCTATTTTAACATATACAGAATATAATCAATTTTATACCGTCCTATAAAAAAAGCTAAAAAGTTAAAATAAACCTTGCATTTTAAGAAAAAATGTTTTCAGTGTATCTAATTTTCATTGAAAATGGTCTGTACATGTGAAGTGGTACTTTTAATGTTATCATGATTAAACATTTGTATAAATGTAATGTGACGAAACCTGCGACGTTCAACACAGAAAGCCCTATTTATTCAACTGTGATCCATATTTAGCGAAAAATAGAAATATTTAAAATAAAAAAACTGAGTTTAAACATATTTAAAACAAGAAAATGAAGCTTCAGTCATAGTTACGTGACTGCGACCATGCCACATTTTTCCAGCAGTTTTCATTTTCATGCAGTCTGTTACATTTATTGGTATTGATGGGTGTGTGACATGGGCAAGGAATAGATGTACTGTTATGTAATTCGCCCAAGTGGGTCTCCATCTTAATAATAATAATACGACAAAGATATGATAACTAGTTATTTCGTGGCGGGTCGGCAATATGAAATGTTGCGCTAAAAATCCGGCAATGGGAGAGGTTCACATCGAACCAGATATAATCATAGCCTATGGGTATGCTACTATAGCCATTAATAATCGAAATTAAAAAAGGATATGAGGATTTAACAGAATGGAGCTCATCGATTTAAAAATGTTGTCGATTGGTGTGACGTTTTATCTTTAACATGTTCAAAAGCTGGTATTTGATGTCTTTTCTAAAAAAAATGAGAAAACGAGTATAACCGAAACCGGCGGTCAAAGAGTTAGCACTACATGTGATACATTAACACTCAATTATTATTAATTGAGCGGGCACTAGTGTGATATTGCTGTTTATGTCGGGTAATATTTGGCTATCAGCCCTACTCTTAGGGCTGATGGACTTTCTGTGTCTACTCTATGTCACCTGCCTAGTTCGTGGGCTGCTAGTCTCGTGTACGTCAGCTGTCCTAGATGTACAGTTGCATGTACCTGACGGAGGGGCGGAGTCGAGCGCCGCTGGCATCTGCATCGTGTCAATAAAAACTAATGCCCTGAAAAATCATGTTATCATTATATAATTACCAATGCGAACACGAAACTGTTCATCATGGTATATAATCCTACCACTACTTATACTGTACCTCCATACAAACAACTGTCA